>JAVGVS010000006.1:3079683-3302183 GCA_032718565.1 Distichodus sexfasciatus
CTCTCTCTCTCTCACTCGCTCTCTCTTTACTCTCACTATCTTTTCACCTCTCTCTCTCTTTTTACTCTCACTATCTTTTCACCTCTCTCTCTCTCTCTCTCTCTCTCTTTTCACTCTCACTATCTTTTCACCTCTCTCTCTCTCTCACTCGCTCTCTCTTTACTCTCACTATCTTTTCACCTCTCTCTCTCTTTTCACTCTCACTATCTTTTCACCTCTCTCTCTCCCTCACTCGCTCTCTCTTTACTCTCACTATCTTTTCACCTCTTTCTCTCTTTTTACTCTCACTATCTTTTCACATCTCTCTCTCTCTCTCTCTCTCTCTTTTCACTCTCACTATCTTTTCACCTCTCTCTCTCTCTCTTTTTACTCTCACTATCTTTTCACCTTTCTCTCTCTTTCTCTCTCGCCTCTCTCTCTCTTTTGCTCTTCCTCTCTGTCTCTCTTGCTCGCTCTCTCGCTCTCTCTCTCTTTACTCTCACTATCTTTTCCTCTCGCTCTTCCTCTCTCTCCCCTCTTTTCCTCCCTTCAAATGTAATGTAAAGTTTAGATTTAAGTACATTCTCTCGTCGATCGGGGCGGGCTCACTGGATGTCAGTTTACAAATCACACACAGCCATGAGCAGAACAGTTTCTGCATGCGCACACAGATCAGGCAGCGACACCAGCGTCCGCCTGCGAGAGTTTACCCGTGCATCACGAGAGAAAGCTCTAGGTTAACGTCTTAATCAGTAACGGAGCTGCTCAGATAAACTGGGAAAGATCACTTTTATGTAGAAACAAAACACCTGATTTATTCATTTTTCCCGTACCCAAAGCAGTACTGTTAACGCGAGAGCTTATCGATAGTCCGCTCGTTAGAAATGTAGCCGCGTTTAGTACCGATTTTCACCACCCTAGCCACCCCTAGCTAGTAATAACCCCCCATTATAACACAGTAATCTAGCCTTTTAAACCCTCATCTCCATCGCATGCCCATGCTGTACGGTGTTGAAGAGCTTGAGGTGCACAGTCAGCCCCGTCCTACATGAACGATGAACTAGTCCTTCTCATCCAACATCACTGCCGGACCTCACAAATCCTCTTCTGGATGAACGGGTAAAACGCCCTCGACACACTCCAGCTTCTTGTGAAAAGCCTTTGCTAGAAGAGTGGAAGCTGTTCCAGCTGCAAAGGGGCGAGCAAGTCCATATTGAGGCCAGAGAAATTCCACTGAGAATCCCGAGAACAGTTGATGTGGCTGTAGCGTCCAGGCTTCGTGTCAGGTCCTGGTTGTGAAGTCTGGTGTTCTGGGGCTGGAAGCTTCTGTTGCGTTTGCCCGATTTCCGCAGAGCAAACAGAGTGGGGTGGGACTGCTCTCTTTTCTTTCTTAGGCTCAAGTCTTCATTGGAAAAGCATGCAGGGAGTGTTTTTAATTGTTTTATTTTATGACGCTTTGTGTTTGTTTACGCGGTTCTGTTGTCTGTCGGCCGTGCCAGAGAGAAACGGCGCGGCGACATCGCCCGAGTCCCGCTCCATCTGTTGAGCCGTCGCCGGGGAGTTCGCCGTAATGCGATCGGCATTGGATATTTCCTATTCCCGCTTATTCCCAATCTTTTGTTAGTTAGATCTTTTTATTGCTTTAGCGTGCATCTGTGAGCTGTCACGATCCAGAACAGGACGGTTTGTTGGTTTCCGTCTGCGCGCTTTGTGCAGCAAGGAAGAGGACATAATCGACAGCGTCCATGTGTTAATCTGATTCTTAGTTTTTTATGCGTAATGTTTCCAAAATGGCAATGAACCTAACAAACATTATTCCTTTAATATTCCTGTGTAAATGCAGAAATGATGAGGGGTCCAGCAGATTCCGACTCGGACACTAAAGAGCTCAAGTGTGATCAAAAACTAAAAGGTGCTTTGTTCACTGTGCTTTGTACACAAGCTTCTGAAAAGAGAACACACACTGTATTCTGGAGGATGAACCACCAGCAAGACAACAGCACCCTAAACCACCATTAGCAGAAGAGTTTTATCATATAAAAAGTTGGTGGTGTAGCGGTAGGGTGTTCACCCCATGATCAGAAGGTCGCAGGTTCGAATCCAGGACCGGTAAGTTAGGCACTCATGAGCAAGGTACTGTTCCCAAGCACTGCTCCCCGGGCGCTTGTTAGCTGCCCACTGCTGCTTCACGGATGGGTTAAATGCAGAGGTCACATTTCGTTGTGGTGCACTGTGTGCCGTGCTGTGGTGTGTTCACATGGACAAATAAAACACTCACTTTCAATATCACTTGACTGATTATCGGAGGCCGATATTAGGCATTGTGTCGTTTATCTGTATCTGTGTTTAATTTTGACCATCACCAATATAGAGTAATTATAAGATGCACTACTGTGGCTCCACTGCCATCTCTTCTCTCTGTGCCACTTGCTCTCGACTCACTGCTTCATCTAATGTCCCGCCCACTACCGTCCGTCTCTGATTGGTTACGTCACACGAGATCTAGGTTAAGTGGAGAACACGCTGAGCAGCTCTGCTTTCTTCACCACAACCTGCTGCTGATGCTTAATTTGGAATGCTAAAACGTTTGTTTTACTTGTATATTTTATAACGTTACTGAAATGTTTATTTAATGTTATTTAAAGTTAAGTTAAAGTGAAAGTGAGTGATTGTCCGTCATCGTGAACACAGCACAGCACAGCACACAGTGCACCACAACAAAATGTGACCTCTTTATCTGACCCATACCTGAAAGAGCAGGGGGCAGCTAACAAGGGCAGCTCCCAGGGAGCAGTGCTTGGGGCGGTACCTTGCTCGTGAGGACGTCAGCGGTAACTTTACCGGCGACCTTCTAATCACGGGGCAAACGTTGTAGCCATTACACTACCAACTGCATAAAAAGTTTAAGTATTTATAAACAATAAAGTTATTTAAATAAAGTTTTGTGTTGGTGTTTGTAAAATTAACTAGCAGTAATCTAGCACTAATAATCTGTAAAATTAACTAGCAATAATCTGTATCAATATCAGCCCTGAAAAGCCAATATCGCTCGACCGCTCAGCCATACGTCTTTTACCTGCTGCCTTGGATTTTTTTACAGAAGGGTTTAAAAATGTTTAGGCTGGACTCTGGGCTTATTGTAACCAGGAGTGATAGTGACGGTGTGTGTTCTTGTACGCTGGGCTTGCTGAGACCTGATCTAATTATTTAATTCATCCAATTATTTTTAGCATGTTTCTTCAGGCAGTATGAGTCAGAAGTTCAGTAGATAACATCTGAATGGAAATATATATTCAATATAATTAAGGGTGTGTTGTAAAGGATCCTGGGTAAAATCAGTATTTCAATAGCCAAATTAACTCTTTACATTAATCAGCTAATCAGTAAAATCTCCTACAGATAAATTCATAGAAAACTAGTTGTTATCACTTTACTGCGCAAGCCGCACACCTTCGCATCTCAGGCTTCTGCCGCTGTTGTGTCAAAAACTCTCGTTGCAATCAGAGCGGCTCAGTGGTGATAAAACCCAGCCGGCGGCCATCATTTTATCAGGGAGGACTTTAGCCGGGGGAAGCCCGCCGGCCCCTCAGGGTGAGTGATGCGTTTTGGGTTCAAGTGTCCGTGACAGCGGCCCTTCGGACGGAAATGCTCCCTGAAGTGGAAGTGAGGAAAGCAGCCAGGAAGCCCTTAGTCTCAGCTCAGAATGCTTCCAGCTGGCCAAGCCTCATTATCTCCAGCTAAAGTAAGCAGGCGCGGTGGCTGAGACGGAGCCGTGCTCCTCGCTGGGCTAAATAATGACGCCGGCTGCCAGAGTGTTGAACCTGAGGAAGAAAAGGCTTTCGCAGTTCATCTGTTACATGCAGCCGGCCCGGACATGCTTCTGTGGGAATTAGGACTGATCAAGGAATCGAGAAATCGTTAATTAGTTAGTGATTAGTGATGTACTGGATAACAGACTGACAGCAGGGTTAAGTCTCCCAGGATAAGTCACGTCTGGTAGATGCTGTAGATGCCAGAAATGGCGTTAAAGGAGGACTCCATACAAATGACTAAAAACCAGTATATCAGACTGTACGTTTGTGTATTACTCCTTTAACTCTATAACTCAGGGACGATTAATATAATCTGAATATTTCATTTCCATTATTGCACTACAAAAACAATATACATACTCTATAGATTTTTATTATAAGCTTTCTCTATGATTGCAATACTGATCTCTTTCCTGATTACTGGGACCATCTCCCTGATAGCAGCTGCGGTAGTACGTGGCCTCCTGGTGGTCCGCAGCAGCATTGCAGGTGGTCCGTGACATGCAGTCCAGTTTCACTGCTGAATAGCGTGGGAAGTGATAAGATTTTATCAATATCAATCCAATCCAACTTTATTTATATAGCACATTTTAACAACTAAAACAGTTTCCAAAGTGCTGCACATAAGAGTAATAAACAATAAAACTAGTAAAAACCAATAAGAACATTGCTGTAAAACTAAAAACTGAGGTAAGGTAAAATAACTAAAATGGATAAAAAACACAGAGATGCCATTGTCGATTCTACCGATCAATCAAATTCCTTATTAATTCTCTTATCGATTCCTGAGTGTGAAAAAATTACTTCTACACAGTCTTCTACACCGGAAGAAACCATTTTATTTTTCCCAAAATGATGTCTGCACCAGACTGTGAACATGAATACATTCATATTCAGAGTATTTATTATGCACAGACATTCTATGGCAAAGAAAATTAAGGTTAGTGGCAGTTAAAAACATTTCTTAATCCATTTGGAATCCATCTGGATACAGAATCAAATTATTTGACAAATCTTGCATTATTCTATATCATGTTTGAGCATTTGGACTCACCTCGGCCTATAACTCATTTTTGACTCATTTCTGGGAGAGAAGTACATTTTTGTCATGAGGGTGTTCCATATGAGAGTAGGGGCACGATAGCGCTGTGGACACACGACGGGAATAATTAAACGGCTGTACTGTGAGTAGAAAGCTGGTTTTGTTATTTATCAAAAATGGTAAAAAATGTCATGTTAAAAAATAGGTTTTCTCTGTAATAAGTGGGGAGACATAACTGGACTGGAACATTTTAGTGAATGTTGGACTTCCCTGTGAGAGCTAACAAACACAGCGCATTTTTACATCGCGAAAAATATCATTTATGCGTCATGAGTCAACTCGCAGAGAGTGTGACGTAATAAACCGCGACGCAAAACTAAGGAAAAATTGGAACACGTCATGCTGGGAAATCGGAGAACGTTAAGAATCGATAACGTTGGAGGTGTACAGTTCAGATGGATTTGAACAAGTGGAACCGGTTCAGTCCTTGCATTTCCTAATGCCCTTAAGCAGCTGGTGGATTAAGGGCCTTGTTTTGAGCTCTAACGTAAGGTTGCATTGGGGCAGTTGATAACGTAACGGTTAGAGCGTTCGCCCCGTGATCGGAAGGTCGCTGGTTCTAATCTCAAGGTACACATGAGCAAGGTACTGTCCCCAAGCACTGCTGACCAGGCGCTGCCCACTGCTCCTTCATGGATGGGTCACCTTTCCTGGTGGTGTATTGTGGTGTGGTCACAATGACAAATAATCACTCACTTTCATCTTCACTTTTGTGCTAGCCACATGATTGTTTTGAGTAAGTGCGTTTCTTCAGCATCCTGTTTATGCTGCTCATTTGAAACTCTTTCAAATCACCTTCACATCACGAGCTTCTAACTCCCTGTGGAGATGCAATAAGCTCATTGTGGCTCCTTACGGAGCGGATTGATGTCTTTTAACGCTTCTGTCTTCTGGCACTGTGTAGAGAACAAACCCTCCCTCCCGCTTTTGAGTCGATCAGTGGTGATCTTGTACATCAATGCAGCAACGCAGAAGCATCATAAGAGACAAAGTGAGTCCAAGTTTGGGGTTTTTTTGGTCCTTGTTGCTGTGGCGTTTTCCTTCTTCTCCGCTCCAGCTCTGCCAGTAGAAACAATTGGAAACAGCACAGCGTATACCCTGATGGATCGCCCAAGGGACTTGGGACACTACATCTCTCCGCTGCATCTGTGACCGCTAAGACCAGCGGGGAAAAAAAATACATGCGAGGAATCAGCCCGCCTCGCCAGAGATAATGGGAGAGATTACAGCATCCACCTTCTTTTTTCCCTCCGTGGTGTTATAAATCTGAAGCGAAATTGCTTTTTTTCTCTTATGGAAGCTCAGTTTATGTCCCAGTTTTTGCTAAAGCATGTCAGGAGGCCAGTACTCTCAGCCACACGGGAGCTCTGTTCAATCCTTCCTTAGGGTTTGCTTTCCTCCCCTCTCCTCTCGAACCTTCTGAGCTTTGCTTTACTCCGCACTCCTCTCGAACCTTCTGAGCTTTGCTTTCCTCTCCGCTCCCCTCGAACCTTCGGAGCTTTGCTTTCCTCCCCTCTCCTCTCGAACCCTCTGAGTTTTGCTTTCCTCCCCTCTCCTCTCGAACCCTCTGAGTTTTGCTTTACTCCCCTCTCCTCTCGAACCCCCGAAGCTTTGCTTTCCTCCCCTCTCCTCTCGAACCCTCTAAACTTTGCTTTACTCCCTGCTCCCCTCGAATCCGTAGAGCTTTGCATTACTCCCCGCAAACCTTCTGAGCTTTGCGTTACTCCTCTTGAACCCTCTGAGCTTTGCTTTACTCCCCTCAAACCCACAAACCCTTTGAGCTTTGCTTTACTCCCCTCGAACCCTCGGAGCTTTGCTTTACTCCCCTCGAACCCTTGGAGCTTTGCTTTACTCCCCACGAACCCCCTGAGCTTTGAAGCGTGTGCTTTAATACACCCGTTCCTCCGTATGTTGTCTTTGGGCGTCCAGCAAAAATGCAAGTCTCTGCCCTGAGTCGCTGGTAATTTTCCATCGAGATCCCGAAGCTTTGAGTGAAAATTTACAAATTCTCCAATTCCGCTTACTTTGCATAAACATGTCCCACCCCGCAGGAATTAAAAGGGAGCAAAATCAACCTGGTGTTTGGACGCGGAATGAAGAGGCTCAGTGTGCGATTTGAGGTCAGGGGGGCGTCAAAGGAAGGACTGTTCCTGCTTGTTTACAGCCTTTTAGAAGCTGCCCCTAACTAGCCCCGCAGATTGAAACAAGGCTGTTAAGCCTTTTTACAGGGACCGGGAGCCTGAACGCTTTCACACAGCCGACACTTTGTTTTGTGTCAGCGCTGCTTTTCATTTCGGCTCGTCGGGAGCTGCGTTGGTGCCGTAAAAAAGACGATAGAAGGCCGACGTCGAGCTAGTTTTAACGCCGGGGTTATTGCCGCGTCGTTTTTTGTTGGAGGAATGTGTGCCAAGACGATGACCCTGTAAATCACGGTTCCCCAACTCGTAGAAAAGGGCAGTTCGGGATCCCGGTGGAATTTATTGTGTGACCTTTTAGTTTAGTTAGGTTTTGTGTTGAAACAGCTACGCTAGGATAGCTTGTATGCCTTAATACTAGCTTTGAATTATTGTTTTTGCCGTTCTTAAGTCCTTTTAACAGTCGTGTTTCGGGTTTAAACAGAGCCTTTCTTTCTAAACAACACTCAAACCCTATAAATTAAGAGTCTCTTTGTCTTGAAAGTAAAGGTCACGCTAGATCTTTCTTCTTCTTCTTCTTCTTCTTCTTCTTCAGTTAATAGCACTTGCAGCATTTTAGCACAAGTCATGCCCATTTAATCTGCTCAAATACAAATCCCTGTCTGTCTTAAGCAGCTACAAAAGGCAAATATTTGGAGCAAACGTGGCCAGGCTGGTAAGTTCCTGGACTTTGGATTTTCCAGGCCGGACTCCAGCTGTTGTGCATTATGGTAGTGGCACAGCCTCCCTTGACCCAGTGGGGATTTTGGGGCCGAGCTGCAGGTTTATTGTTTCTTTGCATATCTCTTATCTTAAGTTTCAGCTTCTTAGCATAGCAGATCTAAACCATATGTCGGAGTAGGACGGAGAGGGTTTGGGCTGCAAGTGGCAGGAAGTCGTTCCGAGTAAATAAACACTTGCTGAGGTACCGTGTTGTGTGGGTGGAGGATATTTCAAAACTTTGCAATGCTGCAAAAAGTATTTTAAACACGTGGAATTTAATAGAACACGGTTAAATATTTGCCTTCATCATCATCTCTATCATTTTCAAATATATTTGGTATTGTCTTATTACATGAAAGTCAAAACATTGAGAACATTCATCTGGAATCGATGTGCCACTTACAATTATTGTTCTATTGATTAACCTGCTGACTTTGTTATTGGTTATTTAATTAATCCAAATCGTTCATATTGTTTAAGTGATTATTTGTCATTGTGAACACAACAAAGCACAGCACACAGTGCACCACAGTGAAATCTGACCTCTGCATTTGACCCATCCTTGAAGGAGCAGTGGGCAGCTAACATTGGCAGAGCCCAGGGAGCAGTGCTTGGGGACGGTACCTTGCTCATGAGTACCTCAGCGATACCTTGCCTGGTCTGGGATTCGAACCGGTGACCTTCTAAACAAGGGGCGAATCCCCTAACCATTACGCCACCAACTGCCCCCTAAAAACATTAAAAAACACAGCTGATATTGTGGCATCCTGTATATTTTACAGGAAATGTTTATGTAGAGGTATGAGCAGAATAATATTTGTTAATTTTTTTAGAAATCAGAATGAAAAGCTTATTATTAAAAGTGATGAACTGGCCTAAAACATTGACGCCAGCGCATTTTCGATGCCGACGTCATAACTGTGTTGACTGCTCGCAGCAGCCCTGCAACACGCCGTTGGAGAAGAGCCCGGCTCCGGCACTGCTGAGAATAACGCTTTCCCACCGGGACGCCGCACATTCCCACCCGAAGCTGGGCTTAGCCTCCTCACCCAGCGAGATGCGCCACGGCATGACGGTGCGTTGATAGTGAAGAGTGAGTTTCGCTGTATAATTGACAACTGAAGTCATTACGTTTCGTCACATGGGGAGCCTCATGGCAAGTGTCACCACTTTCAGAGAACAGTTGGAGTAGATAAAGGACAGCAGCGGATTCCAGTCACATGGCATGAAACGTATCCGCAGTAACGTGACTGATTACTCTGCCAGTTTGCCAGCGCCCAAAAGCCTCGAGAATAGAGGGCTAGGATCTTATTACAGCAAAAACTAACCGACAGACAGTGTGAGCTCCACCACAGCTGCTCCACTGTGTAAGCTTTGTTTGCAGAAAGACTTCATTACTTTCCTTGGATATTGTTTGCTTATACTCTCACAAAAGGATGTAATGTGCAAATAAAACCATCAATTTTATTTGTTTTTCAGCTCTGACCGTCTTATTAGGGCTCAAATTCTGAAGTTGCTGGCCAAAGCTGCAGCTGCAACGCTACACACCAGCTTGTGAGGATAAAACATACACACACACACGCAACTTTTGTAGCGCTCTGGTGCCGGTTCCCAGTCACGTTTTCCTAATGAAGAAGAAAGCAGTGCCTGTGCCACAAAATCGCCTCCAAAACTCAGCATCCAAAACGTCGCTGGTCTGAAACCAAGTACCCGTGATGTCTGGAGAGGTAGGGGCATAACAATACATTGATCTACATCAGTACATCGATTCAGCGAACAACAAGCCGGTAGCATCGATCCAAAACGAAAATATCGATCAACATCGTGCATATTGTAATGTCCTTCGTCCAGCAGGCACTGAGGAGTCGGCTGGTTTTATCATAACTTTCACCAAATGCAATAACGCAGGCTTCGATGGAAAGTAGCTCAGGAATAAAAATGTCAAATGATATTTTTCTTTGCTTTTTGTGATTTTATATGAATACAATTGTTAAATCAGTATATGATATTGTTTCAGATCTTTTGCTGGATCTTAAATTGAATCACTTTGAAATCATATCGTAGCAGACTTTGTGATATTGACAACCATCGAACCGTTGTCCATTGATTTGATATAATGTTGTGTCATAATGAAACATAAAAGATGGGCAGAGAAAACCACGCAATTTACGTCTCTAATTAATCTCTAAATTAAATTCTATTCTGTTATTTACTGCTTACAAAATATATTGGTGATGTTGAAAGAAAATTCTTCTTCTTCTTACGGTTTCTCCCGTTAGGGCTCTTCCTCTTTCATGCCAGCCACCCGCATGTCCTGTCTCAAACTACAGTTAACTAACATATTTAATCATTGTCAATGTGGAAGTATTTCAAGTAAGAACGCGTGAGCTGCCTTTGGATATTTCAGTATGTCCTCAAAGCTTGAAGGAGCATCTTTAAACACAAGATGTGTTACACCACTGTTGCTTTTTGGTGTAAGTGTGGTGGTGTGTGACGTGGTTACAGCGTCGTCAGCTGGGCTTAGTGGAAAAACCAGCACCAGTGCAGCGGAAAAATGGATGACAGGCGCTATTCTGGAAGTTAAATGTTCATTTGTTTCCATTCGGTGGGGGCAGTTGGTAGCGTCGCAGAAAGGTCGCCGGATCGAATCCTGGACTGGTAAAGGTACCACTGAGGTACTCATGAGCAAGGCACCGTCACCAAGCACCGCTCCCCGAATGCTGCCCAGGTCAGCTGCCCACTGCTCCTTCAGGGATGGGTCACGTGCCGAGGTCAGATTTCATTGTAGTGCACTGTGTGCTGTGCTGTGGTGTGTTCACTATGACAAGTACTCACTCTCTCACTCTCACTATTTAATAGGGCTGGCTTCAAAAAATCGATTCACCAATCAATATCGATTCTTGTTCGAAAAATACGATATCGATTTAAAAATTCGCGGATCGATCGTTTCCTGCGGCTATGCACTACTTCTCGCGACCACGTAAGGAGAGCTATAAAAACGTGAGATCAACGAAACCGAAACCAAATAGAGCCATGGCTGACGCTGCTCCGCTCAAATCACCGTCTGGCCTAAAGGCCGATGTTTGGCCACACTTCGGTTTTAAAACAAGTTATTTTAGAACCAAGCAAAACTAGTATTGATGCAAAGAAATCTCTAAATAAATCAATATCGAATTGAATCGAATCGAATCGAATCGAGAATTGAATCAGATCATGACCTTGTGAATCGGAATCGATTCAGGAAATCAGCAACGATACCCAGCCCTACTATTTAATAAGTGTTGAAAAATAGTTTAGGCTGGACGCGGGGCTTATTCTGCTTGTATCAACATGCCGTTGTGTGTGTGTGTTTCTGCAGACCAGGCTTGTTGAGACCCTGCCTAATTAGTTTATTTCCCTCTTTATTACACAGACATATCTGTGTGTAGTAAAAGCAGTAAGTACAGAAGGTAATGTGGGAAAAGTTCTAATCGTAATCATTGTAATTAAAGGTGTAAGCTAAATGAACATAGCGAATATTTATGTGTAAATAAAGAAAAAGAAAACATTTAGACAAATTGACAAAACGGTAAATAGATTAAATAACAGAGAGATAGTCGTTAGCGGCAGCCCTGATATGTCAGCTGTGATTGCCTAGGCTGTGGACGGCCAGTTCTCGCGTGAGAGACATCGGCCTTAAAGTTAATCCGTCTGTCAGCATCCTATCATCCGGTCTCCCGCCGGCCGCCGGTGCTGACAGGGGGATCTTACTTACATCCAGGTTACATCACCGAGAGCCGCTCAGTTGAACCCCACACAGGTGTGAACATGAACTAGGAATCGTTTAGCGTTGCCGAAGAGAGTTTGCGCTCGCCGTTTATAGACGAGTTGTTTTGTGTTGCTTTTTTTTTCCCCCGAAGGGAGGAAGGAGGGCTATTTTTTTTGATCAGGGGCTGCCCTCTTTTGCGGAGGTCAACAGTGGCTGTTAAAAGCGAGGTGAGATCAGCTGGGGACAGATGCTGACAACAGCTGACTGAACATCATGGCACTGAACATAGCCATTACAGAGGGAAAGTAATTGGATCCACAAATCAGAGCAGGTGTCCAGGTTTATAGTGCTGCGCCGCTTTATGACGCCATATTTCAGGCCTTGCCCGGGAGCCTGTCATGGACGCTTTGATGCTGTCGGTGCCTGCTGACGCCGGTGAGCGTGTTTACCACACACACACACACACACACGCACACTCACATACCTCTTAAGGGTCTTGTGAGAAGACGCAAAGGAAATTTGACCTGTTCAACATAAGGGCTCCCTTATGAGCAGAAGTGAGCAGAAGTTTGTTAAAGTTCTGCTTCTGTCTGTGAAAGTGAGTGATTATTTGTCATTGTGAACACACCACAGCACACAGTGCACCACAACCAAATGTGACCTCTGCATTTGACCCATCCGTGAAGGAGGAGCGGGCAGCTAACAAGTGCCCGGGGAGCAGTGCTTGGGGACGGTACCTTGCTCATGAGTACCTCAGTGGTACCTTTACCAGTCCGGGATTCGATCCGGCGACCTTTCCGCTATGCCACCAACTGCCCCCCGGGATTCAAACCTGCGACCTTCTGATCACGGGGCGAACACCCTACTGTTATGCCACCAACTGCCCCCACTGTGATGTCGTGTGTAAGTCTGGACAGGGTACACTGTAAAATGGTGATGTGTATATACATATAAATGATTATATATTCATAAATTATTATTATTTCCTTTTTAGATATCCTGTAAATACTAGAGCCATGTCATCCTGTCTCACTGTAGATGTTTGTGTAGCTCAAATGACAAAGTTTACTTTCACTTTTGGGGCAGTTGGCAGTGTAACAATTAGGGAGTTGACCCTGGATCAGAAGGTCGCCGGTTCAAGTCCCAGATCCGCAAAAGTGCTAATGTGGTACTCATGAGCGAAGCACCGTCCCCAAGTACTGCTCCCCGGACGCTTCGCGAAATGCGGAGGTCACATTTTGTTGTGGTGCACTGTGTGCTGTGCTTTGCTGTGCTGTGGTGCGTTCACAATGACAAATAATCAGTCACGTAATGTTAGTGAAAATGGCTGGCAAGCTTAAAAAAGCAGTGTTCGTTGACACACCACCAAGCCTCAGGAGGCTTGCAAACATCTGTCCAGCATGGTTTTAATGATCATTTGCAGAATTGCTTGCAGGGGTGTAAATAATTCAGAACTGATTTGGATTTGATTGATCGGAACAAAGCAGTGAAATTAAATCCATGTTAGTGCGTTTTTACAGAATGCCCATCATGTTGGCAGGACCTCCAGCATAACCTCTCATGCAGACCGTTTCTGTTTTAACCCATTTTTGAAAATGCATCGATACACATGAATGAGCAGCAAAGCAAATACCAGAGACGCATTATTTACCTTGGGACTTGACTCTGGCTCCTCGCCTTCTCCTGCATTGTTCACTGCAGTGCTTTTTTCCCCACCTCTGTCCACAGCGCCGTGCCTTTATTCACTCAGCCAAGAAAAGTAGGAACGTTCAGCGGTGAGGAAAAGGTCACGCGCGCGGGGCGTTGCACGTGACGCGAGTGAGAACAGCGGCGGGCCGTAGTCGTCCTCTCCTTCCTATTCAGAGTTCCCCTCTTCTTTGTCCACTCCTAGGCTTCTGGCTCGATTTCCTTTCGTCCTGCGCTGTCGTCAGCGAGCAAGCCAGAGGCGAAGGGGAGGATTAATTGTTTTCCACAGGTAAGCGGGGCAACTCGCTTATTCAGATCCCGCCGAGCTCCCATATGCTCCTCCAAAATTTGTTTGGAGCTAAGACAGGCCCGGGCTGGGCTCCAGGAGTGACCCACTTGGTCCTCGCCGCATCCCCAGCACATCCGTCTTGTCTGAGGAGCTGAATCTGGAATGCTCTTCTTAACAAGATGTGCATCGGTTTCACACCTTCTCTAATTAAAAGCCAGTGGAAGTAGCAGAGATGCTGGTTTCCTGTAGGGCTGGAACTAAGGACTGTGTTACAATCAATTCGTTTGTTGGCTGTTTTATTGATTAGTCAATTCATCGCTAATATTTTCTCTGAAAAAATCAAATTGACCATCCCTTTAACTTAATTGTATTGTTCCTGACAATTACTGTTACTTGATTCACTTAAACGCATGTCTATAGGTGCTTTAATCGAGAAAAATGTGATGACGATAACGACAATAAACGTAGGCTAGAAAATTTGATCACACTTGCTTACTTACACGCGTTGAGATAGACAATGTCTTTGGCCTGTTACATAGTGAGTGGGCTTGGCATAACGCCAGCACAGCAACCAATCATGGCCAACGATGCAAATGTCCCGCCTAGAAGCCGCGTAGTAAAGCTCTGAGAGATTCTCTCTGTTTTGACCGCTCTCAGTGCCTGTTTTAATACATATCGTATGTATCCTTCAGCGTTCAGAGCGCTAAGTGCCTTCAGCGGGAAAAAAAGACATCGGTGGAGGCGTTTTTTTACGCAGCACCTCAAGTTGAAATCCGTTCAAATTTTAGAACAGCGCTGGGCACGTCAATGTCACTTGCCTCTTGCTAGCCAATCAAAATCGAGTAAGCTGCTGCCCCTATGACTTTGAATAACTTTCACAATGACTGGAGCAAAGCTAAAAAATCTTTCATGTTGTTTACATAAGGATTTTGAAGGAATGATATTTATTACAATTACTTGCAGTGTTTTAGAAATTGGAATTACTAAACAATTAGGATTTCACTAGCTCATGATGGATTGTGTTGGTATCTTCTGTGTGGTCTGCACAAGAAGGGGAGATGGGTGCCTCCTCCTCCCCCTCCTCCTCCTCCTCCGCCCGCCCCATTGGAATTCAGTTTAGTTTGATGCGAAAAATAAACTGAATTCTAACTTCTGTTTATGTCGCCCCCAGGTCCAAACAGACTCTGACTCACTGTCTTGCTTGAGTTTAGTTTTCCCTTTATTCAGTCTGATACCCCTGCTCAGATCTCTTACTCAGACTTGGATCAGACGTAATTTCGTTTTGTGGTTTTTAAAGTGAGAGCTGTAGTTATCCCTCCTTTGAACCTGGACTCACTGGGAATGTGTGAAAAACGCGTGTGAAAAATGTGTGAAATAATGATCGATTTTCTGAGAGCTCGGACCAGCGAAACCTAACCCACTTTCACCCCACCCCCCACTTCTGTAACCCATGCATCTTTGCCTCTGAGGTGTCACGTCGAATCGATTGTGTCATAAGCCAGAAATGCATCATCCTCATAGCCGAGATGCAAACTTCACCGTCTAGCAAATCCCCGTCATGATGGAATCGCTTAGCCTCGGCGTAGCGTCACAGCCTCGATAGGCCGCTTACATAATCCTGAAACTATCCAGGAGGGCGGGGCAGTTAATCAAAACATGAATCAAAATGGTCCTTCAGAACCTCTAATCCACGTACTCTTGCCCAGGTATTAGGGCTGCAACTAACGACTATTTTGATAGTCGACTAGTCATCGACTATTAAAACGATTAGTTGACTAATCGGATTATAAATTGCATAATTATAAAATGGCTCTGATTTAGCTACCAGCTTTTACATTTAGTATGAGGTTATTTAAATTTTGTGGTAAATAATAAAGACAAGAAAGATAGTTCACTCAAAAGCATATTTTAATAAATAAGTTTCTTCTTATCTAACCTTACGATGGCTCCTGGTTTTGTGATGGTACTGAGAAAATGGTAACATACCATTACAACATTTATGAGCGAGTGACAAAGGCGTTGGTTACTTTACCGTTTTGCCTGCTTATTAAACATATAAGACCTAACTATTAAATTATAATTATAAGGTCGATAAACTATAACTTTCGTTTAACCTACCTGTCGCCGTTCCTCTTCCTTCGACATCTTTGGTTTTTCTGTAGGAACTTTCTTAACCCCAAAACCAGGAGCCATCGGCCAATAGGATTCGCAGGCAGAAACTGCAAAACCCCGCCCCCAAACTGTCCAAACCCACCCCTTTAAAACCACACGTGTAGAAATCTCACTCGAGCAAAAAAGCCGCTCGTCGGTAATCTACTTTGTGCGCGAGGACATTTAACACATCGAGAGGAAAAAGACATTCGAGAGAGGAAAAATACAGTTTGCGCGCAATATCACAACCGCGCACTCGATTCTTAATTTTGTGCTCTCGAGTTTCACATTTGCGCTCGCGACTTTGAAATTTACACCCACAAAATTTTTGCGGCAAGCCATTTTGCGCGCTCTAGTTTTGGCGTTGATGTGACGCCATAGGGCCATTCTTCTAGCTGCCATTGAATGCTATTGCGCAAGAGCGAATCTCACCAGAGTGTGGTGTATTGGTGCACTCTATTGGAAAGCGGTAGTATTGCACAGGTAGAAAGGAAGGAAACGTCTCACTCCGTTTAAAAATATGTCTGGCAACAATTATCGACAATCAAATTCGTCGGCAACTATTTTTATTGTCGCCTTTTGTCGACAATGTCAAATAATCATTGCACCCCTACCAGGAATGCACCGATCCGATACGAGGACTGGATGCCAGTCTGATAACAGATCAAATAGCTGGATCGGGTATCGGTGGTGTTGGGCCCATCTATGGAGCCGATCTGGGGTGTGTTTCCCGAAAGCATAGCTGCTGACTTATTGCTAACTATGTTAGCAACACTGTGTTAGTTGCTAATGGATATCGGATCGGTGCTTGAGATCGGCCAGTACTCAAAGCCCAAGTATCAGCATCAGTATGGGAACTGGAGAAGTTGGATCGGTGCGTCCCTGCTCTTGCCCATGATGAATATTTTGATAGATATTTTTTAAATGCTGTGAATTCTTTCCTCAGAGTGTTTTCATGTACTGCTTAAAAACATAGTACTGTGTTGTCACAATACACTGCCCAGTTTACATTTACTTTCTTTGCTTTTTTTTCTTCAGTTATTTTTAAAATCACAATATATGCTCCCGTTCATTAGAAACAAATATCCTTTTGGGGCAGTTAGTAGTGTAACGGTTAGGACGGTTGCCCCATGATCAGAAGGTCGAATCCCGGACTGGTAATGGTACCACTGAGGTACTCGTCAGCACGGTACCATCCCCTGCGCTGCTCCCTGGGTGCAGCCCTTGTCAGCTGTCCACTGCTCCTTCACGGATGGGTCAAATGCACATTTGGTTGTGGTGCACTGTGTGCTGTGGTGTGTTCCCAAGGACAAAAAACCACTCACTTTAACTCACGTTGAGCATATTTACAGTACAACACTTGTCAGTGAACTATGAGAGCAAAAACCAAACCAATAAATCACTCATTATCCTAATACAAAATATTGAATTAATCGTGATATCGATTTGAGCTCATATTGCCCAGCCCTATCTATCATTCTGTCCCCAAAGGGTTATCTCGTCTGTCAGTTGGGGCAGCGTGATTTATCGCAGAGCGGTTGCGCTGCTCAGAAACCGATCCTTGACAAATGATGGCGGTTCATATTGACAGATGTCTGGGCCTGATGCCACTCCTGAGGCCACTGTGTCTGTCAGAATGGAGGCACGAGGGTGCTGATGAAAACATCACAGGCTTACCGACGGCGCCGAGAAAGCCACAGTCGACCCTCTCCCACACAGCCTCGCTCCTTCTTCTCCCCCAGCCCCTCCACCTCCACAATTTGTTCCCATTTATTTGGCTGGTGATTTACGAGCAGGGAGGAGCGATCCTGCACAATCAAATAGCACTCTGTTTTTTGGGGGGGTTTCAGCATTGGCCTTTTTTGGGGGAGGTGGTTCACAAATAGCTGGTAAGGAGAATTACAGAAGACAAAACACCCATCAATCATCTTTGAATGTTGAATTAACGTGGAACATCGCTACAGCTGCCATTAATATTAGAGCTGTTTGTGGTGCGCGCTAGAGGGAGACGCAGATGAGCACAGTGTTGTTATTTGAGTGAAAGCACTGTTTATGCGGGGAAGCCCCACTAAACCCGAGGCAGTATAATGCGTTCAAGATTGAAGATTCTGATATTTGTCACAGATATATAAATACCGCAGCGTATTGGGGAACATTGTAGATTTTTAAAAATGGAGCTAAGGAAGGGGTGTAACAATCTGAGACACGTCTCTAGTTACAGGGAGAAAATATTCTCTGTTTGTGAGGAAAAAGTCTTAACTTTTCCAGATTAAAGCCACACATTTATGACTGTCGGTGTCAGAATATCCATGCTTTTGTTGCCAATTTGCAGCTTTGCTTTTAAGAAATTTGGACTTTACACTGTTAGTTTTAATTCAGTGGCAGTGGGTAGTGTAATCGGTAGGGGTGTTGAAATAAATCGCATAATCGATGCATCGTGAGTCAGATGTGGATAATGCTGCATCAGTGCAGTGGTAGACTGTAATCATTTTTTTCATAATGACATTGTTTGGGGATTTTTTGGCTGTGGCATAAAAATTCTACTTAAAAGGAACTTCCCCGTAGTCACTGTGTCTGCCCAGTCTGTGATCCATGCCCAATCTGCATGCAGTGTGAAGTAATGCAGGAAAATTGATGGAATGGTTCGTGATGCATATCGAGATATCGAGTCGAATCGTTGACATGATAATCGTAATAAAATCGAATCATGACACCAGTTAAGGGTCGGACCTCTAATGATTGGCATACTCCCCATTCAAGTCCTGGCCCGCTAAAGGTACCACTTAGGTACTGCTGAACAAGGTACCTTACCCAAGCACTGCTCTCTGGGTGCTGACAAAAAACTGCCCTCTGCTCCTTCACAGAAGGATCATATACAGAGGTCACAATTAGGGTTGCAAAATTCTGAGAACTTTCAAAGTTGGAAACTCTCCGTGGGCATTTACAAGATTTAACAGGAATAAACTGGAAAGTTGGGAACATAAAATATAATTGGTAAAAGGAGACTGTAGCATAATCTTTGCTAAAATAATCAGATCTGATGCAATCAGCTTTTGCCACACACTAAGAAAGTTGTGGATTCCATCGCTGATCGTCATCAGTGGGACTCCAGTTCCTCCTTCCTTCGGTTAAGGTTGATTGTCGACTTTAAATTGCCTGTAAGTGTGAGTGTGTGTGTTTAGTGCTCACAACGTTCCAGGATAGTGTCCAGTTCCCGTGACCCCAATTGGGATTAAGTGAATTGGAAAATAAATGAAGGATTAAACAAAACAGAATGAAAACAAAGTACATCATAGTTCCCTCTAGTGGTCTGAAAATCACAGAATGCATATTTGACATAAGTTAGGCGTACGTATCGACCACGTTTCGACTCTTAAAGGCTACAGACCACGAAGCGGTTGGGTTCGGCCCGGATCCGCCTGCGCTGAACTCAGCTCCATAGTTCTTCAAAGGCATATTGTGGAGTGATCTTCCTGGAAGTGCTTAGCCAGTCTCAGCCTATCAAATATTTAAGCGGCGATCCTGGAGCGTACCGTCGACGGGACGTCATCATCCGAAGACTGAGCAGATCAAAGCTCGCTTTTAGAAATACAGTGTGAAGTTCAGCCCGGTTAAAATTTCAGATCCCCAGGTTATTGAAAGTCTCTCCTGTTTGGGGAACAGTTGGTCAGTAATGGACACAGTAATTATGTGGTTTGCAATCGAACTGTTACCATGAATAAACCATGTGGGGCCTGTAACGGGAAAATGTTTAATTGAGGCGTGAGTCAAATGGCATGACGTGGGGGTGAGAGGAAGGTTAAGTCAGTTTCTTTTTTGTCTAAAGCTCTTATGGGATTGTAACTGCTGATATTTGCAGTGTGTCGTTCCTTTTCTGTCTCCAGCTCGGCTCGTGCTTTCCAGCAGATATGAGGCAAAAGTGCTGAATGCCTGAATCAACTCATTACACTCCAGTCTATACAAAGTGGTGGTCACAGATAGGGTTGGATACCTTTCACATCTGAACTGATATCGGTACCGGTACCTGGTGTTCAGTATCGATTCTCAGCGGTACTTCATTTCGATACCTTACTCTGAATCTGTAATAGCTGGATTGTATCAACATAAAAAATACAGTAATAATAAATACGCCCTAAACTAATTTCAAACGTTTCTTATGTTACGACTACAATATAAATTTATTAGAGTTTTATAAAAATATCCCAGAACAATAACTAAAACAGATAGATCACTAATTACCTAAAACTGCAGTGGAACTTTTGTTGACGGCATAGATTTGACGTTCTCGACATCGATGCTGGCTGCAGGGCCGATTGTCGGTGCAGGCACTGTAGCTGCGGCTGTAGCTTTAAGAGCCTGTGCCCACCAGACGCGTTTTTGCGCTGAGAGCACTGGATTGTCCCAGACCACCTGCATTGCCGCCGCGGACCACCGGTGAGGCACGGATTACCGGTTGAAAACCCCCGTTCTAGATAGTCCTTGAAGAGGTGTGTCCTCACGCGACATTAGAAGACAGCAAGGGACGGAGCAGTTCTGAGGGCAGTTCTGAAGTTCGTTCCACCACTGATGAGCCAAGACTGAAAAGAGTCTGGCTGCATGTCGTCCTCTTGTTTTGAGTAGCGCTTGATGGTCAGAGAGGCCGAGAAGTGACATGTCGCGCGATTAGGAGGTGCAGTTCCCTTCCCTTCTTGGCCTTGAAGGCAAGTGTCACGGACGGTCTAGTGGTTAGAATACTCACCTCTGGGCCTATAGCTTGTGGGTTTGAATCCTACCTCCATCATTATCACCATTGGGTTCCTGAGCAAGACCCTTAACCTCAGGTTGCTCTCAGGAGACTGTCCCTGTAATTAGGAATTGAAGTGGCTCTGGACGAGAGTGACTGATAAATGCTGTAAATGTAAATGGTGCATCAATTCAGTGAAGTCCACATCATCGAGCCGACATGAAATATTCAGTCAGAGATCAGACTCAGATTAAAGAGAGTTAAAATGTCAAATGATATTTTAGTTTCTTTTTGTGTTGTGGTATGAACTGTGTTAAATCAGGATGTAATATTGTCTCGTATCGATCGCTGGCTCTTGAACTCAGTCTAATAAAAATTGTATCATAGCAGACTCTGTGATGTCGGCAAACACTGAATCGATATTATATTGTTAAACCGTATGCTTAGCGCTGATGCCACTGTGGCATTTGGAACTTTAAAGATCATCTGTACTCCCTCGGTTTCCATGACCTGGATTTAAAAAACTTTACACTAGACCTCTTTAGCGACCGAGTCAGACTCCGCTTCAGATACCATGATTTAAAAAACCATGATTTTCAAAAACATTAGAAATCAGATGATCCACTTTTAGCGTCAGCATCATCGAACTTTGTTGTCAGCTCACGGCAGCTCTAGACGCTTGCTTAGCAGGTGCTGACATATGATCTGCCTTTTTTTGCAATATATGCAGTACCTGCCATATAAACAAGCTGTGTGATGTATTTTCCCCCTCCGTGCCTCAGTGTTTAGAGCGTGTTTAAATCTTCACCGCTTGGCCTTTTGTTCCCTCTGCATAAAGCTGTGTTTCTAATTTTCTTTTAAAAGATACAAACCTCTTAACTCCCTTGTGCAGTAGAATTCCTTTTCTGAAAGAGATCGGCGGTTCGGAGCTTTACAAGGTAAGTACAAGCTTCCCCCAAGTCCTGTTCTAAACCACTTTGATTTTTATAGAGGTGTTTGGGAGCTCTTTCAGCAGGTGATTTCCTTCCTGTCATAGTCTACAACATTAACTCTTTTATGCCGTGTTCCAGGGGGAAACTCACCCTCCTTTTTTAAACTCGGATCAACAGTTGATTGCTGTGTTTGATTATTTATTGCTGTGAAGAATGGAGAAAAGCCTTTTGAATCATGCCCTGAAAGGAGAAGGGGTGCTGTTCGGCGAATGCTTTCACCGGCAATTAAAACAGGAATGTTTTGCTTCATTCCGAGTAGAAACATTTGTCACGTCATTATGTTAAATGTTAATTAGCACTAGCTGACGACAGGGCTGTTTTTAAAACGTCTGTCGTTTCATGTTTATTTTTCGTGGTGTCCCAAAATACATTGTTTACAGCAGTGTTTTTCCATTATTCGGATGAGGGTTTGCAGTAGTCACCACATGGATCATACTATGGCGTTTTATTTCTGCCTTAATTCTGAGCGTGCAGTGGAACTTTCGCAAGCAAAATCTCATGTCTGCGCGTGCTCAACTCTGCCTATATGCGCCAAACGCTCTGCACACGCTTAGATCCACCTGCTCTCGCGTTCAGATCTATGGAACGCTAAAGCTGCCACAATTCACCATTGCACCTTACTAGAGCGTCCTACAGTCATTTTACGGCATAAAAAGCAGCGTTTGACCACAAGCCTCTAGGGCACCACCAAAAGTGAAGTAAAAACAGCCTGAAAAGCATCGGTATATTAGAGCACAGCAAAAAAAAACTCTTTTTAAATGAATAAAACAGTTTAAAAAATGGCTGTTTTACTGTAAAAAAAAAAATATGAGGCACGTTTGGCTTTTCATGTGAGCATGTGCAGAGTGTTTTGAGCGTGCCTGTAGGTAGTTGAGTGTGCACAAACAATTTTTTGCTTGTGAAAGTTACACTGAATTTACAGAAATTGTGATATATTGGGGTGGCACAGTGGGGCAGTGTGCAGTGCTGCCGGCTCACAGAGAGAAGGTCCTGGGTTTGAGCCCCCGGTCGGCCGTGGTGCCTTTCTGTGTGCAGTTTGCATGCTCTCCCCATGTTCACGTGGGTTTCCTCCAGGTGCTCCGGTTTCCTCCCACAGTCCAAAAGCATGCACTATAGGTTAATTAGCGACTCTAAACTGACCCGGTGAGGTGTAAATGTGAGTGTGATTGTGTGTGTGTGCCCTGTGGCGTTTTGGCGCCTGCGCAGGGTTGGTCTACGCCGTGCGCCAGTAGTTCCCAGGATAGGCTCCGTTCCCCCCGCAACCGTTGGTATTAAGCGGTTCAGATAATGACTGAATGATATTTTGATATATATCATTATCGGGATATGAAATATCGTCATATGAGATTTCGGTCGTATCGCACAGCTCTAGCTGATGGTAAATGTCTATTGTGTCATCAAGGTATGTGTAAATGCAGGAATAGAAAATAGCAAATCTGTGCAGAACAGGCCTTGTGTTGAACCAGGATAGGAAGTTCTGGCAGACCTGGGCGAGGAAACTGTGCCCGACTGAGTTTTCGATTTTCCTCCCCACCCCCTCCTGCCATCATGTTTTTCTTGGCCCACTTTGAGGCATTAAATATTAATAGCGGCAAAGCGGACGTAGATATCCCTTCCCTCTCAGCAGCCTTCGCTGCGTGGGAGTGACGCGATGCTCCTCCATCGTTCCCTCCCACCCTTTCCTCACTCCCTCCCTCCCTCCCTCCTTGGTCTGCTTTCCCAGCTCCACAAAGCCTCACCTCCGGCCTCGGGTGTGGGTAGCGATGGAGTTGGAGATGGATGGCACGTTAGAGCAGTGGAAGTGGAGTCCGGAGAGTCCACCACACATTAGTCTTGCTCCTCGCTTTACCCCCAGTTGCTGAATAAAGATAGAAGGTGCAGACCAGTCTCTTCATTCAAGTTTTTCATTCATTTATTTCCAGCTCTAAACCATGCAGGCTTTAGCGGTGTGGGTGTGGGGTGCTTGTATACACGGTTTTGATACATGCACTCGTTCACAAGTTCTGTCCATTTTTTTCATCCGTTTTTTCCTCATAGACTAACATGGAACTCAGATTTACCAGGTTTTACCTAACGGTCTCCGTTCTTCACAATGCCACCAAATTCAGCGTGATTCGAGAACCCATGGGCCTCTTTGCATATCTGAAACCGCCATGACCTGCACTCGTCTTTTTCATCCCTTTTTTTCTTGTCGTTTCTTTTACCCATAGGAACCCATTTGTTTTCTCCCTTTAAGAATACATGGGGTTTGAGACTCAAAAGCTCTCCTTCCCCTGTTTTCACTCGACAGTCAGCACGGCTCTTAAGCCACCTCAGACCACCTCACTCAACTCACATCTGTTTTCTCCCGCACTCGTCTTTTTCTTACCTTTATCATCGCTCGTTCTTTCCCCATTCACTTCAATACATTTTAATCAAAGTCTTTCTGCTCAGCCAGTTTTCACGTCACAGATACAAAACCCGAGCAGCCCTGTTGGCAATTTGTTGTGGAATTGCATCTCTAATTTAAGACAAATCTTTTTAATTAATGAATGGCGGGTTGCCAGGTCTAGCCTGTGCTTGTTGCGGATCAGACTGGGCTTGTTTAAGCAGCGTCCTCCTAACAATGGGTGTGGTTTCAACCAAGGAACAGAACAGAACTTGTTGAAGTTGAGTGGCTACATTGGGGATTTAAGAAAGTGTAAAAAGTTGCGTTGATAAATTTAGGACAGCTTTGTGAAGTCTGCCAATGCTGTAAATACTATCTGAATGGTCAGTACCTTTTGGCTCCTCCTGAAGTGAATGTTAGTGATGATACCTGGGGATGGTACCTTGCTCATGAGTACCTCATACCCCTTTTCCACTGCGCTAGTTCCCGTGCCAATTTTGGAACCAGTGCCGCACTTTTCCACAGAAAAAAAATTGGTGCCGGTGCCCTAAAACCAGCTCCAAACTGGCACCTAAACTTTGCTGGTCTAGCAGCGAGAACCCGTGACGTCACGAGAGGTGGGCGGTGTAACAGGTAGCTTTAGAAGAGAAAATGGCGGAGAGCCAAAGTCCGGTAACGTGGAGCGCGGAAGAAATTAAAGCTCTTTTAGCAATATGGACGTCCAGATTCAGCAGAAATTGGAAAGTGCACAAAGAAAGAAAAAGGTATATGAAGAAATAAGGGAAGAACTAAAAGTTGCAGGCGTTGTACGAACAACCGTTCATTTAGAGGGCGTGACCTGTGACGTATTAGCATGCGGCTCCCGCTGAGCTCCCTGGTCAGTGTAAATGCGGGCCGGTTCTGGTGCTCAGCCGGTGCTGAACTGGGAACCAGCCGAGAACCAGCACCAGCCGAGAACCTGGCACCAGCACCAGAGTAGTGGAAAAGGGATATCAGTGGTCCGGGACTTCTGATGACAGGGCCAACTTCCTAAATGTTATGGTACCAACTGTGTTGTCTCCAGTCACCATTAGGGATGTTAAAATTAATCACATAATCGATGCATCATGATGCAGGCGTGGACGATTCTGCATCGATGCAGTGGCAGACCATCAGTTACATCTGGGGTTTTCAACCGGCTGTCCACTGCTCCCTAGTGGTCCGTGACGGCACGGCAGGTGATTTCATTACATGCAATCCAGTTTCGCTACTAATATCCACTAAAAAAATTTCAGTTGATTTATTTTTCAAATATTTCCAGCTGATTTTGGCATCTTTATGAATAATGAATTTAATGCAAATATTTAAAAAAAAAATGAAAAAAATTCCCCCCATCCCCACACTTATCCTGCTTAGTCTGAGTTGTAGTTCCTGGGACAGAAGCAGTTGAAAACCCCATGACATTGACATTGCTTGGGGATTTTCAGACTACCACATAAAACTTCTAGTTAAAAGGAACATCCCGGTAGAAATTATGGCTGCCCAATCAGCGTAACGTAGAAAAATTGCTGGGATGCATCGTGATATTGCATCGAATCGTTGACCTGATAATCACAATCGAATCAAATCATGCGACCAGTGAAGATTTACACCTCTAGTCAACATATCAGTTTTTTAAAGTCCTAATCGGCAGGTAAAGTAGAATCTATCTTCAGTGTTAAAGTCTCTGAAGGCGTTGAAAGCATGGGAGTTTTTAGAGCAGGGGGTTTTGTTCACTGTGTTCACTTTGGATGGTCACAGTGCTACACACAAGCTCCTGAAGAGAAAACACACTCGTGCAATTCTACCAGATAGACCACCAGCATGGCAAAACAACCCTAAATGAATATAAGTAAGAGAGATTTTAATCTATTTTTATCAATAATAATATTAATATAATAACAACATTAAAAATAACATAATGCCTTGAGTTTTTTTACTTGCTATCTTATATTTTCATTTAATAAAGGTTTGAGAGAATGTGCTGGAATCTGGACTTCCACACAGTTTCTACAGAGCTTGACTGTGTCTGTGTCCGTGTGTGTTCATCTTAATAAGGAAGTCAATCATTCAGATTAATTAACTTATTGATTTCAGATTAAAAGTCCTGAGATTAATCACTAAAAGAATAGTCATTAGTACGCAGCCTTATGTAAGTGTGCTTTTTGACTTTTAGTTCAAAGACATGAATGTCTGCAGGATGGCCTAAATAGCTCAAGGCTTTAGTTGTTTTTGTTTATGCTGCAGTGAATTACATTAGCGCTACTTTTTCGAGCATTTGTATTGCAGACGTCAAATTTCCCTTAATAATCGTCCGGCGCTGGCTGTTTGATGTTTGGATGCATGAGTCGTGGAAATGAGCTGCCGCTCGTCTCCGTCAGACGCAAGCACTTATCCCATCTGTTCTTCAAACCAGCTCGCGTTTCTCACTGCCGCCGCCGACGTGGCAAACGGGCAGCGTGACGGGTGGAGTCGCTCAGCCCGAGTGCTAATCTAGAATGCCTGACGCTGGCGATGACTTTGATGTTGGAAGGGTGACATTTTTGCCCACGGTTGCAGGACAGGCGGCGGGATTTGAGCGATGTGCCGGACAGCTGAAGGCCTCCTGGGAACGCACCCTCAAATAGGGCCCTTGGGCCAACTCTCAAAGGTGTTTGAAGATTTGTTATTCGCGGGCACAAAGCCAGAGCCTCATTAGCTCACAGCACAGGGTCCAGATCGGGAAAAGGATTTACTCTTTCCTGAGCTCTACAGACAAACGATCTGATCTGCTGAATGTTAAAGAGGAGACGGCGCACCAGACCTCAGCTGGGAGACGGGTGAAGTCCAGAGGAGTAGCGTTTGCGTCTGTGTTTGGATTTGTGTTGTTGGAGTTTTGTGAAACATTATATGGAGCATATTTTATAGAGGAGAAAAATCTATTTTCAGTGAAGTATTCTAGGTTCAGTCGTTATTGTGAAATCAGCTCATTCGTTAGGAATTTGTTTTACTGGCCACTTTTTACAAATGCAGTAAATACAGACTGCATCATGAGAGTGGAACGTTACTATATGAACACATAAGACTTGAGTAAAAACTGGACTCATTTGACCTTTACGCTCCTGAGAGAATTTGGGGCCTTTTTGTCTGCCTTTGTTCTTAGGTTTATTCTTGTGTGAGTGTGTGTGTAGATGTTTGCCATACATGCTTTATGTTGTTGTATTCTGGACGCCCCGCACTACTCAGATTTGTCATAGTTTGATGTGTAAATGCTGACAGTCTTGAAATCAGCACATGTTTGATAAACATTGACCTGTGCCTGTAGAAATTTTGACCTTTTTAGCTTAATCAAGTCAAAGTAAACTTTGTCATCTCTGCTATATGCTGTACAGCTATACAGAGAGACGAGACGACGTGGCTCCAGTTTTCACAGTGCAAACAACAAGAAACAGGGAACAAAGAACAAATAGGGCACATGGAATAAACACTATATAAACAGAATATAAATATACCCTTTAAACTAGAAGTAGAAAGACAGACAATTAGGATGCAGTATTAACCTACAACTGTATGTAGTATAAAAGTGCTGGAAGGGTAGCTATAACTACTAGAAGTAGTAAGAACAGTGTCTGTGTGGGCAGTTGTTTGGCGTAACGGTAGAGAGTTCCCCCATGATCAGAAGGATGGGCTTGGTATCCATCTGGATATAGAACAAAATCATCTGATACATTTTTCTGTTTAAAATTTTCCTATTGATTGATTACTCTTAAATATTGTAGAATGGAAAAGAAATACTGATCAATTGAAAATGATGAATCACGTGAGCTTTGGGGTGGTTTTGAGACAAATTGGGCACATTTTGGCTTTTAAAATGAGCTGCTTCTGGCCTTTCTGGGATAGAACTACATTTCCCACAATTCCCCGCACGCGACTCGCATTACAATAATGTGACGGATGCACGTCCAGAATAAACAGTGAAAATATCAAGTAAAAGACTGTGTTGTGAGTGAATGTTAAACTGATTTGTCTCAAAAATGTGGTTAAATAAGATGCGTATAATGTATAATATGATGTGTAGTTACACCCCTGATCATCATGAGCACTAGAGTCGTAGTGGAGTGGACTCAGTCCTGGCCTTTATGTTGTGGATCACAGGTGTTAGCATGAATCCTTTAGCCTCTGCCATAGGTGTTACTTTCTCTCACACAGTGACTTCCCCCACAAGGTCAGAGACAGCAACAGACCAGCTCTGACCACCGTGAGACATTTCCCTGGAGGCCCGGGAGCTCTGTTTGCAGCTGGTTGTATCTGGGCAAGTGACTGAACAATCAAACCGCTGGCCAGGCCAAGTCTCTGGACACCTTCATTTCTATGCTAGCAGGGCTGGAGGATTTGACGACACCAAACATATTTTTACCTATCCAATTCTGTTCAAAAGTGTCATACATTCATTTGGATCTAAGGCCCGTCCACACCAGCGTCTGAATCAGGCGTTTATATGGCGTTCATGGCGCCAGGTGAGCGCGGACTGAACGCTGACCGTTTTCCTGCTTATTGGAGCGAATCAGAGCGTCCACACAGCAATTCATGACCTGTGCTCGGTCAGCTATGCGTTCGGACATCATAACAACCAACGAGAATGTCATTATTGCGTTTACATGGCGTTTGGCTGACGTTCTGGAGGACCGAATATGGCCCCTGACTCCAAAAGTGTTCCGATAAGGGAAATGCTGAAGAAACCGCGTTTTGAAAATGCCCGAGGAGAGTGATGCAGCCCAGCTGGTGCAGGAAGTGGAGCACAGACCCGTGCTATGGGACATCTCTTTAGCAGAATACAGTGAGTGTTAGGGTGGAGCCAGTATCGGCAGCGATGTTTTCTCTTCTCCCGTCTACGTCGCCGTATCAGGAGGCTCAGTTTGAACGAAGCGTAGGGATCCATTTTTCGTGAACTCGGTGCAGAACGACCCACATGTAAACACTTTGTACAGCCTGATTACTGCCCCCACAGGTAAACACACCAAGCTACAGATTGGGCTGCAGGTTGGTGTTAAACAACATCAAATGCCTCACTGAAGTCACTGAAGCGCAGCGATAAAATGTAGCGAAAACACGTAGGTCAAATGCTGAGGTCATATTTCGGTGTGGTGCACTCTGTGCAGTGCTGTTTTCACAACGAGAAATAATATCTCACTTAAATTTACTGAATTCAGTTCAGTGAATAAATCTGTTAGAGCATTATGACATAATTCATCTTTAGCCGGTTTGTGGGGAAAAATGACAGGACAGGCACCGAGTTGGACTCTTTTCATCCTTTCTTGAGCCTTAATTGAAAGTGAAAATGAGTGATTATGTGTCATTGTGAGCAAAGCACAGCACACAGTGCCTCACAAGGAAATGTGACCTCTGCATTTGATCACAGGGTGAACTCCCTAACGGTTACACTACCAACTGCCACCTTACCAGTGGGCCATATAGATACTAAAATCTTTTTTTCAACACATACTCATACTTACTCACACTTCAAATTCTACTCACCTTAAAGAGAAAGGGGCTCTGGTCTAAATGCCGGTTCACCTCAAGGTTCCTTCCTCTTTTTGCCGCAGAGGGAGTTCTTATTGCCTTATACACTACCAGTCAAAAGTGTGGACACACCTCCCCATTCAATGTTTTATTCTTTATTATCATGACATTGACATTGTAGATTCTCACTGAAGGCACTATGAATGAACACATATGGACTTACAGTACTGTGTAAAAGTTTTAGGCAGGTGTGAAAAAATGCTGTAAACAAAGAATTCTTTCAGAAATATAAATAATGATTGTTTATTTTTATCAATTTACAAAATGCAAAGTGAGCGAACAAAAGAAAAATCTAAATCAAATCAATATTTGGTGTTACTACCTTTTGCCTTCAAACCAGCATCAATTCTTATAGGTACACTTGCACAAAGTCAGGGATTTTGTAGGATTATAGTCATTATATTATTTTATAGTCATTATATTATTTTGTAGGATTATAGATTATAGATCTGTGGTTAGTTCTCCAAGATGTTTGGAACAACCTACCAGCCGAGTTCCTTCAAAAACTGTGTGCAAGTGTAGCTAGAAGAATTGATGCTGTTTTGAAGGCAAAGGGTGGTCACACCAAATATTGATTTGATTTAGATTTCTCTTTTGTTCATTCACTGCATTTTGTTGATTGATGAAAATAAATGATTAACACTTCCATTTTTGAAAGCATTCTTTGTTTACAACAGTTATTCACACCTGCCTAAAACTTTTGCACAATAGTGTATGGCACAGCACTCCATCACTCTCCTTCTTGGTCAAATAGCCCTTACACAGTTCATTCATAGTTTTGATGCCTTTAGTGAGAATCTACAATGTAAATAGTGATGAAAATAAAGAAAAAACATTGAATGGGAAGCTGTGTCCAAACTTTTAACTGGTAGTGTATCTGCTCGTTAGGGGCTTGATCCTGGTAATATACACTGTAAAGCTACCTGCTGCTTTGTGACAATGTCTGTTGTAAAAGGCTCTGCACAAATAAAACTGAATTGGAAGATGACTGCATGTCACTGTAAACTTTACAACAGACTATATTTCCTTTGTTCAGCTGCTTGACCTCCTGGATGTTATTTGTTGAAACTCGGCCCCAGTCCCCTCCTTTCTGAGAACTCAAAACATGTTTGATAGTTGGTCAGTGACCGGGCTGGCCGTCTTGACCCCGAAGCCTGCACTGATGTGTTAATGTGCAAACCCGCGCTGAAGCAGGGATGAAAACCACGGGGTTCGTTTCGGTTAGGTTAACGTTCGCGCGACAGGCTCCCGCGCCAACTCCTATTTTTACTGAATTTTTGTCACTGTTAATTATTTTAGTTTGTGCCACACCGCCACGGTTTTAAAAAAAATAGGTACAAGAGACGTGATGCCAACTGTCACTGTTCCTTTCTTTTGTCACCACAGCCTACAGGGCCCTGGGCAGAGTTTTGTCCGTTGCGTTTACCTTCAAACTGAGTAATTCGGCAGCAAATGAGGTCATTGCGCTTTTGGCTCCTTCTTGAAGTTGAAAAGCCCTCCCTTGGATGAGGCTGATGTATAATGAAGGATATTCCCAAATTAGGTCTTAAATAGCATTTCCCAAAATGTTTTCCTCGCTCTCCGTTTGCGGGCTTTTTAAAGTCATTATAGGTCATAAAGTTTGTTTTTCAGATCTTATTTTAAGCTCTGTTTATTTGCATCTTTTGATCCAACGTGTCGTGTTATTTTCTTTGCTGTGACCAGCCTGGTATAGGCTTTTATTCTTGTACAGACTGTTCTTTGATTTTGACTACAAAATGTCCTCCAACAGGTTAGTTGCTCTCGTATTCTGGCCCAAAACGTGAGGCCTGCTTGCACGTTTGGTTTGTGCTGTATCAAAGTCTTAATGCCAGTTTAAAAACGAGCTCATCCCATGCTGGCATATGTCTGAAAAAGGGCTGGACAAGAAATTCAGAACCTTTAGTCGATGTAATCTTGTCCATATGTCAGTTACTTTGATTATTTTTGATATTCTGTTAATATTTAAAAAAATCTCTTTAAGTGCCATACTACAACATGTGTTGTCATGTGACGTGGCAGCGCCTTTGTCTCACATCCACAGCTGTGTTTCCTTCAGTAATTTTAAATTCACCAAGACACACGTTTTTCAGGGGCGGCACGGTGGCACAGTGGTTAGCGCTGTCGCCTGACAGGTCCAGTGTTCGAACCCCAGGGACGTCCGACGGGTCTTTCTGTGTGGACTTTGCACGCTCTCACCGTGTTCGCGTGGGTTTCCTCCAGGTGCTCCGGTTTCCTCCCACAGTCCAAAGGCATGCCATGTAGGTTAATTGGTGACTCTAAATTGGCCTCCGTAAAGTGTGAATGTGTGTGCCCTGCGGTGTGTTGGCGCCTGCCCAGGGTTGCTCCCCTCCTGCGCCCGCAAGTTCCCAGGACAGGCTCCAGTCTCCCCGCAACCCTTGTTGGGAATACGCGGTTCAGATAATGAATGAATGAATGAATGACACACTCTTCCATTAGGAAACAAATATCACAGCTTTAACAGCTTATAGTTCAGACGTTGTCAGTGAACTATGAGAGCACAACCCCCAAAAATAAAATCATTGTTTATTAATCATAATCGACCACAATGAGAAATGATCTTTCACTATCTGGAAGTTTAAAGCAGTGCTTTCCAGTCTTTTTTTGTCACTCACCCGTTTGAAGATCAAAATATTTCTCCTCACTCAATACGTCTGTCACCACCAATCCATCACCTTAATGTCTATATCTCCAAACTAGACAGACACGGTGAAAAGCCTACTTTTTCTCCTTGGGAAACCGGGCGAAATTCAGATGAACATCCTGGGAGTCCTGGAGGTGGAAGTTTAGGCCAATGATTAACTATCACTTTGTGTTTAAAAAAGGCATTATTTTCCAGATTAATTGTGTTAACATGCCAGCCCTACGTTTTAACGTATTTTCCTCAAAATTCCCTCTCTGGACAAAAATGACTTTTGGCAACACTAAAACTTTTGGTCCAGTCAGTGTTGCAGTTGTGAGACGGACATTCTCAGTTCATTTTCTCTACTTTTGGAACCACTGGTTTAAAGGAATTTGTGTCCTGGGTAAGATGCCAGTTTGCAAGTGGCCTTATAAGATATCTCTCAAGTTCTGCTGGTGTTATTTGGCCTCTTAGAGTGCTGCCGTTGTTCTCAGAATGGAATAGTTTCTGCCTGTTTCTTTGCGATTTTTACTTACTGTTTAGCTGCAGCAACAAAACGGCAAATGCGTCATAGCACACACTTGATAACAGCTTCTGCCTGCTTCTATAAATTTCCAGAATAATTCCAAAAAATAATTAGCACTCTGCCTTTAATAAAAACCCTGCGACGTGTAGTTACCCACCTGGTGCATTTGCCCACGATTCAGACAAACAGAGCAGTAATGGCTCAGGTAGGAATTTACCACATCCTATTTTTGCACAGTGTTATCTTTCAGGACATGCTTCTGGAAAGTTGTTTCTTCCCCCAGTGACATGGTTTAAAATCAGTTCATGATGAGATTACAAAGTCTGGGTAAAAGTGATAGAGGCAGGTGTGTGGAGCTTCTCTGCTTCACACATAATTTGAGTTGAATATGAAATCATGCTACATTCTGGAGATATGAAAACCTATAAACCAGATGTTACTGCTAAACTCAAAAGGAGAACATTCCAGGCTAAACATTACTCCATCAAATATATCAAATCTATATATTGCATTTATACTCTGGTCATAAGGTAATAATAAAGCTTCATAAGAATAATACCTTTAGGACCTGTGTCCACCAAATCTGTTTTTTCACGCTGAGAGCGGTCAAAACCTTACTACCGGAGCGCATTCTCTGTGCTCTCTTGCCGCTTATTCTTGCTAAGTTACGAAAAGCGTCATCGGAGAGCCATATTTTATCTGACAATATTGTCTTTACAGTGGAGAGAAATCGCATCTTGGCATTAGCGGCAGTGTTACTCACGTGTCTTCGAGACGTAGAGATTGAGTGCATGAGATAAACCGTGCAAGAAAACAGCTGGGAGAGTACCATCGATTTATATGTCCAATTTTGATTGGCTAGCAAGAGAGAAGTGACATTGATGAGCCCAGTGCTGTTTTAAAAGTTGAACAGATTTCAACTTGAAGCGCTCTAAAGCGGTGCGGTAAAAACTTTTTTTTTTGTGTTGGTGCTCTGAACGCTGTATTGAAAATATTTTGGTGGACGCAGGCCCTTAATGAACAATACGCAAATTGATATCTGTCATACGACATGGTGCTGTATTTCATAACCACTAAAGCATTGAAATGTTTTTGATCTTAGTATGACATGCTAATGAATACAGTGGCATCATTCATGTACAGTATATTCATGTATCTTTAATCTGTCATATATTGTTCATTCGAAGTGTTACGAATGCTTTAAGAGGCTTTCATGTATACTTTAATATGGCTTGTGAGGTCATGAATGCTTTATGAAAGTGCACTTAATGTAAAATGTTATCACGCCTTCTGAATTTAAACCATCTTGTTCTATCTGTGGAACTGTTGAGTGTGTGTGTGGATCACAAGCAATGACTTTGACTGCCTCTGTATCAAAACCCACAATGGACTAAAACAAGCAGTGAAGTGAAGTGATTATTTGTCGTTGTAAACACAGCACAGCACACAGTGCACCACAACGAAATGTGACCTCTACATTTGACCCATCCATGAAGAAGCAGTGGACAGCATCCGGGGAGCAGTGCTTGGGGTCGGTACCTTGCTCATGAGTACTTCAGTCGTACCTTTACCGGTCTGGGATTCAAACTGACGATCTTCCTTCATGGGACCAACTCCCTAACCATCAACTGTGCTAGTGATCTCCTCAGAAAGCAGTGGAATATTCCTCACATGTGGATCCCCTTCTTTTTCACCTGTGGTCCTTTTGACAGGAGTCATTCTTCAGTCCAGAAGTTCTCTTTAGACAGGATGGCGCTAAAGTCACGGAGGAGCTCTGCTGCTAATTCCTTAAGCCCACCTCCTTGTGTAAAGTGAATCCCCTCCGTTTATGCTCATTTTTCTTCATCGTTAGGTGTTTCATTTTGATGCAGAAAAATCTACACAGGTTATCAGCTTGTTTCATTGTGGTGCTGCTCGCGTATCAGTCCTGAGAGTTGAGCTCTTTTAAGCAGTGAGGATTAGCATAAGAGGGAATCAGACGTGCTGATGAGATGAAGGAGGGAGGCTGAGGGTGCGTTATGTGGGAATAAAAACACAGTGTTTGTGACTGTGAAATTGACACCTATTGACACGTTATGCTTCTTTGGAATCAGCAGAATGCAGCTCGCCGCTCTTTTCTCATGTGCCCAGCTCCAACACCCACCGAGTGATTGCCAATTGTTCCATGTTAAGCGCTATTGTTGCATTAACAATGTGAGAAAATACTATAAAGGCACTGGTTAGATAGGAAGCCAGCAGCAAAATTCTACCTTTTTGGGCTTTAAACAATGAACAAAATGAATTTGTCAGCTCTACAGCCTTTTGGTATCGTCCGAGCACTGAGTGTAAATGACATCCGCTTTATTAAACATCAGATTTACACAGGTGTACATAATCACCTCCAATTAGTCGACTGAACATGAAAAGTGAGTGGTTATTTGTCATTGTGAACACACCACAGCACAACACAGTGCACCACAGCGAAATATAACCTCTGCATTTGACCCATTGTGAAGGAGCAGTGGCCAGCTGACATGGACAGCACCCGTGGAGCAGTGCTTGGGTACGGTACCTTGATGATGACCTTACCCCCTAACCGTTACGCTACCATCTGCTCCAAGGACCATGTCAGAGAGTGTTCTCCGTTCGATCAGAAGCAGGACGATGATTATATTCTCATTTTTCTCCAGCGTGGAGGATGAAACGTCCAGCTGACTGTCATTACTCTGTCTGTCATGTTGTTTTATCTCCGTTTCATATTTACCGCATGTCTTTGCAGGAGCTGCCTCGCTTCTCATGGTGGGTGTCCAGTATTGGCAAATTTACTCCACTCTGGTGTGGTGCTCTGAGTGACTGAAACTCTTTATTGGTTGCCATAAGGGCAGGGGTTTGAATCTCAGCAGAGCCTAAAAGCAGCAGTGAGCCCCTGAACTAGACACATAAGCCCACGTTGCTCCGGGGAGACTGTCTTTCTGATGAGGAAGTGTATGTCTCTCTGCCTAAAAGCACAAGATAAATGACTTAAATATACATTTGGAATATAACGTGTATAATACGCCGTTATACAGTACAAGTCAAAAATCTGGACCCTTGTGAGGAGCTGAGACGAACGGCACCAGGAACACAGTAGTCATATACACCTATAATATATATAAATATCTATCTTTACAAGGAGGAAACAAATTAGCAGATGAACAAAATAATAAACAATGAAATAAATAAAGGATAAACCTGGTCCAATAAAAGAGGTCAAGAGAACAAAAACACAAACTTATGCATAATAACTTATACTATAAATAATGGTATATGCCAGAGGACAGGGCATAAAAGGGTTACCCCAGTAACAAATGCCCAAAAAAATCAACAAAAATCAAAACTGGACAATCAGCTAAACGTTCAAATCATACCAAAGCAGATAAGTAATAAAGTTTATATATATATATATATATATATATATATATATATATATATATATATATATATATATGTATATATTTATATATATATATATATATATGTATATATATATAAAATATTAAAATATATTATAATGATATAATGATATCATTTCAACTGAACATTGTCTCAGTATAAATTCCCTCAAAAATAAATAAATTCTTCTTGAAGCTCAGCTAGAAAACACCATCAGATGTTCAGATGATCTCTCTGAAGTAGAAAAGACCACGACCAAGGCGCAAAACATTTTATCACGGGAAAGTATTCCCAAAAATACAATTTCAACATTGGTGAGCGTTGACTGCATAATTTCAGTCATGTTCCCAAAGTTTTGTTGACTTTACTCTTGTTAAAGCTTTGCTGGCCTTACTGCTGAAACACTTCCAGTACACATGAGGCTTTGACAAACGCCAGCCAACATCCTTGCCAGTTGTACTTAGAGCACTTCAAACAGCCGAATGAGGCACGCTCAGTCTTAAACAAACCAGCAACTTTTTGCTTAATCTGCTCTGTGTTGGATCAGGTGTTTAGACGGGGAGTTACGCTACGTACAGAATGCGTAAAATGGGTCTGATTGAGGAAGGAACCGGATGCGACTGTGAGAAACCTCCTGCTCGTGTGATCAGTGTGAACACGAATGTTTGTTTGCCGAGCAGAAGGAGATTTCTAAGCGTTGCTGGTGGGACTGTCGTCTGCAAGGGCAGATTTGCAGTAATTTAACAAGGATTAACTTGCTTCTGTCATCTAATGGAGAGAGAAAGAGCAGACCTCAGGCCAGCTGTTACGGGACAGAGGCCTGTAAGAGGATTTAGAGAAATTTTGGGAACATTTCTTGCTCTCCCCAAGGATGTGATTACGCAGTAACGACTTGCTCCTTTGGAATTCAGAATTCCGCTTTTTTAAATCTGTTGGTATTTTCTGGTGTGGAAGAGCATCCCAAACTGCTGATAAAGCATGCGTTTTGCACTGTTTTTGGGTCCGTTTCATTTAGTGTGAAACGAAGCAATTGAATAATTGGGAAATAACCAAACAGCTCCAGTCTGAATATGGTAACTAGTTGGTTGTACTTTAGTCCTTGACTAAATCACTTCACTAAATAATGATGCTGTTTCGCCATTAGCGTGCTCCGCTTCTCTACTACTTTACGGTGAACGACTCTCATCTTTTCACTTTGGAAGTGTGTCAATGCATCAACCAAATCCCAGTCTCATTTAGTATTTTGCACACATTTGTTGTCTTTAATCCGTTTATGTTTGGACGTCTGGGTGGGGAGGGGGGAGCTAGCGGGCGCCATGGCATTCTGTGTTCGTTTATCGACCTTTCAGCACAGAAAATATTGGTTTTTCACCCTGTGCAGCAGTAGCAGATATGCTTATTCCTCTTCTCTCTTTTTCCAGTTGAATTGCACTGTTAGTAGAGCAGCTTTGGTTCATTGCGTCTCAGGTGTTCTGGAGAAACTATACCTTCCTGGCGTTCGGGGCTTTGTGTGTTTGTGAGGTTATCATCACGCAAGCGCGCCCGTGCCTCATGCACTGTTTATACATACTACTTTACAATAAGTGCTCAAAAATGGGCTTATTCTACATCAGTGGTCCCCAGTTATCTTTCCCCGAGGGCCAAATTATGTAAAGCAAGTCAGACTGAGGGCCAGCAAATCCACGTCACATCTCCCAACGCCCAACCCAATCAATGAACTGCTCTTCCCCTTTCTGGAAGAGAACTATGTTTTTGCGTGTGATGGCGTTCCATATTAGAGTCGCGAGTGCTAACACGTGTTAATTAATGGGTTTTTACGCAATTGCCTTAATTTTTGCGCACAGAATGCCTCCGAAATAATTTCACATTCAGAGTAATGAATATAATGTCTGATATGTTCAAAGTCTGTAATCGCAACTGTTATCGTTAAGATTTCACTCACTCGTAACCCACTGATGTGGAGATCGCTAATAGGGAGCGCACGCGTCTGTTTACGTTTGTTGCCAATGTGACGTTAGGGGCCAGATATAACGCTTGCTCGGGCCGGATCTAGCCCATGGGCTGCCATTTGGGGACCACTGACCTGCATGGACTGCTGGTGTCAAGGTGTTTTCATGCACATAGGGCACACTCAGACACGTTCAGACATCAGCTAATACATTTTTTACCTTCTTGTTCAAAATCCCAATGTGTTTGCGCCACGTGGCGTACAGATACAGGTACAGTTAGTAAACCATCAAGTTGATAAGTAAATTGAAGTGGCTACATAACTGGGGTAGATGGTAGCGTAACGGTTAGGGAGTTGACCCCGTCCGTGATCAGAGGGTCAGTGTACCGTCCCTAAGCACTGCTGCCTAGGCGCTGCCAAAAAGCTGCCCACTGCTCCTTCACGGAGGGGTCAAATGCAGAGGTGCACCGTGTGCTGTGCTGTGTTCACAATGAAAAATAATCACTTAAATTTACCTGACGTGACTATAGAGGACCAGGAAGAGTTGCATTGTTGCAAGACTTCTGATCTCCGAAAAGATAGACAGGAACATGATCGTGAGTGTGAATGACTTCCGTCAGCATTGCTGCGAATGCTTTGTTATTTTCACCGCTTGCGTTATGTTTCCCACAATGCAGTTGTACCGACTCAGCCGGCCGGGTGGTTTTATTACCATGCTGTTATGGACTGTTGGCTCGGTTTCGTTTCAGAGCTCTTCTAAATTGTAATCCATGCCCCGGCTAATTGGCCCCGTCCTTTAAGGCTCTAACGGCCCGAGTGACCTTACAGCGGGAGGGAGGGACGCAGCAGACCTTCAAGAGGAATTATTTTGGGCAAAATCAGATTTGTTACATGTCATTTGGTTTGACTTCTTTACTTCCTGCCCGAGGAAATGCAGAACGGAGAGCTGTCTAAAAGGGAACAAACAGATGGTCACGTGACCCCGCATTACAGTCATGCTGAGTTTGTGTCTCATGAAAAGGCCGAGCGAGAGGAAGGGAATGAGACTGAAACGTGATCTGGGAGAGATTACTGCCCTCCGGTCATTCTGCAGACCGTCACAGTTGGAGACAGGGTAAAAGAGCTCCTGAAGTACAAGGCATTCATATAATAAACAGCGGATCCCTAAGTTGGGGGTTTAGTCGGGGCGTTAGCTTGGGCTGGGCAGTTAATTGAAAATTGACATAATTTTGCTGATGATGGTGAGAGACTTACTCGCAGCTGCAACCCCCATTTGACCGAATGTTCAAGTTTGAGATTTTTTCTCTTGGGGAATGAGCTGGTTATGTTTAAAGTGGCAATTTGAGGAAAATATTAGGGGTGCGCGGCACGGTGGCGCTGTGGTTAGCGCTTTCGGCTCACAGCGAGAAGGTCCTGGGTTTGATCCCCGGTCTGTGTGGAGTTTGCATGCTCTCCCCGCGTTCCGTGGGTTTCCTCCGGGTGCTCCAGCTTCCTCCCACAGTCCAAAAGCATGCACTATAGGTTAATTAACACGAAGGAGGTCTGTCTGGGCAGATTTCCACCTTGTGTCATCTAATGAATGAGTTGAGAAATATGAAATGATTTTTTGGAATGCATGAATCGACAGAGAACGAATCACGATTTGATTCGATACAATTGTTTTTGCACACCCCTAGAAAATATGTTAAAAAGTTCCAATGTTAACGCGTTAACACGTGATTCATCTGAAAACTACCTCTAGCACAGATGTTTATTTGGTTGCAGCCTGTATTATTACAAAGAAAATCTTGTCTTTTCATTTCCATTAACGTTTCATTAATCACATTTAGCAGACGCTCCTATGCAGAGCAGTGTTCAACAGTGACATATAAAGTGAGTGATTATTTGTCATTGTGAACACACCACAGCACACAGTGCACCACAACCAAATGTGACCTCTCCATTTGACCCATCCATTAAGGAGCAGTGGGCAGCGCCATGGGGAGCAGTGCATGGGGACGGTACCTTGCTCATGAGTACCTCAGTGGTACCTTGACCGGTCTGGGATTTGAACCGGCGAACACCCTAACCGTTACGCCACCAACTGCTCCATAGACCCGGACTGTTCTACAATCTGTAAAGTGATCACTTTGTCATTTACATTTACAGCATTTAGCAGACGCTCTTATCCAGAGCGACTTACATTTCCTAATTTCAGGGACAGTTCCCCTGAGAGCAACTAAGAGTTAAGGGTCTTGACTCTCAGGGACCCAATGTTGGTAACGCCAGAGGTCAGATTCGAACCCACAACCTCTGGGTCCAAAGGCTGCCTTGTTTTGGGATATAGAACGATGTGGCCTACGCTCACCTGAGATGTCATTATAAAACAGACCTGAGTGACCGAAAGGAAGAAATAAATCCCCAAAATATTCTTATCTACAAAAGGAAGGGCCCTGCATAAAGGTTTTTGGAACCACTGCCATCACGATGAATGAATCGGTGCACTACTAAACGCATGAATGAAGCCATCAAGAACAGCAGCAGTGGAAACTGTTTTATTATCCTCTTCCCAAATGAAGCAAAGTTGCTGTTGCTTGCTTTTTACATGGTTGTTTGACTTTTACATCCTATTATATGTTATGGCCATCCGTTGGTGAGGGGCTATGGTTGTGTCTAGTGATAAAACCGGTGTCGGAGTGAGCTAATGGTGGGATTGGAACTGAAAGTGAATATGCTGGAGGTGACAGTGGGTTGATGGTGGTGCAGTTACGATGATTAAGCAGTTGTTCTTTGTATCAGAACGAGGGGTGGGCGATATATCGAATGTACTGGATAGTAAATGACTATATCATGAATATGGAGTAGCAGTCCTCACGTTAGCGTTAAACAGACAGCATGTACGTCACTTTCACGTTTCACTTCTCTCCCCTCTCACAACCGATAGCTCACTCCCCCGCACGTCCAGGAAACTCTCCTAGCGCATGCGTGTTTTGTGGCAGAAGCAGAGGGAAGCGAGCATGCAGTGAATATCCACGGGATTTCAGACGTTGATTGGAGATGGAAGCCGACAACAAACATCACAAAAATATCGATCTTTCTTCTTTGGAGACCAGATTAATTTTGAAGACCTTTTCTTTCATATAAGACCAAAAAAGAAAAATCGATATTTTTGTGATTTTTTCAACATAATCGGCCCGTATCTAAATAAATATAACGCCGACTTCCGGCTCATTACGGCAGATCGGGTCACAAATGTGATGACGATAACCATGATGAATGTAGGCTACAAAATTCCACCACGCTTGTTTGCCCACTATGCAACAACACGTTGAGATAGACAGTGTCTTCGGCCTGTAACGTAGGGAGTGGGCTTGACATAACGCCAGCACAACAACCCATCACTGCCAATGATGTCAATTTAGCCATACCACGCAAAGAAGCCGCGTACTGAAACATTAGCAAAGCGGTGGCACGTGTAAGAATATTGATCAAAATCAGTCAGTATGACAAAACAATTGTGATAATATTTTTGTTCATATCGTTCCAGCTCTGCAGCTGATGGTTCATAATAAAAAATCATGTTTCACTTTAGTATAAAGTATACCACTATATTTCCAATGATGCAAACTAATGTTCTTCTAATCACATCAATTATTCGAATATTTTTGCACATTGGTTACGTGGTTGAATTTCCATCAACTTGCTGGAGTTTTTCGCTTGCGGACTGACTTCTCGAGAGCTTTGTTGGGTCTTGATCCTGCGGTTTCCAAAGCTGCACCGAAGAGCCTGAAGTTAAAAGAAAGAACAGACTGATCTCCACTGACATTGACCTTTCAAACATAATTTGAGGCAGTTACTTAACACACACTTACTGGCTCGTCCGTTGTGTTGCTAATACATACTGTATATACATAGGGCTTTTGCTGGGCTGAAAACTGCAATGTTGTGTTCACATATCTTCAGTTAAACTCAAACAAAGCCACAAAAATGAGTCCCTCTACAAGTAGCAGCCGACAGCAAATCACCCCCTGTATGAGTTATTTTGCATAATGGACCTTAATGGTGTAACCGTTCCCCTCGTGGAACTCCAAGAAATGTTGAGAAACTCTCTTCCACCTCTGACGCAGCACGTGGCACTTAGTTAAACCTCCAAGCGGCTCCTCCTCCTCCTCCTCCTCCTCCTCCTCAGCTCACGTCTCCTTGTGGACCACGAGAGGCAGTTTGCTAGGTTTTGTGCCCTACTTTGGCCGCCTGCTTCATATATTTCCCGGCTACCGGAGCAGGGTCTTTGGGAATTTGCTTCTCACTTTGATGCTTTCTTTAGAAGACATCCAAACCCCGAACTGCCGGGTCCCTTTTTAGGGGTTTTGGATTTTTTTTATCCAGTAAGTCTTTTAGCAGCATCTAAAATGCAGAAAGCAAACAGCAGTAATTTAGACCGAGCGCTGCTGTAACTCTCCCACAACTCCTTAAGAACTCTTCAGTAAGATGCAACTTTAGATTACGTCTGAGTTCTGTGTAAGGTTTTGGGAGCTATGTGTGTGTGTGTTTGTGCATCGTTTTTATGCATCGTGGGGACCTTTTTGGGCCGTTTTGTCCCCTAAAATCATTTTTATTTGTTTTTTTGGGCTTTGTGGGAACATTTGAGAGGTGCTTGTTTTATTTGAGAAACTAAAAGAGGTAAAAGATGTGCTTTTGGTTACTGAGGTTAAGGTTAGGATTAGGATTAGTGTCACGTTTCACTCACACAGAGAGGCGGACGCAAATGCAGGAGTTGACATTGATGGTGATTTATTTACAACAATTGCACTGAGTTCCACACGTAACAGAGAGTGGTGAGTGTGAGAGTGAACCGACGCCACATGACTGACAAAACCGAACTTATTTACACAGACAGAAACAAGGGGGGGCGAACTAGAACACAGGTGAGGCTAATAAACTCATAACACGAACACAGGAAGTGGGGCCAAGACGAGACAGGCACGAAAATAACCAAAACAAAACGGAACACAGCGCCACCTGCTGTCTGCTCCGCTGCGGCGCAGACCAGCTCCTGACAATTAGCTGTAGAATTATATACATCTAGTCATTATGGGAGTCTATGAAATGTCCCCACAAAGATTCTTGTACAAGTGTGTGAAAAAGTATTTTTATATGCTTATAAAAGACCTGAAGGTGGTTGTAAGAAAACATGAAATATTTGACAGATTTGAGGACCGCTCCGTACCAAAAAGGCTTTTATTTAAAAGTTTTAGGGTTCCTTTGACCTCATTAAGATAGGTGTGTGCATCTGTGTGAGTGTGTGTGTGACCCCAGAGAGAGAAAGAGCAGCGCAGAAAGGGCTGAGAAATGCTCCCTAGTCTTTATATAAAAGAGCAATTAATTTGTGTTCATCTGCCAAAAACTCCGGACCGTGGCTCTCAGCTCTTGGCTTCTTTTCTTTCCCTGCTTCTTTTCAGTCGGGTGCAGCTGGGTCGAGAGAGGGAGCCCCGCATCACACTGTAGCTCCACTAAACAGCTCTCGTCCAGAAGCGACCGGCCTCGAGAAAGCTGCCGGACCCCCGGTCCGCCTGCCGGCTCGGCTTTTTGGTGGGGCTGCGGTCCACCTGGACGCCTCCTTCTGAGGCCCGGCTGGAGAAATATCAGACGGCTCGTTTGACTGATGTCCCAGCTTGAAGTGTGTGTGTGTGTGTGTGTGGGGCTTCAAAGTCTCAAGCTCTCACACAGATGAAGAAAGTGCTTATTTTCTCCTCATAGGGACTAATATTTGCCGCCAGAAATAGCTTCATATGTAGAGAGCCTTTTCAAAAGAAAATGTCTCTCCTCTGTGTGTCTGACTTTGGATCGTACATTTAGAAAAGCGAAATATGGATTTAGCCTCTGACTCAGTCGCTCATATAACGCACACACAAATACGCTATTAATATATAAATATTGGAGGCGACTCCCCCTCGTCCTGATCTAATCTGTTTGGCGAGAGCCGCTTTGCCGCGTTTGGCGTGCGTCATTGTCTTGAAAATGAAATCCCCCTGCCTGTCATATCGATTTATCAGCCTGTAATTTTTTTATCCACCGTGGAGCGGGATTGCACCCTGAGACAATCCGGTCTTGTCAAATCCACGCCAAGGAATAAGCTCCATCACACACTCCGGTGATTGGCATCGCGCACCGGCTTTTATTTGCGGCGGATCGCCGGATTAGTTTGCTGTTTGTCCCCATTAGCATTTGCGATAAACACGTTCGGCCGGCATCAGGTAATACCCCGCGTCATAAACAAGGGAAGGTTAATAATAAACGCCGTCAATAACTCAGTCTCTAGCTCAAGGCAGTGCGGAGGACGGTTAACGTTTTAATTTGCGTGTGCTGCAGGAGGCGGTCGGAAGGAAGACGACGGAATAAATGCTGCAGCCTGCTGTTTAGTTTGAGTCACTCAAGTGACCCTCAGTAGTTTACAGCTCCTTCCTGCTTGTGTCCCTCCCGGGTCACGATGCAGCGCAGCTTTGTTTTTAAAGGCTCACCACATTTGTTTGCCCGTCTGCTTGCGTGCGTCAGAAAAGTCCTCGTCAACGCATGTGGAAGAGTTTTATGTGGAAATAACATCCCAACACAAGTCAGTAAAATAAATTGCTTGCTGATGGCCTAGTGTGCTAGAACACTCTCCTACAGACCAAGAGGTCATAGGTTCAAATCCAGCTCTACCACCACTGGACCTCTGAGCAAGACCCTTGAGCCGGAGTTGCTCCAGGGAGACTGTCCCTGTGATTAGGAAATGAAAGTCACTCTGGAGAACAGCATGCGATAAAGCCAAAAACAGAAATGCTGGTTTTCAGAAGAAACTGCAGCAGTGGGAATGAATAGAGACTGTGAAGGCCATTTTGCAAGTTTTACTCCTCCCTATAGACTGACATTTGGAATTTTTCTTATTTTGTTGCACAGGTTAGCGCCTTAGAACTAGGGATGGGTATCTTTAAGATGTTAACGGTACTACTTCTCCAGTTCAGTACTTTACCCGTATTCGTATTGGTTCTGTTTGAAGACAAAATCAACTTTATTTAACTGTATTTAACAAATCCTTATCATTATTTAACAACACTCATACAATCATGTTCATTAGTTTTCATTCTTTCTCACGACTTCTCAGTCCACAATGAGTTTGTGTGCATTTACGTAAGTGTTTTTCGATATCACATAAAATTAATAGCTGTGTATCTGCTGGCAGGCTGGCTGTACTTCACAGATATTAAGTTAAGTAACATTACTTAAGTAATATGTACATGATTGTGTACATATTAGGGCATTAACAGAAAAGCGATTTGTCGACACATCGACGTCAGAGGCACCGGTCGACGACCCCTGAGAGAAGTCGACAAGTCGTGTGTTTTTTTCCTCTCTCTGTGTGCGCGCTTGTGTACACAATGTAATCTCTGCCTCTGACTGGCTTACGCTGTTATGCGTACCTTGACTTAACCAATTATTATAGTCACTTCATAAAAAGGGCGGGAACGTTGGCGTGAGGGGAATTTAAACACAAGACTGCAACAAGACGATGTTTTGTTTAATTGTCATGTTGACTGTTAATGTTACAGAGAACTTTAATAAAAGTTGCTCATTGTTGGAAACCTGTGTTCCCCCGCTGCGTCTGTGTGATGACGTCATCAAGCGACTTGTCGACTCGACTTGGACTTTATCGATGGATAAGTCGATCTGAAAAAATTGGAAGTCGTTAATGCCCTAGTACATATGCTTTTATATGCATTTTAACCCTCGTGTGATCCCTCCTGTCCTGTTTCTCAGGAACACCAATGATGTTCCCGGGGCATGTTTAATTATCCTAAAGTGTCAGAAACCAGAAAATCCCAATAAACATTGTTTATATCTCATTATTAACTCCATTACTAACCATTTCAATCAATATTTGGTGTAATGGTGGTATTTACCTCTCACAGATCATGGTTTAATGAGGATAATTCACTCGTTTTTCATTTTTAAAAATGCATTTTAAAATTTTCTTTCATGTACATTGGAAAGACCTACATATAAAACACAATAGTTTTACATGACATCGGTTATTTTACATTTTTATTTTATAATTTTATAATGTAGTGATGTAGATACAGTAACACGTGACACCTCTTCTGTTTTGGGTCAAATTGATCTGCTGACTTAAGCCGAGCACAAGACGTTTCATACTGAAAAAATACTTTAAACTATTTTTTTTTTAATGACTCAATTTGACCCTCAAGATAACAGGAGGGTTAAAGTTTACATTTGTGTGCATACTGTCACCAGGTCCACCGGGGATGTCAGTAATATGATCACATAGAGCCATAAACAGAACAGAACTTTCTGCATATGCATACCCAGCGTCTGTGTGCGTTTGGGGGCGTGTGTGTGAAAGTTTTCCCGTACAGAGCGCACGAGAGAGAACGCTCTGGATGAACGTCTTAATCAGTAACAGAGCTGCTCAGACAAACTGGGAAAGATTACTTTAGAAACAAAAAAATCGGATTGATTAATCTCTCCAGTTAGTTAAGGTCAGAGCTTATAGACACTCCAGTCTTTAAAATATAAGCCCCGGGGCCCGTTTAGTACCGGGTTTCGGTTCCCATCTCTACTTCCCACTGGGCCACCTCTCACAGTGTAGGATTTAACTCAGATACCTTCTGATGGCTCTAAACTGCTGATATATTAACTTAAGCAACATGAAATTGTGCGCTTTGCGAAGCCCTTTCTCATACAGAGCGACAGCAGGCTGAGACCAAACCGCTCTCCATGTTGGACAAAGCCCAAGTGCCTTTTAGGATGCAGAGTCCATAAACACTGACTATTTCCTAATTAGGCCCTCAAAAGTAACTGCTTACTGCTTCAAATCTGAATGAAGGAACGTTCAATTTATGCGGCGCATTTCTAGTCTCTCGAAGCGCTTCTCAGAGCCGATGAAAGTTAAGTGTCATGTGGCTGTCAGTAGGATATTTATAGGGGTTGCTGCGGAACTTTAATCACTCGTTTCCTTCACCTGAGTCCCTGCAGCTCTCCTCCTCTCATCAGCTCAGGAGCCGTGGGACCCGATTAGCCGAGTCAGGAGGTAGGGTGGGAGCCTCCTGTCATACGCAAATTCTCACGTAGTTTTAGCGCTGCGCATGTTCACGCGTCTCTGTGTTTGCACTTGTGGTGGGGTTTAGTGGCTTTCTATTAATGTGGGGAAGGGTGATAACAAAGAGAGAGAAGTTTGTGTTTTCTGTTTGTGTACATGTTTACATGTACATGTTTGTGTACATGTTTGCTTCCCAGGACTAGAAACGGAGTCTCTAATTAGGTTTCTGCGACCTGTCAAACGGAGACGCTCCATCCCACCAGGCATGTGACGACAAAAGGTTTAATAGGATGAGAATATAATCTTTTTTAAGAGTTTAATGTAAGAATGCATTCATATTTTGCATTCATGGCATTTAGCAGATGCTCTTTTACAAAGTGTCTTCCATTTTCCTAATTACACTCCCCCTGGATCAGCTCGGGGTTAAGGGTCTGCTCAGGGGCCCGAAGGCGGTGGTGCTGCCGGATGATGAAAGGCCTAAGAGTGCCAAGTGGATTAATCCACCATGCTCAGCTCTTCCAGCACAAGGCCGTCCATGAAGTCAACTCTGTTTCCACCAGCTCTATGGAGTCAGCAGGACACTGATATTTGTAACCTCCTCCGTGACGATTGTCCAGCTCTGCTTGTGGTGAGATTCTCAGGCCTGCTGTGTCCTGCTCTTCCTCCTTCTGAGCTGGGGTCATATGAGCAGGAGGAGTGAGTGATTATTTATCATTGTGAACACGCCACAGCACAGTACACAAAGCACCACAACAAAACGTGACCTCTGCATTTGACCCATCCATGAAGGAGCAGTAGGCAGCTGACATGATCAGTGCCCGGGGGAGCAGTGCTCGGGGATGGTACCTCAGTGGTACCTTTATCCTTCTGAGATTTGAACCAGTGACCTTCCGATCGCAGGACGAACACACTAACCTTTGCACTGCCAACTGCCCCAGGGTTGCTGGTGACTCAAATTCTGTATATCTTACCCAGACGTTGTAGCATTTATCAGACTCTTCTAATTCAGAGCTCTTTTGAGGTACCCCTGGTTGATAGAAGAGAACAAGAACAGTTCTGAACTTATTCCTCTCAATTGATTCCCAGCACCATCTTTAGCAACAGCAACAAAACTCAGCGCTTCTTTTCTTGCTCATGAGTACCAACAGCCCGGACCCCGTTTCTGCACATATTTAGTACTTTCTGCACCAGCACACATTCAGTGTATTCTTCAGTCTCTCTTATCCAGATATTTCTAATTATAGGTACCACACTGTTGGTAATCCCGAGCAAGAAAACAGTGCTGAGTTTTGTTGCTTTTGCCCAGAATGGTGCTGGGAATCAACGAAGGCAGTCTGTGGCGTGACGACTGGGCTTCAACCCCGTGATCAGAAGGTCGCTGGTTTGAATCCCAGACCGGTAACGTTACCACCCACGTCAGCTGCCCACTGCTCCTTCAGAGATGGGTCACATGCACAGGTCAGGTTTCATTGTAGTGCACTGTGTGCTGTGCTGTGGTGTGTTCACTATGACAAATACTCACTCTCTCACTCTCACTATTTAATAAGTGTTGAGAAATAGTTTAGGCTGGACGCGGGGCTTATTCTGCTTGTATCAACATGCCGTTGTGTGTGTGTTTCTGCAGACCAGGCTTGTTGAGACCCTGCCTAATTAGTTTATTTCCTTCTTTATTACATAGACATATCTGTGTGTAGTAAAAGCAGTAAGTACAGAAGGTAATGTGGGAAAAGTTCTAATCGTAATCATTGTAATTAAAGGTGTAAGCTAAATGAACATAGCGAATATTTATGTGTAAATAGATGTGTCAGATGTAGAGGTCACATTTTGAACTGGATGAAATAAAGCCACACAACTGAACAAACGAGTGCTTGCACCAGTCCAAAACCGAACGCAAACGAGACACAGGTGAAAGTAATAATAAGCGCGGAGGTGCTCTAAACAGACACTAACCTACTAGGTAGGGAGCACGCAGTGCAGACAACACATACGGAAGTGGCATGCGCTCTTAACAGAGGGTGACCTACTTGCAAGGGCATGAAGTGAAGACAGCGAGAACCTGGTAGTGGAGTGCAAGCTAACGGGGAAAGCTAAGACTAACCGAGGAGACACAAGGTGGACTAGACACAACAGGAATGACCCCGAAAGTGAACCCACACTGCAAAAAATCAGTGTCAGAAAATAAGAAAAAGAAAAGGATAATAAGAAAAAAGGTACCAGAATCAAGAAATATTATCTGCCAATATAGTGAGAAAATTTATCAAATTTATTCAAATTTATTTTTGCAGTGCAGAAAACAGAACTGAACAAAAGAACTTAAATAGCGGCAGCTACTGCCGCTTTACCGAAGGGGCACTGTCCGGCTAAAGTCCAGAGGAGCCGTGACACATTGCTGTTAATTTCTATCTGTGATGCCAAACTGGGGACAGACCTTTACACTGTACTAAGAGTTTCTTCAGATTTTTCAGGCCGGCCGTGTTTAAGGCCTCCCTCGGCGCTATTTAACGTGCCTGAGAGACAGCCAAGGACTTAGTCTTATTGGAGAAGTCTTTATCTCTCCTGTCAGCGTACTTTCCTCCCCACCCCTCCTCTCTCTCATTGCTTGTTTTAGCCGTTCCTTCTCTCCATCTCCGACTCTCTCCTCGCCTAATTTGCTCTGGCTGTACATAGACAAATACACGTGTCCGCCTATCCAGAATTGCTGTAACCTTTTCAGAGAGCGATCTATCAGCCGGAGCTCCTCGTCAGATGGCACCGTTACGGCCCCCTCGCCCAGATCTGGGGGCACACTGACAGCGTAAAGCTGATTAGACGCTAACCAAAGATTCATTAGTTTTATTTAATGGAATAGAAATGAGTGGTTGGGAGATTTGAATGAATTAACCTTCAGCGTCTCCCCAGAGGCAGGAGAGAATGACAGAGGGGGTGAGAATGAATTTTCCCCCTTGTCGCCGATATAATGAGTTCTGATTGCATTATTGTTGCATGGAGTATGTTGTCGTTTAACACCAAACCTGCCAGCGCTGTTCGGTCACACAGCATGGGGTACGGACGCCCTCGCCGGTGGAGTTGCTCAATAGCTCACGCTGGGGAAATCAGAGGTTGTTGGAAACATTTGCTGGAAAAAAAAAAAAAGATTGTGATTCTTTGTTTGTCACATACAGCGTTGTGATTACAACATGTAGTGAAACATGCACCGATTCAGTCTTGAGGCTTGAGACTGTACAATAATGGTTAACAAAGGTTGCCTTAAATAGAAATCAAGGAGAATAAAACCTAAATAGTAAAAACTAGGTATGCAGGATAATATCAGCCGATAATTGTCTTTTCAAAGTCGTCGGTATTGGATTGATGCTTAGATTTGCCCGATATTTTCAGTTCATCGTCAGAAAGGTAGCGCTTGCAGCGTCAGGCATGTCCAAAGTCCGAGGTGGGATATTATGCAGTCCGCACCTTCTGTCTTAAAATGTATAGCAGTATTTTGTGCCAGAATTCTGCAAAATCTCCTGTCTTTACGCACGCAAAATGTTTAACTAACTAAATTGCGTACCGCCGCACTTAATAGTATGGTAGGTAAGATGCTCTCATCATAGTTTTTTATGCGGTACCATGCATCTCAGGAAATAGCCGCGGTTGTAGCTTAACAGCTCTCTATGCACTAGGTAGGGCACATGGAGAGTGACACGCACCCTGTTTGATTTGATACAACACATAGAGAGGGAAGTGTCTTTTTCTTCAAATGTTGTGCACTGTACTAAATAGGGCTGCAACTAAGACTATTTTGATAGTCTACTAGTCATCGACTATTAAAATGATTAGTCAACTAATCGGATTATAAATTGCATAATTATAAAATGGCTCCGATTTAGCTACCAGCTTTTACATTTAGTATGAGGTTATTTAAATTTTGTGGTAAATAATAAAGACAAGAAAGATAGTTCACTCAAAAGCATATTTTAATAAATAAGTTTCTTCTTTGCCTTATCTACTTTACCGTTTTGCGTGCTTATTAAACGTATAAGACCTAACTATTAAATTATAATTATAAGGTCGATAAACTATAACTTGCGTTTAACCTACCTGTCGCCGTTCCTCTTCCTCTGACATCTTTGGTTTTTCTGTAGGAACTTTCTTAACCACAAAACCAGGAGCCATCGGCCAATAGGATTCGCAAGCAGAAACTGCAAAACCCCGCCCCCAAACTGTCCAAAACCCCGCCCCCAAACTGTCCAAACCCGCCCCTTTAAAACCACACGCGTAGAAATCTCACTCGAGCAAAAAAGCCGCTCGTCGGTAATTTACTTTGTGCGCGAGGACATTTAACACATCGAGAGGAAAAAGACATTCGAGAGAGGAAAAATAAAGTTTGCGCGCAATATTATCACAACCGCGCACTCGATTCTTAATTTTGTGCTCTCGAGTTTCACATTTGTGCTCGCGACTTTGAAATTTACGCCCGCAAAATTTTTGCAGCAGGCCATTTTGCGCACTGTAGTTTTGGCGTTGATGTGACGCCATAGGGCCATTCTTCTAGCTGTCACTGAATGCTATTGGGCAAGAGCGAATCTCACCAGAGTGTGGTGTATTGGTGCACTCTATTGGAAAGCGGTAGTATTGCACAGGTAGAAAGGAAGGAAAACGTCTCACTCTGTTTAAAAATATGTCTGACAACAATTATCGACTTATCGACAATCAAATTGGTCGGCGACTATTTTTATTGTCGACTTTTGTCGACAACGTCGAATAATCGTTGCACCCCTAGTACTAAAGTGCTCGGTCCTTGCTCAACTCATGCTCGATTGATTTGCCGCTGTGTTCGAAATTTAGAACTATGGCCCTTTTTTTTGTTCCAAATTTCTGAGCGTGGACTGGACCTTTGGTGAGTAAAATACCTTGTCTTGTGGGTTCAGCAACTAGTGATCAGTGATCTGTAGCATTACATTCCTTGTTTGTTTATCGATCACCCTCGTCGTGGTGTCGTAATTAAGTTACGACAAACGTAAAGATCTTTCATGAATGGGTTTAAGTCAGAATGTTAGGAGGAAGTGTGAAAATGTGGTTGCTCTACGTATTAATGAACATGTGATGGTTTTCTGTATTTATTTAAGCTGTGCACTTTTTTTATGTCTTGGTGAAGTCTTGCAGCTTCGCTGGCTGTTGAAGGCTTGACCGCCCACATCACAACGCTCTCCTCACACTTCCACTCATTTACAGCAGTGCAGTGTTAAAGGCCTCTGCTCATTACCTTGAAGGTGGCTCGTTTTATTCTCCCTATTTTAGGTATTTAAGTTTCCCGTATTGTATCGGAGTAATGTAACCTTTGCGAGGCAGAATTCCATTAACCTCCCTGCGTTATTGCTGTGGCCCAAACAGCCTCACAAATGGATGCTGCTGGAGCGGACAAGAGAACGGACTCCACTATCTCACAATTAATCACCTGCGACTCCAATTTGCGAGGATGCTGCACTCCATTTTGGGCTTCGTTGCAGCAGAAATGAATGCCATCGCAGTCGTATGTATTGACCGACTGTCACGAGCGTTAGATGTCGTGAGATATTAAGGAAAGACGCAGCCAATCGCTCGAATGTCGGGAATTACGGCGAGCAGCCTCCACGAGAAAACTCCCAAACAAGTGGGAATAAGCAGGCGATGTAAATTTGGTGTTCATTGATCGCGCTTGACGTGATATCGTAATGAAGTTTTGCTTTAATTTCCTGTCGGCGAAAAATTTGCGGTTATTAAAAGCCAGTCGCAACATTTGTCTAAAGCGGCGGCACTAGCGCCGAGACGAGACGAGACGAGACGAGCTCATTTCCACAACACTGCTCAGATGTTATCTGCACTCTTTATGACAGTCTCTTCCTGTCGGCCCGAGAGCGTTTCAGGAGAGCAGGTCTGGGGTCTCAGATCCTTCATGTTATAGAGGGTTCGTCTCTATTGTAGTGTCATTTGTTAAACCTCTTTTCACTACTAACCTTTACAGTACTGATCCCTGACCCCAAGGGTCTGTGTCCTGACCCAGAAAGTTCAGATGAATGCTGCAGATTTTTATTGCATATACAGTATATATATATACTAAACATAGCACGATACCACTTTCTAATGTCCAATACTGATACCGATATTGTACATTTGGAGCGCTACCGATACGATACAGATCTGATACAGTTTCTGAGTCTTTTTTAAACAGAAAACAGAAAATAAAAAAACTCTTGTGCCAGGCATGTCCAAAGTCTGAGGTGGGATTTTATGCGGTGAACGCCTTCTGTCTTAAAATGTCTGGCGTTATTTTGTGCCAAAATTCTGAGCACCCAGTGGAACGTTTGCCAGCAAAATCTCTTGTCTTTTCACGCTCACCTCTGCTCAACATTGTGAACTCGCACACGGCTGTGTCCCGAGCCGCATGCTGCTGCACCTGGTGCGCTTGAAGCTGCCTGCGCTGTGCTGGTTCTGGACCTGGCTGGCCGAACCGTGGCGAGGTAAGAACAGAAGTACTAAAGAGCACAAATTTTATTGCAAGCCTGTTTGTGCAAAATATTTCCTTAATGTGTTTCCTAGTTACACAAAAGGGTAGTTCGTATGTATTAGAGGTCGGCCGATATCATTTTCTCAGGGACGATATTGATACCGATTATTGGTAGTGGAGCTGATAACGGATATTTGGAACCAATATGGAAGAAACAAATCTGTTTTTGAATTTTACAAACACCAAGCTTAGGGGAGTGAAACTCTCCTCGCTCCTCTTGTCCGAGTTCGGTGTGAGTGACAACAAGGCTTCAGCGGTGATTGGCTACTACTCGTGTGACATACAGCCAATCAGAGACTGTTGTGGGCGGGGCATTAAATGAAGCAGCGAGTGGAGAATCAGTGTGTCAGGCTGGTGAGTTGGTAATGCCAGGACATGAAGTATGATCATTCATCCTGTCCTAGTGTTCAGGGTACACATATCCAAGTGTTTGTGTCTTCAGTATATGTGACCCTGCACAGCAAAACCAGTCGCTTGTTGCAACGAAGGTTTCCGAGAAAAACGAGCATTTATGTTGCGTGGGGTAAAATTTTGGATTTTTTGTTTTTAGTGTTTTGAAACAGTGGAAGGTCTATACTGTACTGTTGTGAATAAATTTGGCTGAAAAACTTACCCTTTCCATCCTAAAAACGTGACTTTCTTGAGGTGAGGAATTCAATTCCAGCAGAATGTTAAAAGTTTCTGTTTTGACCGCTCTACTTCAATATTTACGGTAAATCCACTGGTTGACTAGCGTGAAGATATTTCTCCGGAATCCATCTTCGTCTCCCGAGTTCAGTTAACCTAACGCAGGTAGGCTATCCGTGTGGCTATATTACTGGCGTAGGCTACCGTAAATGCAAACGTAGCTACGACCGCACCAAGCGTCTGTGAGTGCTACAGCGATAGTCAACTTCAAAGGCAGATTTCTCCGTTTCTCACTTGGCGTGACAGGAGAAACCCGACTCCTTTGAATGGTGATGTCTCAGTCATATGTCGTCCGATTCATTCGATATAGGTATCGTTTTGAAGCTTGATTTAAGCCCTATTAAAACATCATACCTTAATTTTGAAAATTTGAGAGAAGCGACTGGTTTTGCCGTGGAGGTCACATATTTCATTAAAAAATAACAACACAGACTAAACAAACCCTTCTGCAAGCCTGTGTTGAAAGCGGTTGTGTGTGTCTGCATCACAATAAGCAACTGTAGCTGTATAATCGCTTGATACTGGTTTGTCCAGATTTGCTGAGTTCTAGACCTATATCAGGTGAATTGTTGGCTTTTTTCCCCCACTTTAGCTATCGTTAGCAGTCAAGACGCCGCCATCCCCTTAAGATGAATGCTGACTCGGTGCTGAGCACTTGAAAGCCACAGGGACAACTCTTTAATGTTTATTTTATTTGTTGCTTTATTTATTTTCTGCTTTGGAAAATGTCACACATTTCTGGTGGGAATATATTAACTTTTACTCTGTCCTCCCAAAACGGCCCTTTGCTTTCCACAAATCTGCATACTGTTGACCTTCATTAATGGCTCATTTAAGCAGCGTAAGTCATTTGCCATTTTTGAAGGTAAGTTATGTTTAAGTTTACATTACACCCAGCGTTTGTACGGACTGCGTTTGGGGAAAGAACAACCTGTGTTTGAGGCGGTGAGGGTTGGGTTCACACAGAGTTTGGCGCCGTGTGGAGCAGTTAAAGGCGTTAGGGAGGAGTGAACTACATCAGCGGAGAGGTTAGTCAGTCTCATCTATCTTTCCCTCAGGATTAAACCTCCAACAAAGCGTTCATCATGGGGGCCAGAGCCGTTCTCGCTGGCCCGCTTTCACTCCAGAGTGGACCTTTTGATAAAGGATTGAGAGGAAAACTTTGGATTTAGATCTTTATGTGTGTTGGCTTTAAACCTCTGCAATTCTAGATGCCAAGATCTTGTCGGTTGAAGAGCAGTTTCAGGAGCGCTGGTAGATTGTGTGTGTGTTAGAAGTAGGGCTGTGCAAAAAATCGATACATCAATATATCGCGATATTTCCTTTCACGATATACTATATTGATTTCTAGCTCCAAAAATCTATATTTCTGATGGGGAGAATCATGCACCACAAGCAGCCTCAGATAACTGACTGGCCACTTCAAGTTCTTATTTGCAATCTTACTTTATCTTAACGTTTTTGGTGTCCACTAGTTCTGGTGTTAAGTAAAGAACAATAAAGTTAAATTCGGTTCTGAGTTATGTTGTTTTGGCTGAATTATTAATGTAATGTGATTCATTAAGAACACCCAGATCATACACAGCAACTTGCATTTCAGCTCTGTTTTACCCTGCTGGCAAAAGCAGTCCTTCTCTCAAATTTTCAAAATTAAGGTATTATGTTTTCTCATAAAAAGGGCTTAGATCAACCTTAAGCGATACCTATAGAATAGATGGGGGGACGACATAAGACTGAGATATCAACATTCAAAGGGGTCGGGTTTCTCCTGTCACGCCAAGTGAGAAACGGAGAAACCTGCCTTTGAAGTTGACTATCAACGTAGCTCTCACAGATGCTTGCTGCGGTCGCGGCTATGTTTGTATTTACGGTAGCCTACGCTGCATTCACAGCCACACGGATAGCCTACCTGCGTTAGGTTAACTGAACTCGGGAGACGAAGATGGATTCCGGAGAAATATCTTCACGCTAGTCAACCAGTGGATTTACCGTAAATATTGAAGTAGAGCGGTCAAAACAGAAACTTTGAACATTCTGCTGGAATTGAATTCCTCACCTCAAGAAAGTCACGTTTTTAGGATGGAAAGGGTAAGTTTTTCAGCCAAATTTATTCACAACAGTACAGTATAGACCTTCCACTGTTTCAAAACACTACAAACAAAAAATCCAAAATTTTACCCCATGCAACATAAATGCTCGTTTTTCTCGGAAACCTCCGTTGCGACAAGCGACTGGTTTTGCCGTGGAGGGTCACATATGTGTAGTATCTCAATATATCTTGATATAATTATATCGTGATACGTATTGTATCGTGAGGTTCTTGACAAGACCCAACCCTAGTTAGAAGTGTATGCATTAGATGTATATTTAGTACAGCTCAGCTTATTATATATAATAAGTAATAAATATGTAATAAAGACCAACTTCCTTTAATTTTCGACTGGCAAGTTCTTGAGAAAACAGGAACAGAAAGCTAACAATGACGAGGTCTTCATGCGTGCCACTAACAACTATTTTTCTATCAATTAATCTTCTGCCTACTGATGAATTGATTAAACTGAAGTAATCAGTAATCTAATCCTAGTGCATAGAGAACCGTCAAGCTACAACCCCGGCTAGTTCCTGAGATGCATACTACTGCATAGAAGAGTATGAAGAGAGCGCCTTACCCCCCATAATATTAAGCGCGACAATGCGCGACTCGAGAAACGAACCACCCTAAGTGAGGCAAACATGCAATTTAGTTAGTTTAAAATGTATTCGTGCGTGCAGGCAGAGTTGAACGCGTAAAGACTAGATTTTGCTTGCGAAGTTTCCACCGCACGCTCAGAATTATGCCACAAAATAACACCATACATTTTAAGACAGAAGGCATATAAAATTCCACCTCGGACTTTGGACTTGACTGGCACAAGCACTACCTTTTGGAAAATGTGGGTGCCACTGTCTTAATAAAAAGCAGTTGTCGTCTTTATTTTTTTTGATTGTCCCATTGACTATATGTATATTCATTACTATTATTCGAATCGCTTCAGAAATCCAAACTCATAAAAGGAGGTGATTCAGTTTGAAATGCTCACTGCAAGGCCGAGTAGGTTTCTCCCGCCCTCGCCCTGTCTTTCTGCTTGAGCGTACTAAAGTGATGGGATTCCTGGGCCCCTCCTGTCTGCCTGTCTCCCAGTCTGTGTGTCTGGTTAGATGTCGATGCTGCGAGGCTTCACTCCCCTCCCCCACGACTCCTGCTGGCTTCTTTATGATCAGCGGATGACGGGTGTTGCAGCTGAGCCCTTCTCCCCTCACCGCTATTACACTGTGATTGAGAGGATCAACGGCAAAACCGAGAAACAACAGGCAGCACCCGGGGCTCGGTCGGGGCAATAACACGAGATCCTGCGCTTCTCCTGCGCTTCTCCTGCACTGGAGGGAAAAAACTAGGAGCCAGCTGTTGATAAAACCTCTTACAATGCAGCCCTTAAACAAAGGGACGTTGTGATGCGCAGTGATGAAATTAGCCTAATGGAAGGTGCAGGGTTTCCAGTTGCTGAAGAGACAATGCGGCCATTGTCTGGTTGGACCGGACGTCTGTGGGTGTGTTCACCAAGCCCTCGTTGCTGTAAACAGCCCAGACCATGATGACTAAGGCTGCCTAACGTTGGTGCAAACATGGAACTGTCGAGAGATAATATTTTACACTTGCATAAATGCTGCATGAATGCTGCTAGTCTCTTTTGACTCCAGCTTTTGCTAGCTGCTGTGAGCACCCAAGTTTTCCTCAAAATCATGCAGCAAAGTCCTACTCTGGCTACAGATACGTTAGGCCCGGGATATACTTAACGCTCGGAACGCTTACCCGCACTCATTGTGGCTGCCACGCATTTTCAGCGTAACGCGTCCTCTGAGCACGTCGTCAGAAATGTACGTAAGGCGTGCGCGATTGCAGTACCAGCCAAAATTGGAGTGCCAGTGTGTTTACTATCAACATGGCTGAACAGTTTCGCCATTTTTTTTAAACCTTCGTAACATCAGAATGCAAATCATATTTATTCTCAACATCTTTCTTCCCTCATTTCACAGGGAAAATGGCCGATAGTTTCCCGCAATGTCGCCTTCTGCTTCTTCCTCTTCTCCTGTCACGTAACGCTTTTATAGTGTACACTGCCACCTCTTGGAATCCTCAGGATTTCAAGGAATCCACGCAAGTATAGTCAGTACAACGCTTGTGTAGCAGCAGGGTCTGCAAGTCTACGTGTCACGGAGCGTTAAGTTTATCTCGGCCCTAAGTTTCCAATAAGGATGCACGATATGAGAATTTTTGGCCGATGCCGATATCCGATGTTTTTAATATTTATATCCACCGATGCCAATAAATGAGGAAGGCAGAGTTGAACGTGAAGACGTAAAGACAAGAAAGTTCCACTGCTGGGCCATACATGTTAAGACAAACGACACAGGCTGTATAAAATCTCAGACTTTAGACATTCCTGGCACAAGCGCTACCTTTCCCACGTACAGTGAATGCGACACCAAATATCAGCTGAAAATATCACATCAAATCTAAATATCAATTCCGATATTATCGTGCGTCCCTAGTTTCCAAAGACACAAGGCTTTCAAAGCATGATTATTAGCAACACAAAAAGGGTGTTGTGTTTAACGTTCTGAAGATCCACACCAGATAAACACACACTTTTCTTGAGGATGAACCACCAGCAGGGTAACCCTTACCTAAATTACCATTTGGAGGAGACTTTTAAACCTTTGTTCACCTTGTAGCTACTGTTAGAGCCATTTTGTGTTGCATGAATGTTTGAATATTTGGATTTAATATTTCATAAGTATTTGTAGTAGAAATTAGAGCTATAAAGCTAATTTGAATATTTCTGGAACTTTCCACATGAAGCTTCTATACAGTGTTATGTAACAGAGTTATATTAATAGGTATACACGTTAAATGTGCTAGTACGTAACAACAGAAGTAATATGTAGTTGCCTTACGCGTCGTAATCTGATTGGTTCCTGAAATATATATAAAGAAATAAGAACGTACACAGACGGTAGAAGTGAGGTGAAGCCAAGAACTCAGAAGCGTTACAGTCTTTTGATCGTCACGTAAAGTCTCTTTGTAGTCTTAAGAATTCATCGTTTGCTTGTAAATGTCTCAGTTGCAGTAAAGATAAAGACATCCAAAGAAAAGACTGGGTTCAAGACTCTTATTATTAGACTCTTATAGAATCGTCGGAGTTGGAGGCTAGTGAGACAGCGTGAGCTGCCCTCACAGCTACTGAATGCACTTATTATTAAAGCCTTACGTCACTATGTGTAGGTCTGAATCTGAGTTTATTCTGCATGGATTTACAGTGACAGTGGCTAATGATTTTATTCCACCAATTATTTCAAGCACATTTTTTATGCAGGAAAGGCCATAAATACAAGACACCGTTTTAATGAGTAATTGTGAGTAGTCTAATTAAAGTGTGTTTTTATGGAAGATTGGACCTCATTTACCAACCAGAAATTCAACACTTGTGAAGGAGCAGTGGGCAGTTGATATGGACATTGCTTGGTGACAGTACCTTGTTCATGAGTACCTCAGTGGTACCTTTACCGGTCAGGGATTTGAACCGGTGACCTTCTGCTCGTGGGGCGAACGCCCTTAATTGTAAAGGCTGAAATATACTTGCTGTTAACTACGTACGTATGTACATGCGTACAGCCGCGATCCGTATCCTGAGTTCTTTGCGTCGGTTTTTGTGCACGTACTCAAAAATTAACAGAACGTAAACGGAGATGCAGTGCCTGCGTAATTTATAGGGGGCAGTGTTGCGAGACATGTTTGTTTGGAATAACAGATGACGATTTTAAGATACAGGTATTCATTCATTTATTAGGTTTGCGGCCTCGACACTGACTCCTGGTGGTAAGGAGTACACACTACAGATTACGACGCACAGTACGGACGCAAGTATATCAGCACAAACCTTAACAACGCAACTGTGTACGGATACGCATACGTAGATCACAGCAAGTATATTTCAGCCTTTACACTACCAACTGCCCCCAGTGTTTTCTCATTTAGGATTTGAGATAAGAACAGAATCTACACAGCTGAAAAGCACAAATTTTACTGTGCAAAACGTAGGTTTTCTTAAATTCTACAATTGTATAATAATATATTGCTTAAATGTCTTAACTTTCTTGAGAACAAAGAAAAAACCTATGAAAATATAGGCGCATGAGCCACAAAGTGAATGAGAATTTTGAAATATAGGAAAATCAGTGGTTTAGATTGATAGCCTAATGAATCAAATGATCAGTAGATGAAACGAGAGAGAAATTACGTCAATCGTAGACGAGAGAGTCCTCAAAATATTTTTTCGTCCAGTTTTGGGCATGTTTCGTGTCACGCATGGTGTGATTTTTGCTTTCTGGTCACAGCAGCGGACTATGTCGGGCCTTAATTGAGCAGTCTGATTTCTCCAAGCGTAATCAGGTTGGTGTAACGAGCGTGTTGACGTCACCGGCGCCCGAATCTAAGGGTGCCTCTGTGTCTGGGCTCATAGAGGCAGCTCTGTGTGCTACCTGGCGTGTTTGCATTGCTCCTGCACGCGTGTTAGTGTTGAGAAAGCCGCGTGCCCCCACCCCGCTCCCTCTTTCATGTATGCTCTGAGGACTGGCGAAGGGGGAAAAGCTCCACTGTGCACCGCTGATGAGAGCCGCCTTTGAGGGTCACCTCGCACCAAACACTCGATAAAGAGCCCGCTGTGCAGCGCGCCGCTCCCTCCAAAACCGTGCTGACATCGCCGGCCCTTTTTGCCGCCGCCAGTCTTAATTGATTCATTCACAGCTTTTAGTTCGTTTCCAGTCGATTCACGCCTCCCAGTGTTGAAGAGGTCAAAGGCAACGAGGCGAAAATAAACTAGAAGGTCCGGTTCTCATACGGGTGTTGTCTCTGTATTAAAACGTCTTTTACAGGTGGGAATTGCATGTAAAGAGGATGACTGTCGACCCCTTTTTAACAACCTCATTTTCTGCCACAAGTGCATTTAGCATGCGTCTAAAACAAATTTTGATGTGCCAGGTTCTGTTTTTGGGGCCTGTCATGCAACGAACCAATCAGAATGTCTCGTTCCCCTGCACTTTGACAGCTTGCTGTTTAGAATGTTTTAGAAGTAAAAGTCAGCCAAAAACTGTGAGCACAGTGAGCAGGCATGGAAGTGCCACGGTTCCCCACCAACGCTCCCTAACAGAGGTGGTCTAGTTGTACGGAACACTGTTACAGACCAAGAGGTCATCAGTTTGAATCGAGCTCTGTCCTGCCTCAAGACCCTTAAGTCCAAGTTGCTCCGTTTTTGACATGGCCTCATTTTCATCTTCGGTACTTGAACTTACACACAAGCTCTAGGTTAAGTGGAGAGCACACTGAGCAGCTCTGCTTTCTTCACCACGACCTGCTGCTGCTTAATTTGGGATGCTAAAATGTTTCACTTTTACTTTTTATAATTTTACTAAAATGTTTATTTAATATTATTTAAAGTTAAATTAAATAATGTAAAAAGTTTAAGTATTTTTAAACAGTAAAGTTATTGAAATAAACTGTGTTGGTGTTTGTAATATAAAACACTTTATGGGTTCCAAATATCGGTAGCAATAATTGGTATCGATATCGGCCCTAAAAAAACAATATCAGTCGACCTCTCCTCAAAAGAGCGTGACTTCTCCTGTAAGAGCCATGTCATCTCCAACTAACATGTAGCTGGATATTGCTGAGATTTTACTTTCAGTTTTACTTTAGCAAGTCAACTTTTACCTTGCCTTTGTAACATTTTTGTTGGTCAGTATTGCAATACGCCAAAACAGTACGTCTGACTTTATAAGACCAACATGCCCAAGAGCACAAAGCTAACGGCTAGTTAAACAACCTGGGCTCACGACAGCAAAACGAAGAGCGGACCGACCTCATGCTAGGAAAAACACTTGCATTGTGCTTAGCACCGGGTGTAAGAGTGAGCTCTATATTTTGAAAGACGATTATGCCCTCGTCTTATCGCTTCGCGCCTTATTTATGAGCCGCGCGCCTGGCCTAAGTTTGACTCTGTACTTGCTCTATAAATAACCCCAGTGCCAAAGTGAAAAGCTAAGTTAATAGGCCCATACAAATTCTCCAGACGATTGCCATGTTTCCCGTAAGCCGAGTCAATTCAGGCACCTTGTTTGTTTATCAACGTGCGCATTCCCAAATGTGTCGCGCAGTACTCGCCAGACAGCCATGGCTAAGAATAGAGGAGCAGCCCGCTCGGTTGTCTGCCCACCCTCACCACCACCACCACCACCACCATCCTTTATCTGAAGTTGCCGAATTCCACCTCGTACACCTCGTGACTGCGTTTCATCACCGTGCTCGTAAGCGTTAGCGGGCCGCCGCTCGGATGCTGGCTAATTTTGGCTCTCGTCTTCTGAACCTGCCAAATGCTTTAGCGCTGGCAGGGCGGCAGCGTCTGACCTTGACGAATTGCAGCAAGTCCCCACGTGTACACACACACACACACATAAATGCAAAGCCACGTTATTATTTATTCCCCAGCATATGTTCGGCGATGAGACGATGCACTCTAACCCAGTTGCGGAACTGGGCATGATAGGACTGTGTGTTCGGACAAGAGCTCCCGGAATGAGAGAATGGGACCCATTACATTAGTGCATACTTGGCCAGGCTGAGACGGCCTGACCCCTGTTTTCACTCAGCAGGACGCTGTGCCCTGCACTCCGCTACGTCCACTCTCGGCACAAGGCTTCCATCATGACTGTGTGCTGCGACAGCTTTTGCTCCATTCGTGTTTTCTTAATGCCGTTTTGTGTGTTTTAAAAGCTCACCAAACGTGACTGTCCATTAGAAACCACAGATCAGGTTAAAGGGGCGGTTGAAATCCTCACGGTTTGATGAGAGCTCGGTCCTCACCGCAACTCTGACAGCTGGTTTAATTTGGGATTAGTCCAGCGGTTACGAGGCGGGGATGGAGGGGGAAGCGCTCCAACTAGGGGTGGGCGATGTATTAAAAGACTATATCGTGAATATCGAGTACAAATCCTCACATTAATGTTAAACAGACAGCATGTACGTCACGCATGTCGACGCGGTTTCAGAGACATTAATTGGAAATGCAAGCGAACGACTTGGTGCCGAAGAAAATCAGCACTGATTCTGGTATTCTGTGCACAAAAACCAGAAGTAAATATGTAAACGCACTTCTTTGTGATGTAAACACGCTGTACGTGGGCGCTCATGCCCTCACTAACAAAAACGCTCCAGGTCAGTCAAATCTTCCCCTTTGTTACAGACAAAACCCATATTCATTCATTCATTCATTCATTGTCCGAACTGCTTGATCCCAACTGGTGTCACAGGGACCGGAGCCTATCCCAGGAACTTACAGGCGCAAGGCATGCCTTTGGACCCGGAGACAACCCACGCGAACACAGGGAGAGCATGCAAACTCCACACTGAAAGGCCCTACGGCCGTCCCCGGGGTTCAAACCCAGGACCTTCTCGCTGTGAGGCGGCAGCACTAACTACTGTGCCACTGTGCCGCCCTCAAAACCCATATTTTAGCCGATAAATAACAACAACCAGCATTCTACTCACAATACGGCTATTTACTTGATATTATTCCGGACGCAAGTCCATGGCATTATTGTGATGCGACTCCGAGTTGTGGCGCAGGGGATTGTGGGAAATGTAGTTTTATCCCAGAAAGAGAGTATATATCGAAATATATATCATGTATCTCTATATTATTTTTAGGCCCTATTGCCCAGCCTTAGCTGCAACCTTTATGCTAGTCACGTTTTAAATGGAAACAATGAAACAATGTTTATCTTTCTGATGTTTTATGACATTGCTGTTTGCCAGCTTAGGTCTTTAAGAAGCACCTCTTCATACTTATCTTACTTGACTAACTACCAATCCAAAAGTATCCCTGCTGCGAACATTGAGTCTTTGTAGTCACCTGTAAGCGCTTTCAGGAGGTGTCACGTTGGCGGTATGGACCAGACGCAGATTGCGGGAAGGTTTGTTTAAAGGCATGATTTATTGGCAGAACAAGGGCAGACAGGGAGGCAGCAGGGGCCAGACAGAAAGAACAAGCACACGAGACAAAGACGCAGAGACAGGCTAACATTCACTATACAAAAACCGTAGGGCTAACTCGGGGAACAGAGAGAGGTACAGGCTGGGACAAGGGAACGGAGGGGAGATCGGGGACAGGAACTATAACGAGGGGGTAGGAAGGACTGGAACAGAACGGAACAACACCTAATACTAACCTAACTCTAAAGCTACTCGAATGGCTAACTAAAGCTAATGCTAACCGCTATGCTAAGGCTAAAGGCTAATTATGCTAACGCTAATGCTAACTGCTATGCTAAAGCTAAAGGGAAAAGGTGAACAGGAAATGACTATGCTAATGCTAATTGCTAAGCTAACTATGCTAACCCTAATGGTGAGGGCTAACTCTTACACTATCTCCTAAACGTCTAACAAACACTAACACATAGCACACATGACAAGGACAAACTTAACTTTGATTTCTGGGACGGAGCAGCAGACATCAGACGATAGATAGCACATGGCAGAGGTAACGTAAGGGTGCACCGACAAAGACTAACGCAAAGGACTGGACGTATATATGGGCTGACTCAAACACGACACAGACAGAAGGGGGGAACAACCAATGGATTACACACAACTAGACACAAGGGGAGGAGCCGACACAACATCACCATAAAAGGTCATATACACACCACGAACCCTGAACCCCAGTGAAACCATATACATCATCTCTAGCGGCCACTAGTGGCCGGCGGGGCCAACTGTCCTGGGGGAGACATGACAGAAGGTAGCTTGTAGGATCCCTTTGATTTCAGTATGAGTTTGCAGGTATGAACAGCAGGTTTTCTTGTACATCGCTCTGTATCAGCCAGAATTGTGGTTTTCGAAGTTGAGTTGGTTGGTGTGATGGTTGGGGAGTTGGCCAGGTGATCAGACGGTCGCCGGTTCAAGTCCTAAACTGGTAAAGGTATCAGTGAGGTACTCATGAGTAAGGTACCGTCCCCAAGCACTGCTCCCCATGGCGCTGCCCACTGCTCCTTCACGGATGGGTCAAATGCAGAGGTCACATTTGGTTGTGGTGCACTGCGTGCTGTGCTGTGGTGTGTTCACAATCACTCATTTTGAGCAGAACAAGTTGCGACAGTTGCCTCCATGGTCACACGGTCGCTGGCTAAAGTCCTGGACTGGTAAAGGTAACAGTGAGGTACTCATAAGCAATGTACCCTAAGCACTGATTCCTAGATGCTGCCAAAGCTGCCTACTCCTTCGTTCACGACAGACATCACTTTACAGACTTAAAGATCCCTTTAAAAACAAAGACTTAATGTCATGGGAGCGATGCAGAGACTCATGACGGTCCTTAAATGAGTAAAGTGACTTTCTATTATTACACCGGTCACCTTGAGGTTAATCCAGCGTGACTGCAAACATGTTAAAGCCACTTTATCTGAAATTACCAGGTTTCCAAGTCATATAAGAGCAGTTTGAGCTGGCATTTCAAATACGTCCGGGCGGCTTCTGCATTGCAAAGCCACCAGGAATCTGCTTGCCCTCTTTTCGAAGGCAGGCGAGAAGGTGCTAAAAGGAAAAGCAAACCAGTTGAATGCATTAGGTCAGCAGTGTTAATGCACCGTGGCATACAGTGGCCCTTTCTCTCCCTCTAAGATGGACAAATTGGGCTTAATCTTCACGTTAAGTTGTTTTCCAGGCTCAGAGAAGATTAATGGCTCGCCCCCGCGGCCCGCGCACCGCCACCGGGAAGCTCTGACACACACTCGGGCACGGCTGAACGCGAGGCTTCGATTGAAACATTGTCCACGAGAAATAAATCACAGCGCGACTGACACCGCCCCAGCTGGTGTTAATACGGCCCGGCGTTAAACGGAAAGGAACCTGAGCCCGAACATTCGAGAACATTAAAAGCAGGTGCTCTGGAGCGGAGTTGAAATCTGACAACTCTCCGTTTCAGCCGAGAAGCTGTGTGCGGCAGTCTGGCGCTGGCGAGATGTTGGCAGCAAAGCGGTAGAGACTCCTGCCAACTTCTCCAACAGCTCTTGGCCTTTGGTAACATCAGTCCCTTCTCTTATGATAGACTTAGTGTAGGAGAGTTGCTCTTGTGATTGGAAGGTCGCCGGTTCAAATGTCGGACAGGTGAAGGTACTGCTGAGCAAGGTTCCTTCCTCCACGGCTCCCCGGAGAACAAATGATGTGATTTTCACACCATATATTGGCACCAGAACTGGGTGACGAATCAGCTATATTTATTAATTTAAATAGTTTAGGATGATGTGTAAAATTAAAAATAATGATCTACGTCAGGTATGTTAGCCTAAATATTTACCTTATGATTAGTGCGATGGGACTGTCTCAAACCTGTAGACAGGTTTGTGACTCCACAGATCAGAGGTGGATTAGAGGATGCCAGGCTATGCTAGAGGCTGCCTATACGGCGCTGACGGAGGGCACGACCTTGTGACGCCCCAAGCTCACTGCCCTCACTGAAGTCCATTACCCTTGACATACTCCCACACCCTCACCTGTGAGGTCTAACCTCTGCTGTGGCAATTTCCCTAGTGGATGGCAGAGTGGCGTCTGCATCTGAGCTAAGCCCAGACCCTCCAGGCCTGCCCCGGGGCTCCATCTACCCGTCCGTCCTTCCTTCCTTCCTTCCATTCGGGCAGGCAGGCGTAAGGAACTGTGCAGTGATGCTGGCTGGCATTACCTACGAACACAAACATACACACCGGAGTGTGTGAGCGAACAGCATACTTTGCTCATTGAGATCTGAGGTTATAATTCCTTGTCTGTTTGTTTTAAGTGATAGTTAAAATTGATTTTAAAAAATTGATACTTAGAAATTTTGATTCTAGAATCAGTCAGGCCGGAGGCATTTTTTAGGTCTTAAAAAGAGGACATGTCCGGGGAAAAGAGGACGTCTGGTCATCCTAATGTCTGTATTCTTTAGTAATGTCGGACCGCTGATTTTATCTCATGTTATCATTTTGTGTATCTGTGGGAAACCTGGTGTTATTTCTCAGTGATAACGCTCTGGTGCCTGGCTGGAGCTGGGGTTTTCTTGAGGTGGGGTGTGGTATGGGTCTCAGACCTTCCTCAGCCCCGTCGCCATCGATTCCCCTTTATATCTGTCCATGAATGTTGCCATTGCCGTGTGATTCGGGTGCTTCCCGGCTTCTGTTGTAAGTGGCACCCGGCGGCTCACCGCATGTCGGATCAGCGTGCCCCGTAAAAGGAGCTGGAGAGGTTAGACTGGGAGAAGGAGAGATGGAGACGGATGGAAGGGAAGGAAGGAAATGACACCGGCGTGCCGCACTTTCACAGGCTTCCGTGGAGGAAGTCATTGGCCGTCTATCTCTCTCTCCGTCTGAGCCGGACCTGCTCTGTTCTTCCATGCATGACATTAACATCTTATTTCCATCTGTTTATAGAAGGCGGCACTTGGTTTCTTGGCAGAAAATGGATTCCCTCGCCCTCCCCCTTTTCCCTTCTTTCCCCTGAAATATATCCCCCAGAATCGTCAGAGCTCTTCGTCATTTCCTCTCGTCCAATCGATCTTATTGTCTTGCGCTTACACTTCCCACTCCTCTTGCTCGGCCTCTGAATCCAATGCCTGTTCTGCGGGCGTCCTGTTATTTGTTTTCCCCGGACGCTGCCGCAGTGATATTTTCCCTTCATCTTTTTCTCATAAGGAGAGAAGTGGTTGTGACCATCTGCTGAGTGCTGCTTAAATAAGTCGGCAGACTCGGCTTTAATGGAAGAGATGGGGCCTGTTGGGAGGAGGCCAGGAAGATGTCATGGCTGTGTGCAAAGACCTCGGGGCGATAGCTGGGAGCACGCCTGCATACAGACTGGTAGCTGAGATGGAGGGAGAGAAAAAAAGAGAGAGTCTCTTATCCATCAGAAGACATGAAAAGATAGCTGTTCATGTATATTTAACTTAAAAAGGCAATTGCTTTTGGGGAAACCCAGAAACATTAGATGAGGGAGGAAAAATAATAAACTGCTCAATATATTCATGAAAGTGGTGAGTGACAGATAGACAGGCAGACATTCATTACAAATGAGCACAGACCAGTGTCGATGATTGAAAAAGAAAAAGAGAAGATTCTTTATCCTCAGGAGCTGCACTCAGTTTAGAGTTTGCTGGAGAAATGTGGGCTGATTCATCGGTGAATCAGGACAATAATAGAAACATGCAGGACGGGGCAGAGAATCCTTGGGTTTTGTGATGCTGGACTCTTTATAGACATGGAGGCCCAGGGAGATGCTGAAGTCAGTTTTCACTACCAGGAAATTTGGGAGCATGAGAGGTTCGCTTATTTGTTAGAAGTAGAACTTGCAGTAAAATACGCTCTGATTCACTCCTAAGACTGTAAATGAAAACTAACAGACAGTGAGTGATTATTTGTCATTGTGAACACAGCACAACACACAGTGCACCACAACGAAATGTGACCTCTGCTTTTGACCCATCCGTGAAGGAGCAGTGGGCAGCTGACAAGGGCAGCACCCGGGGAGCAGTATTTGAGAACGGTACCTTACTCAGGAGTACCTCAGTGGTAACTTTACCGTCTGGGAATCGAACAGGTGATTTCCTGATCACGGGGCAAACACCCAACCGTTACACCACAAACTGCCACATGTACGATAGTTAGTGCTGTCACCTCACAGCAAGAAGGTCCTGAGTTCAGTGCCAGAGTCGGCTGTGGGGTCTCTCTGTGTGGGGTTTATGTGCTCTCCCCATGTTCATTTGGATTTTCTTAGGGTCCTGTGGTTTTCCCCCTACAGTCCAAAAGCATGGTCTGTAGGTTGATTGGTGCCCTGCGGTGTGTTGAGCCCTGCTTTGTGCCGTAGTCCCGGGATAGGCTTTGGTCCCCCGTGATACTGGTAGGGATTAAGCGGTTCAGATGTAAGAAATATAGACAGAAAAATATTTTCTAAATATGTACATTGTGCCTATTTTTCCATAATGAACAACAAAGCATTGAAGTCTTATTTGGCAGGTGGGTGTCCGACTGAACAAGTTCATATGATTCAAGATTCAAGATTCTTTATTTGTCATGTGCAAATTATACAGGTACAACATGCAGTGAAATGTATCCTGATCCGCTCTTTTAACTGTGCAATTAGGCAAATTAGAAAAATAACAAAATAGAGATACAAATACAAACTTACAAACTTAAATAAGGAGGTCAGGGAAATAGGACAAAAAATAAAACTATCTTATACAGTATACAATTAGGTACATAAGGTAGATAAAGTTCCATATGTGCTGACGGCATGGAGTGCAATTGTAGTTTAAGACTCAAGTCAAGTCTGTGTACTTGAGAAGAGTTAAAAAGTTGTGAAGGCACGCTCTGGTTAAGGAGTCTTATGGCCTGAGGGTAGAAGCTCCTCTTGAGTCTCTCAGTTTTGGGCCATAATACTGCTGTAGTGTTTCTCTGATTTGAGCAACTCAAACAGACAGTTACTGGGGTGAGACGTGTCTGTGATGATCCTGGATGCTCTGATGATCTGCTGCTGTAAATGAAGAACCTTGTGGACTTCAGGTTGGTTCTATTCCAGTAGTGGAAGCAGAAATCTGGATCTGACGCTCAGCAGCAGTACCAGTGCATGCCAGCATAAGCTGTTGGTTAGCCAGTGCTTATATGGGGGTGGTGGTCTAGTGGGAAGATGCTCGCTTAAAGACCATGAAGTTGAAGGTTCAAATCCTGCTCCAGCCCACCTCCAGCACCACCAGCACTGGGCCCCTGAGCAAGAACCATAATCTCAGTGTGCTCCTGGGAAAATGTCCCTGAAGTAACTCACTGTATATAAAAAAATAAAGTTTATAATGTTTGGCTGGACTTCTCATCCAGAGGGACACACATGAAATCTTTGTAGTCCACCAACAAAATCTGACTTAAATGAATATCTCACAGAAAAAAAAAAGCATGAACGTAAGGTTCTGTGTTCTACCAAAAACACACTGACGGCAGGAGAAACGTTTCTATATTAGTTAAGGAAGTGTGAAGGGCAGGATGTCCCCAGGTCCTCATTGAAAAGCTGGAATAGCTCCAGTGTTTACTAAAGCGTCGTTTGTCACAACTCCACGTTAACAGTTAGTCTGATTAATGATATTCAGCTTAAACTGTAACTGACTTTCACCTCCTTAAAGATGATCTACTCACTTTACTCATTAGTGAACAGAAATTGCATAAACGTAGCTGTATCTAGCTGGATAATTAACGGAATGCCCATCGGGGTGGTGAAGTCAAATTGAGTGTATGAATGTAATTCTGTATCTGCAGCAGGAACAGGATTTGGTTGGACAGGATCAGACCAGAAATGGGAGAGACAATAAGTAAGAGGTCCAAGATCAAAGCTTTGGTAGTGTAACGGTTAGGGAGCTCGCCCCAGGATCAGAAGGTCGCTGGTTAACAGCAGCAACGAGACTGTGGTCATACATCAGTATTTTGGCTTCACCTTGTCACAGGTAGCGCTTAAGTTTAGAGGTGACAGTACGGACGTGAACAGATTTGACTCTTTCTGGGCTTTTTCCCCTTTCCACATTCTTTTACGGCCTGTGTTCTGCTTTCACTCTCTGTCTCTTTCTCTCTGCCTGCTTGTCCTTAGCCTCTGTGTCTTGCTCCACGTCCCAGGAGAACCATGGACTCAATCGATCTCCAAAGCCAGCTTAATTAAACGTGCCGGTATAAATTAGGCGCTTTTACAGCGGGGGGCCACCCGACATGTTTACAAGATTAATTGAAGCATCTTTCATACCTGAGAGGTGGTTTGGGAGGAACTTGCCAGGCCTGCCAGATGGAGCCAGGGCGCGAGATAGAGAGAGAGAGAGAGAGAGAGAGAGAGAGGGAGAGGGAGGCAGACCGATAGGCAGGCAGGCACACAGACAGGCGTATGGAGATACAGTAAAGGAGGCCAGGGATTTTCTCTTGTATTGTGTTTGATGTTTCGGAGACAGGAGTTGGGCCCCCGATGGATCGCCGTAGATCACGCATGGCGCACTCTGGAGGAAAATGCAAACAAGCGTTTTATTAAACGTATCCGTTCTCGCGCACCAGGCGTCCCCTCCCTGGTGTACTTACACGCTGGCTTTTTAAGCAGCCTAACAAAGAGAACGAGCGAGAAGGAGGGATAAAGGGAGAGAGAACTAAACTTTTTCTTTCTCGCTGCTTAGATCAGAATTAGATTTCCCCCATGATTTGAGGGGAAGTTGGGCGGAGAAGCCCTTTTCTTTTTTTAGCTACTCCACTGTTTGCATCGCCTCCTTTCCGCGAGCGCTGCGTTTTTCGGCCCGTCCTCTTGGATCAGGCCTAGCATGGCTGACGGCGTAAACGTGGGGTGGGGGGTGCCGTGTTCCGCTAAAACGGCCTGTTATAATGTGATGGAAATGCGGTTACGCAAAGCGGGGCGCCAGCAGGAGAGAGAGAGAGAGAGAGAGAGAGAGAGAGCTGGGAGCTGGAGCGGGCTGTAGTGATGGATTCGGAGCGGGAGATTTCATCAGGGCGCTGGCGGTGGGTAGGGGAGGTGCAGCGCAATGCTCCGGTTTTAAAATTGCCCTGTAAACACATTAGCAAACGGCTTGTCTGAGGTAACGGAGGCAGAGAAACATTCGTCCTGATCCCGCCTCTCCTTCACGCCTGCGTATACACTATGCATGAGGTTCGTTTGGTGTCGGAGTCCGTCAGCAGCCCCCGCATTCCACCATGCCGAATAGTAAGAGTCTCCACACACAGGAAAGACCCTCTTACTAACCATCACCCTCCATTATCCTCCTCATCCCTCTCTCTCTCTCTCTCCTCCCATGTTCTCACCTAACCCTTTTATCTTCCCCTTACTTCTACTAGTTTTCCTCCCTCTTTGACCCCCCTCCATCTCTCTCTCTACCAACCTCTTCATTCTCTCACTCCCCCTTTACTTCTCTTTCTGTTTTACTGCCTTTACCACACACCCTTTTCTCTCCATCTCGCTTTCTTCTCACCTCTCTTCTCCTGACTCTTCTTCTTTAACTCCAACTCTCTTCCCTCTCTCTGGTCTTTGCCTAAATTTATGTCTTTCTCAATCTATCCTGTCCTTTTCCCCTTTCTCTCACTCCCTCTATACCCCCGTCTCTCTCTCTCTCTCTCTCTCTCTCTCTCTGTCTCTCTCTCTCTCATACACACACACTTCCTCTCTCACTCGTCTTCCTCTCCTTCCCTCTGTGACCGCTTGTCTGGCTCGTTTATTTTATCTCTCTTTCTCGCTCTCATTCCAATCCCTTCGTCTTTCTCTTACTTAAACCACTTTTCTCCCCCACCTTGACCCCCCCCCGTCCCTTCCTCCATCAGTTTTCTCTCTCCATACCTCTTCTTTTCCTCAGTCCATCTTCACCTCTGTCTGTTTCTGCCTTTTACCCAGCCGCCTCTCTCTCTCCCTCTTTTACCATGCCTCTTTCTCTTTTACTCCAAGTCTCTTTCCCTTCTTTGGTCTTGGTGTAAATTTAGTCTCCATACTACTCCCTCTTTACCACCCCTTTCCCTCCCACCCTCTCTCCCTTTGTCTCTCTCTCTCTCTCTCTCTCTCTCTGACTCACCATTTCTCTCTCTCTCTTTCTCTCTCTCCCATGTGTGTCTGTTCGTCTCCTCTGTCAGATAAGAGGCTGCTGTGTGTGTGTCTGTGTGTGATCAGTATTCGTCTCTATCAGCCGAGGGAACAGTAATACTCATTTAAATCTCATCAGTGGCTCTACTGAAGCTTCATAATCTCAGGCAAGAGTGCAGTGTCAAAGCCAAAAATCTACCTAATTTCTTTTTGACTCTTACCTTTCTTCCTCTCGTCCTTTGACTTGAAAGAGCATTCTTCATCCTCCAAGTGAAATAAGGACCTGACCTGAATGCCTTGTAGTTAGCAAACCGTTTTAAACTTTGTGTTAGGCTTTGGCAGTGTCAGTACCGCAGTCATGGAGCCGGCTCTCTAAGGCCCCATCCACACGGGCGTTCGAATCTTGGATAAACGAACACTCCCTGAACGCCCTACGCGTTTTTGTTATGTTTTGTAGCTGCGCTTGATTGACTTCGGGGAGGCGTTACATTAGTGTTCATTTACCAACCCGCGGTCCATTTTGTAGTTTGGCGTGTCTCCTTGGACATTTTCAAGACATGGGTTCTCCTGCATTTCACTTATCAGAACACTTTTGGAATCGTGGGACATATTCAGTCCTCCCGAACGTCAGCCGAACAACATGTAAACGCAATAATGACGTTTTCTTTGCGCTCGTCTGAATTTTGGCAGAAACTGACGCCAAGAGAACGTTGCATGCAGCGTTTATTTGACGGCATCCGAACGCATAGCCGACCAAACGCAGGTCACGCTTTGATGAGCGGAATGAGCAGAATAATTCAGACGCCGGTGTGGACGGGGCCTAACCGCCATGCTAGCACTGCGTGCTGTCTGTTTGTTTTGTGTCTGTTGACGTCTGTGGAGGTGTTTTGTGTCCCCGTGTTGGGGATCTCAGGCTTTGTACATCTTCGTCTTTTTGCCCCTCCACACTGCTGACCGTGACTACATCTGTGTGTGTTTTCTTCAGTTATTTTAAAATCACATAGATAGGCGCTGGTTAAATATTGAGCATATTTACAGTGATGTATTATGTTACTAGTGAATTATGAAGGCGCAAAAACAAGCAGCAAACCTAAAACCAAAATACTTGTTCATCAGTCGTAATCGAGGCAATTAACCATGATACTGATTTCAACTGATATCACCCAGCCCTACCTCAGCGTGACCTGCAGTCTAGATCCACTTCTTAGGCAGGTGCCGGAATTGTTATTTCCTCGTCTGTATGTTCCGAGTGCCTCAGGGTCCTGGAGCAGACGCATGTCAAAAGAGTCCAGCTTCCTGCTGCTCGCCGGACCCTGGGTGTTATCTCTGTCCTCGGTCGGGGTCAGGTGGCATTGAGGACTCACTTTGATGGACAGGAAGAGGGGATAGGTGTGTGTGTGTGTGTGTGTGTGTGGCCAGCTGCTGCTATCCTCGGTCTTCATCAGAGCTGCCGCTCTATGAATCATCCGAGGCCAGCCGTCGTCTTCTCTCATTAGCAGCTTGTTACGTGCCAAGGACTTCGCGCTTCTTCACGCGGTCTGCGGCGCGGGCGAGAGAGGAAGAGGACGACACGTGAGGCGGCGTTTAATTTCGCGGCAGCGTCTCCCTTTTCCTTCTCTGGTCTGCGTCTGCGTCTGCCTTCGCATCGTCCTTCACTTCCGGCCCAAATTTCGCTGTCAGCCTCTGTTTTGCTCTCAGCAGCAGCAGCGTTGGCCCCCTCCTTCCACCTCGGCTCTTTGAAGTCTACACCTTGATCTCTCTCTATCTCTCTGTCTCTCTTCCTCCTTCCTTCTCTGTCTCCATCTATCTCTCTCTCCATCCCTCGCTGTCCTTTTACCACCCTCCCTTTCTCTCTCTTTCTGTTTCTCCCTCTCTCTCCTTCCTTGTCTCTCTTTCTCTGTCTATATATATTATACTGTATTATAATGTCTTGCCCGCCATCTCTCTGTCCTTCCTCTTCTTTCTCTCTTTCTTCTTCTTTTGCCCTCCCTCCATTCCATCTCCTTCTATGCTTCCCTCTCTTCCTTTCTCTCTCCTTGTTTCGCTTTCTTTCCATCTCTCTTCTTCTGGCTTCCTCCCCTTCTCTCTCTCTCTTCCGCTCCCTTTCTCTTTCCCTTCCTCACTCTCTTTGTCTTTCCCCTTTATCTTTCTCTTTCCTGTATCTCTTTCTCCCTCTTTTTCTTTCTATATCTCCCTCTCTATCTGTATCACCCATATGTCTTCATTCATAGTGCCTTCAGTGAGAATCTACAGTGTAAATAGTCATGATAATAAAGAATAAAACATTGAATGGGAAGGTGTGTCCAAACTTTTGACTGGTAGTGTATCTGTCTATCCATCCATCCATCCATCCATCGTCCCCATCTCTCTCTCTCCATCCATCTATCTGTCCATCTTTCTCACTCTCTTTCTCTCCTTCTCTATCTATCTATCTATCTATCTATCTATCTATCTATCTATCTATCTATCTATCTATCTATCCCTCTCCTCCTCATGTCTCTCTCCCTCCTCCTTCTCTCTCTCCCTCTCTCTCTCTCCCTCACAACAGATCATGGAGGTTAGGTTAAGATCAGTAAGACATGTGGTTAACGCTTCGCTCCGTGAGCTCCGTGTCAGGCGTTTCCTCTTGCTGAAGTTGAGAAGGTGTTAATGCGGTGAGGTGGGAGGAAAATGCTACAGGACAGCAGGCGAAGAAGCCCATCCTTCCTGTGTTCTTAAGAAAAACAAAGCCAAGCAAAACAAGTGTAAACCAAGCGTGGCCATGAATATTTCATTAGCGCCGTGACGCTTCTCGCGGGCATCCGTCTGAATCGAAAGCAGAACCACACATTCGCGGCGCGAGGCGACAGTGCGGGGCTGATATATTACACGCAACGTGCCCTTTAATCATTTCCTCATTGTCCGTTTAGCAGGTTTGAGGGCGAATCTTCATTGTTGTCACTGAATCCATAATTTGTCTGTAGTTTGCTTGTCATTGCTGTGTCTATTTCCTCCTCCTTTTCTAGCGCGGACCGGAAACAGAAAGTGAGTTTCTAGATATCGATCACTGTGCGCGACGCTCCGTTCTCGTTTTAGCGTCTGGGCCCAAAGTCAATTTATGTAATGGAATTCTATTACGAGACAGAGGGGTTAATGATTAATGGGAGCCTTTGTGTGGATAATCCTGTCTTTGTGCCTGCCGGATGAGAAATATGCCGCTGTTGAAATGAAGCTGCCGCAGTAAAGAGGTGCTTAGACCCGCCGTGTCCCCGCGTCCTCTGCCTCTTGCGCTCTCGGTCCCTGACCTCTGCTGAGATTGAGTCTGAAAAGGGGCAAAGCGTCAGACGTTCCGTCCTCTCTCCACTCTCCGTGGCTAGTTTAAATGGAGAATGTGAGCTATTAATGTTTCATGTTTATTTTCTTGTTGTCTCTTCCAGGATTGAACACGCTGCCCTTTGACCCCGCCAGCAACAACGAGCCGCTGCAGTTCGGCAGCTCCAATGGTCCTCTGGTGTCCGAGTGTCCTCTCGAGAACGGCACAGAGAACAGCAGCAAGAAGAGGAAGAGGCCCAACCTTCCTCCAGGTACGTTTAGGGTTTTATTGTCATTGTCGAAGTCATCATCATCATCATCATCATAAAAGTAATTTTAGTAGGGATGCACAATTGCAATTTTCTTGGCCGATTCCGATTACCAATTTTTTTGTGTGATCGGCTGATACCGATTTTTTTTCCCAGATAACAGAAAATTAGAGCTGCTGCGAGTAGTTGACGACATCGACACAAAAAAAATGGGTTTCAACTTTTTTAATGTAGTTACTTTCCCTGTTTACTAGTTACTTTTATAATAGTGACATGTAACAGTGGCAGCTCTACAGCAAATACAAACAAAAATCGAATTTTCTTTAATATAATGCTTTATTTTCATAACAAATTTTCTTTACAAATTTAAATAAATAAAATCTAACTCATAAAATGTAAAATGTAACAACTCCGGTAACTCGACGTGTGAAAAGTAACGCCTACTTGGCATTGTGTATTGTGGGCAGAGTTGATTTATCAGATTTCTGAAGCCTGTATCCTCAACTATGGAAACGGCTGATCATCTAGTGATCATCTTGTGATTGACTTGTGCATCTGTGTTTATGTTGAATTGGGGACAGACAAGTGGGTAAGGAGAGCCATTGATTGTGTGCTTATTAAACGTGTAAGACCTAAATTATAAGGTTGATAAACTATAACTTGTGTTTAATCTACCTGTCGCCGTTCCTCTTTCTACGTCATCTTTGGTTTTTCTGTAAAAACTGTCTGTAGTGTGCAGTCAATCACAAGACCAGGAGCCATCGGCCAATAGGATTCGCAGGCAGAAACTGCCAAAACCCGCCCCCTTTCACATCGCGCGTGCAGAAATCTCACTCCTGCAAAAAAGCCGCTCGTCGGTAATCTACTTCGCGCGCGAGAACATTTAACACATCGAGAGGAAAAAAGATATTTGCGAGAGGAAAAATACAGTTTGCGCGCAATATTATCACAACCGCGCACTCGATTCTTAATTTTGTGCTCTCGAGTTTCACATTTGCGCGCGCGACTTTGAAATTTACACCGCGAATTTGTTGCGGCAAGCCATTTTGCGCGCTCTAGTTTTGGCGTTGATGTGACGCCATACTCACGCACCCAAAATTCATTTCGTCGCCGCACGATGTCACCCCATTGAAAGTGAATGAGAAACGCCGCCGTTGAGCGTACATGTGAACGCTGCCTGAATGCGCGCGTGGCTCTGCTGTAAGTAATGCGCATGCGCAAGATCGATTTGAAATCAGCAATACGTGTGAGGCCAAAAATCGGCCGATTCCGATCGCTGGCCGATCGATCGGTGCATCCCTAAACTTTAGGTACTTCACGTCCTGGCCCTTCTTATAAATTCTGAACATTTCCTGACACTAAGTCCCCAAACTGAAGTCTGTATTTTACTGATGTCAGTATTTTACTGTTTTATGGAAAAAATATTGCTGTTACGTCAGGAGTGGCATCAGATGAAAAGGTGATCTGCTGACCTAATGGTAGCAGGCTGGGAGAGAATCAGCATAATCATTTGAAAGTGTCCATTCAGAAAGATTGGGATGTATCTAACCATCATAATCGTCCTTTAATATTAATATTAGTCCAATACGCGGAGCACAAAAACACAAAAACGTTTTAATGTCAGCAGTTGTCGGGGACAAGCAATTGACCATGCACAGGAAATATCTTAGGGACAATGCTTAAATTCATATCATTAAGTAAATGGTCCACTGTACACACAAACAGAGTCAGGTTACCAGAATAAAACATACAAATATCCAAGTCTAAACAGCAGGCAACAAGAGGAATCTAAAATGAGTGGCAAACAGAGTCTAAAGCCAAACACCTGCTTGGTACGCAGACACGGAAACACTGGCAATACTTTGGAAAGAATGTGAGTAAGTATTTGTCATTGTGAATACACCACAGCGTAGCACACAATGCACTATAGCAGAATGCATCCTCTACGTGTAGCTCATCCATTTAGGAACAGGGGCAGTGTACACGAGCAGCACTACGCAGCAGTGCTAGAAGACGGTACTTTGACCAAAGGGACCGCAAAGGCACATTTACCGGTCCCTCCAAATACAAGAGCAAGTCCCTCACTGGTACACAACCACTGCCCAGAAACAGTGAAAACACAGGGCTGTTCGCACAGGAAGGAGCCTAGTGTTCAGGTCAACTTGATTTACTATTCACCAGCCTTTGTGAAGATATGGAAGGGAGTTTTGAAGTGGAATTTTGTTCAGAATCTTGGAGAATCCTTAGTCATCCACTTCACCTATGACAGCATTTCCCAATCACCGCTCTGCACAGATTCAACTTTCCCGACCCACAGCACAGATGATGCTACTGATTAGCTAATTAGCAACGTAGGACCTGCATGCAACAGTGCAGGAAATACAGAATATGTGCAGAGCGGTGGGCCGCGAGGACTGGGATGAGAAACGCTGACCTATGATGTTGTGTTTCACTCCCAAATATCACCAGCTGCACTCGTCTTGTGCATGGTGTCATAAATTTCCCCAGAATTTTGTAAAGTCGGGAACTTTTGCAATCTGCTCAAGTTGTGCAAGAGGCTTCTGAGAATAGGAAAATGTGATGGAAATGTGATTATCTTCCCAGGAAGCGCCACACTGTCATTCTGCATGGAAACCATTTCCCTCGCTCTGCTCACTGCAACCCGCCGCTGCCTTCTTTACATTACTGACATCACAAACTGATTACACGTTACTTTCAGAAAAATGCTTTCCTGCCAGGTGGTGAAAAAGTATACCCTGTGCGTCTGGAACATTGTGTCTGTTTACTCAGTGGCTTTGTTTAGTCTTGAATTGCTTGTTTTTTCCCCCCATTTCTATATTAAAATCGGTGCAGCATTAGCAGTTTGGAGTTTGCTGTGTCTAGAGATGAAAATAGGCATTGTTTTACCCTCTGCATTAAAAAGGTCATAAGAGGAGGTCATTGGTGTCTCAGCAGTGAAATAAACAGCATCAGGTTAGCATTGGCATTACCCAGACTTGTAGATCGCTTGACCTCTACGAGCTCGCTCTCTGGTCTGTGCAGGAAAAGGGACAGGTGGTTGTCCAGCGGGGAGCTGTCTGTTTCGGTATTTCCCAGTGGATTGGGAATTCTTTTCAAGGGACATTAAACCCTCCAAGGCATTTTTGTGTTGCATGCTGTTTTCTGCAGAACTAACAGGAGTCAAAGATCCCGTGATATCAGGTACATTTGACACGAGAATGATGTCTCCAAGACGCCATTAGAAGGTTCAATGTCGGATCTCTCACCCTTCGGGCCCCTTCCTAACGCCTGCATTTCCACAACCCAGTTTAAAACACCTTTCAGCTTTACTTAGAAACAGGGGGTTCACGCCCCTTTAAAACAGATATGAACTTAAGAAATGCTGAAGATGCTGAAGGTTATTATAAATAGGCTAGGTGTTTCTGAAAAAGCTAATTTACGGCTATATTTTTCTGCCCTTGTGGAGATGTTAATGGGGTGTGACATGTTGTCAGCGTGCCTTTAAAGTTGCTGCAGAGTTTTTTCGCTTCTGACAACTGATGGCATCTTCACACATGTAGACTCTTAAGAAGTTTGTCGAGTGGCGGTGATGCAGCGGTCTGAGGGACTGAAGTTTTGAGTTGGTGGCCAAATGATGATGAATGTGATGAAGTGGTCTGAGGTTTCAGTTACTGACCAGACAATTTGAATTTGCTTTCTGTGGAAGTCGTAAAATTATGCTGTCACTTTTGGGTCTCTTTTGTTAGTCCATAAGAGGGTTTTAGACCTCATGTACACCTAAAAACATTGACTATCTGAGCAAGGCCCATAAAACTGTCCTTCTAAAAGTTGGAAGTGATGCAGTGCAGCGAGTGGCTGAAATCCTGGGGTGGTGAACCTAAGAATGGGGATTTGAATCTCATGAGAGCTTTAAAAACACTCCTAGGCCCCTGAGCAAGGCCCTTAAGCCCTAGTTGCTTGAGTAAACTATTCTTCTAATATATAGAAGTGGTGCACTGGTGTGGGTAGCTAGAATCTTGTGCTGACAGCCATAATATTGGAGGTTCCAATCTGTTGAAAACCTTAAAAACCACCCCTAGATCCCTTAAGCCCAAGTTGCCTGGAGTAAACTGTCCTGTAATATGGACATGCTGTGGTCTGAGTGACTGAAGGTCCTAGGTGACCAAAAGATTGAGGGTTTGAATTTTGTGAGAATCTAAAAGATCCATTGGTAGGCTTTTGGTGTTGCTTGTTAATAAACCTTCCCTCTAAAAGGTGGAGATGGCACAGTGGTATGAGTGACAGAAATCTAAAAAACACTCCTGGACATAAGTCCTAGAAAACGGTTCCCTTATAAAGGAAATGGCAGTCTGATAAATGCTGTAAATCCGAAATCGGAAAATATGGAAAGTTATAAGCAAAGCCACCAAGGGTAAAGAGCATCTACAGTTTTTGCTCCTGCGTCTCAGCCGTCCCGTTTGCATCCGATACGCTGACATTACCCAGGTGCGGGGTGGCTATAATTTAGCTTAAACAAACGCAAATGACAGTGAGTGCTCCTCTTGTCACATACTCTCTCAACGACCCACGCAAATGAAAGTGAAATGGGCCATTGTACGCTGGTCGCCATCAGGAGCACGTTGTGCAGATCAAAGCCGGGCACTGACTTTTAGATCAAAGACTCTCAACGCTAATCTAATCTGCCCATTTCACCACACTTATTTTCTTAATGCACGGACTCATTCTGTATTCACCCAGCCGTACATCCACACCCTGGAGGTGAGGGAGAAAAGGGAAGCGGGACAGCACTTGGTTTGCTTCATTGTGGCTTGTTCTAATATTGCTTGTGTTCCGCAAGGTGCTGACGTCGGCGGGACACGTAGTTTAGTTTTGTAGCGTGCTCTGAGCAGTTAGCGTTCATCTGCGGCGGTAAGCCCTTGATTACGTTCGTTTGAATAATGGAAATTGTTTTGGGAACGTCACCACAGCCAGCTGCCTGCAAATCCTTCCCTGCTCCATTACCACCCTTGATGCTTCCAGCAAGAGGGCTGACCGAACACTAGCAGACGGCGTTTCTCTTTAACGACAGTGTTGCATCGCAGCCCCTTCGGTCGTTAAGCCCTGCTCTTATCAACTGTGACCGTAGCCGATCAATCTGCTCCCTGGTGGGTTGCGGTTGAGTACAAAACCAGCTAACTGACAACGACTCAGCGTCAGGGGTGTAATGCATTCAGCTGCTCTCATGTCTGCTGGCAGAGTTAGGCAACGGAAGTTTTCACTGCCTCTCAGCGGAGAAGAGCTACTGCAGAAGGGGCGTGGAATAATTACCCAGCATGCAGATTTAACTTCGTTAAAGCATTGCAACGGATAGATTGATCTCTTTAGCCGTGGCACTCAGCTAGCGAGGAATTGCCCCTGGCTGGATGGACTCATGGGCCGGGAGTGGGTGAAGGTGTGACTCCGAGCAGGGCCAGAACACTTGGCAGTGTGCTTTTGCAATGAGCTAAACTTTCTCATCCTCTACCATCGAGCCTTATGTCTGAGAAGCCTAATTGGAGTTGCTTGCCTTTTAAATCTGCCAGAGATAAATCTGCAAACAGATAGAGCCAGAAGTCGGGGCAGTTCCGATGCGGCGTTCATAAATCCAGCTTTGGGAGTGATTGAGAAAAGGACCACCAGGCCTTAGAGTGCTGAAAGAAGTTCTGAGGGGACGGAGTATTAAAGAGGCAGTTCATCAAATAACATCATTTCTGTACAAGAGTAACCTTCAACAGCATGCCCCTTTAAAATTGCTGCATTACGTCTGTAAAATGAAGCCTTCAAATATTTCAACACGTCTTCTATCGCTGTATCTCTCTCACCACCTACATAGGGCTGTAATCACTTTATCAAGCTGCCATATTAACAACATTACATTTACATTTTTGTCATTAAGCAGACTCTCTTATCCATTATCCCTATTTGATGCTTCACTTAGAACTTTACCTCCTACATAAATGTTGAGTTCATTATTAAGTCAAAGTAAACTTTGTCATCTCTGTTATATACTGTACAAGTACACAGAGAGACGTGGCTCCAGTTTTAACAGTGCACAGAACAAAGAAGGTAAACAGAACAAGCAATATAGAAATAGAATAGAAATATATAGTATAATATAAATAAAATATATAGTAAAGTACAGTACTGTGCAAAAGTGTTAGGCAGGTGTGAAAAAATGCTGTAAACAAAGAATGCTTTCAAAAATGGAAGTGTTAATCATTTATATTCATCAATCAACAAAATGCAGTGAATGAACAAAAGAGAAATCTAAATCAAATCAATATTTGGTGTGACCACCCTTTGCCTTCAAAACAGCATCAATTCTTCTAGCTACACTTGCACACAGTTTTTGAAGGAACTCGGCTGGTAGGTTGTGCCAAACATCTTGGAGAACTAACCACAGATCTATAATCTATAATCCTACAAAATAATATAATGACTATAAAATAATATAATGACTATAATCCTACAAAATCCCTGACTTTGTGCAAGTGTACCTATAAGAATTGATGCTGGTTTGAAGGCAAAAGGTAGTAACACCAAATATTGATTTGATTTAGATTTTTCTTTTGTTCGTTCACTTTGCATTTTGTAAATTGATAAAAATAAACAGTCATTATTTATATTTCTGAAAGCATTCTTTGTTTGCAGCATTTTTTCATACCTGCCTAAAACTTTTGCACAGTACTGTATAGGTAACATGAGGTATTCAGCCTACAGTTTGGTCTTCAGATTGTTTTTACACTGAATGTGCATAAGTTCTGTAACAGTTTCAATATGAAAAAGTTCTGTACAGTCTATTAAATATGACAGTATCTGAGCTAACATTCAGGTCTGATCTGGTGTGTGCAAATATTGTGACAGCAGTAAAGTGGAGAACTACAATCTATACAATACTTTCAATAATTTGTGCAAATGTCAGTGAGAAACTACAATCAGTGGTATGTACAAGAAATGTTCAGTAGTTATGCAAGTATTGTAGCAGCCAAGTAAAGATAAGTAAACTACAATTCCAATCATCTTGCATTTCATGTATGCCAGATCAGCAGCAGTTTAGAATGTGCAGTCTGTAAACATGAGCATTGTTCTTGAAAAAGTTCAGCGCAACACAAGTCAGATTTTCCATAAAGCATTGCATGCGTCATTGATTTATAATTGTAGAAAAAAAATTGTTTTGAGATTGTTTGAAGTTAAAGTAAAGAAGTATGTTAACATGACTTACTCAATGTACACATAAACACGCTAAGACATGTAAATGGTAAAACAAAAAGTAAATCCAAAAAATTGTATAGCGACAAATACAAGCAGCAATGATTGGGGTCCAAGCAAAAGTCGCAGAGAGCAGCACCATAAGGAGCACACCATCCCTACTTATTGACCAAGTTTTAGCATTGTGTGACATTGGTTTAGGCTACATAAATTTATGTAGCATTTTTAGTGCTTTCCCTTGTTCAAATAGTGGCATTCTATAATTGGTGCCTCAGTGAATCAGACTGCATAAATTTATGCAGCGCTTTAGAGGTCAAAACACATTTTCCTTTGCTATAACGCCAATTAGGCCTATAGGCTGATCACTATGCTTTCTGAACGATGCCGACATACACACCCTTCTTACTTACTTACCATTCCTACTTATCCAGCTTTCTGCAACTTACGGTTCAAGCTGGTATATGTACGGTATATATAAACAATAACGAGCATTCCATAGTACTTTGTGCTTGGACCCCTAAAAATAACTACAGGGGTCAAACCAGCAATGTTTCACTAGGCAAAGAGCTAATGCTAAAAATTGTCCATATACTATACATTTTAACCTGTATATACAGTAGAAAGTCCTTCTGGGTCAAGTGCTCCATAGCGACTCCGGTGGCGAGGGGGAGGCAGTGCCCCTGGAGACGTAACTCAAAGACTACAATGTTTTATGGATATTTTTGCATGCACAGCCTCTCCATAACACATGAAATCTTTGTGTTATAACCCCGATTGCCTTTGTCACAAAAGTAAGCGCTTTGCTTTGTAGGAATCGTGCCTTTTGGACACTAAGCAGTTCCGTTCCAAGGAACTTGTGCATAATGTTGCATAATTCATTCGCCCGAGTCGGCGTTGTGAGCACTTTTGGCCTAAGCACTAGCTCTGCTAACGGCAGCGCATTGGTGTGCAGAGTTTCTCTAAGCAAGCGGTCATGACTTCTTAAGAAGCCCAGAAGCTCTGGTGCTTGCCAGGATCCGCTTTGTGCTTCTTAAAGGCCTCGCTATCGAGTCGCTGTCGCTGACAAACAACTCTCTGCCCCGATCGGGCTTTTCAAGCTGCCTTTCACATCCCTCCCCGAGCGGAATGGCAGGTTGGCACTGTGATGTGTCTGGAGCAGATTGGTACGCGGAGACACTTTGCCGCCCCGTTTAACCCTTGGTAGGCGCCGACGGGAAAGCGGCTGGTGAAACTCTTGTTTATCGGTGTGGATGAGGAGCAAGAGGATCCGGCTCGGCTCTTGATGGACTGAGAGGAAAGCAGAGCCGAGCTACACTCCGGCAAGAGAGGAGAGAGCGTGGGAGCAGAACTCACCCAAAGGTTGGCAGCCCCGTCTGGCTCTCTCAGCCTTTATATGGCTGCGCTGTGGTGAGCTTGTTGGAGCAGCTCAAGATACACTTGAAACACACACATTCACACACACATCTCTGCACAGCTACTACGAAACAAGAGCTTTCACTAGCAGACAAGATACGTCACTGTCTGGCCTGTGTGTTGTTGGCTTGTATGATAATTGTTTGAGGTATCAAATGTCCAAACAAAGAAAGATCAGAGCAGCATTATAGGTGTCTGTTTGCTGATTTTAAGAGTATCATGAATTAAAAATCCTGATACTGGAAATTATGCATCAAATTTCATAGCTCCCTTTGGTTTTTGTGCGGAGTTAATTGAGAGATTTTGACATATTAACGTGTTTGTGCATGCATGGGTGTGCGTGCATGTGTGTATGTGTGTGTGTGCGTGGGTGTGTATGTGTGCGTGTACATGTGTGTATCTGCGTGTGTGTGTGTGTGTGCGTGGGTATGTATGTGTGTGTATCTGCGTGTGTGTGTGTATCTGCGTGTGTGTGTGTGTGCGTGCATCTGCGTGTGTGTGTGTGTGTGCGTGCGTGTGTGTGTGTATCTGCATGTATGTGTGTGTGTGTGTGTGGGTGTGTATGTGTGTTTGTGTATCTGCGTGTGTGTGTGTGTGTGTATGTGTGTGCATGTGTGTGTATGTGTGTGTGTGCGTGGGTGTATCTGCGTGTGTATGTGTGTGTGTGTGTATGTGTGTGTGTGTGTATGTGTGTGTGTGCGTGGGTGTGTATGTGTGTGTGTGCGCGTGTGTGTGTATCTGCGTGTGTGTATGTGTGTGTGCGTGGGTGTGTATGTGTGCGTGGGTGTGTATGTGTGCGTGTCTGTGTGTGTGTGTGTGTGTGTGTCCACCTTCAGCCAACTCTACAGTGCAGTTCCAGGGCTGAGGCTGTGTGCCATCTCACATATGCAGTGTCATGGATCCATTACTGTTTATACTCATCTGTCACGGATGGCATTCAATCTGTCTCTCTCCCACCATCCCTCCTGGCCTTCCTCTTTTTCTCATTCTCGCTATCCTGTTCTCCCTCTTTGCCACCCCCTCTCCCTCCTTCTTCCCTCTCTCCCTCCTTCTCCCTTTCCTCGTCTCCTCATTGTAAAAGAGGAAAACTCATCACTGCTCTCTGTCCTTATTTGCTGTTGTTTCAGCCTGCCGGCATTCTGGTAATGAAACTGTGTATGTGTGATTGTGTGTGTGTGACTGTGTGTGTGTGTGTGTGCTAACCTTCCTTAGCATCTCACATGAAAGAGCTGATTGATTGAATCTCCATAACAAGCTGTGAAGAGGCTTTTCTGTCTTGTGTGCCACAAGGAGCCGAAGCCATCAGTCACAACTGTCAGCCTTGTGTCTTTCTGTGTTTGTGTGTGTGTGTGTGTGATTGTGTGTTGATGGAGGGAGTGTGTGCATGTAAATGGGTAGGTTCCTGTTGTGTGTAAATGAGTGTGATCATGATGCTGTTGTGTATGTGGGTTCTTCTTCTTTTCCATTCATTTTCTTCTTCTTCATTCATTCATTTTCTTCTTCTTCTTCTCCATTCATTTTCTCCATTCATTTTCTCCATTCATTTTCTTCTTCTTCTTCTTCTTCTTCTTCTTCTTCTTCTTCTTCTACCTGTGCTTCCTTTTTTACTACTATATAACATTAAGATTGACCTGATTGATCCTGCACTTTGAGGAAATGTGAATCTGTGATTGAGCTAACTTGTGTTAGCAGGCTAGTGCTGTTCAACAGCTAAACGTTTAATATTAGGCTTAATCAAGCTATCGTTCCCTAGACATTAATATATTAACTGTTATTATTAAGGAGCTGGTTTTCATTTCTTCAGAACCAGAATTAAAGCAGATTACGCTAAACACGTAAATGTGCAATGAAGCACCACACTCCTCCCTCCCTCTCCCCCTCCCTCCCTCCTCGTCTCTGTTCATGTTTCTCTTCCTCTCTTTCTCTCTCTTCTTCTCTCCCTCCATATCTACCTCCACCCTGACTCTCATTATGGAAACACCAAACCCAGAATTTAAACGGCTCGGGCTTGAGATGTGAAGGCACTATAAAGCATCGCTGTGTGTGTGTGTGTGTCATATCTCTAAGATAGATTAGCATTTAGAAATGATGAGTGTGATTGTAGATTGATGACTGGAATGGTGCAGCGCTGTGTGTGACCGATCGGGGTTTAACGTTAATCCTCATGGTGAGCATGTCTTGCTACAGTCTGCATCTCATTCCGTTCCTTTATTACTGTTTCTCTCGTTTTAATCCTCATCCAGTTTTCACTTTCACCATTAGCGCTTACTCAACGCTTTCTACCTCATCTCAATATCAGGCCGTGTGATGTGTCAGGGCCGGTGATCTGAGCCTCGTCCTCCTGCTACACAGCTTCCTCCTCCTGCCCAGTCCCCCCTCTCTTATTCTATTCTCTCCCTCTTTCTCCTCCCACTTTATCCCTCCCTCCTTGTCCCACTTTATCCCTCCTTCCCTTCCTCTCCCACTTTCCCCTCTCTTTCTCCCTCCCTCCCTTCCTCTTTACTCTGTCTTCCTCCCCCTCTCTCCCCACCCTTCCTTCTCCCTCCCTTCCATTTCCTCTCTGTCCTTCCCCCTTCTCTTTTTCTCTCCCTGCCTCCACTCAGTTTTCCCCTCCCTCTCTCCCTCCCCTCCAGCTGCCTCTCTCTCTCTCTCCTCCATACCATGTCTCTTATTTACTCCTTCTCCCCCTCCCGTTTTACTTTCTCTCTCCCTCCTCCCCCGTCTCTCTCCTCCACTTTGTCCCTCTGCCCCACACCCCGCTGCCCCCACCATGTCTCCTGTTCTCTCCTTCATTCTTTTCACATTTTTCATTATTTACAGAAGTTAAAGTTCTATAAACTTTGAAAATGTTTGTCTTGCGTAAGCGATCAGTGTATTTTTGGTCTAACAACTGTACGTTTTGATGTCTCCTTGTTTTATTTAGTTCACTCAAGGGAATTGAGCTCCAGAGCGAGTTTGGTGTTTGTCTGGAGACTTTTCTGCTTTCATTTGCCTTGTCATTATACGCATGAACCGCACACCTCAAAAAAGCGACGTTCTTAGCGACTATTAGAGGCTGGTTTCTTTTTCTGCTCCTATTTTAAGACTCAGCACGACTGTCCCTTACCATCCCTGAGCCACACAGACTAATAAAAGCCTTTTTTATTCTTTATAAAATAAACACATTGTGCGTTTCTCCACCCATGGCCTGCATAAACACGTTGGCACATTTGAGTCTGCCTTTATCTGTAAACCTCAAGCTTGCAAGCTAACAAGGCGTGTCGCAGTAATAACAGGGTGGATGAGCCAAAGAATGATGTGCAGAGAGAGAATACGAGAGGCGGCAGCAGAGTGAAATCCTCAACGCAGGTTATCTGTTGGCCTTGGGGCTGTCTTTAGATTAGAATTCCCCCTGTGGGGTTTCATATGGATGCACTTTATGAAGCCCCCTCCCGGATACCTGCTGGTGATTTGACAGCACCCTCTCTTGTTTACCAGTTGGGCGTTCTGGCTTGGGCTACGTCTTACTTTTTTATTGCCTCTGGTCTTTTTTTTGCCAGTTGCGTCATGATGTGGAGAATTCACTCTGATGCTGACTCTTTTGTTGCACGGTGATTTGTGAGACATCCGTACAAGACAGCCATCCAGATGCTTTTCCTTTAAAGGGGGCATGATTCCCTCCTGGACTGAGTAAAGCTCATCTCTCACCGCAACTCTGAAAGATGCTTCAAACTGGATGTGGCTAAAGACATGCTGATAATTCGTCAACCAATTAACACCCCCACAATAGAGGGGGAAAAAAGGACAGAATTTTGCCTTCTCAGAAACATCCAGTCTACTTGTAATAATCTTCGACATCTTCAGCATTGTTGGTGTTTGTTCTAAAGGGGAGCGAAACTCTATGCTTTGAGTTGCTACATCTCTGTAAGATGCTTTAAGCTGAGTGTGGAGGGTGAGGCATAGGGACGGGGAGATGAGGGAAATGCTCCATTCACGTCAACAAAACTAAACAAAAACTGTGATGCCAACCAAAAGTACACTTCTACTTCACATCCTTTGTTGCTTGCTGGCTAACAGTTGGAAGAGCAGAAGGAATCAGTAGCTGGAAAAGTATCAAATTATTGCTTTTCTATTTTATTGATTATACGCCTCTTATTATTGGTTTTTAGTCACTGTCAAGACGTTCATTCATTCGTTCTTTGAACTGGCAGCCCTCCGATCACAACTCCCAACCTGCCACTTTACTACATAAGACCATAAAAGAGGTTTCATTGATAATATTGAGGGCGGCACGGTGGTGCAGTGGTTAGCGCAGCCTCCTCACACCGAGAAGCTCCTGGGTTTGAGCCCCGGGTCGGCCGTGGGGCCTTTCTGTGTGGAGTTTGCGTGCTCTCCCCACAGTCCAGACTCTAAATTGGCCCCATAAGGTGTGAATGTGAGTGTGATTGTGTATGTGTGTGTGTGTGTGTGCCCTGCGGTGTGTTGGCGCCTTCCCAAGGATGTTCCCCACCGCGACCCCAGTTGGGATCATGACTGAATGAATGAATGATATTTTTGATTAGAAGAGGGGCAGTTGATGGCGTAACGGTTAGGACTGTCTCCCAGTGATCAGAAGGTCGCCGGTTCAAATCCCAGACCGGTAAAGTTACCACTGAGGTACTCATGAGTAAGGTACCGTCCCCATGCACTGCTCATTTCAGTTGGTAGTCGTGTAAAAACACCACTGAAGCATTTTCTTACGTGATCACATATAATTGTTTTAAAACGAATATTAAAAAGGGTCGTTGCTGTAGTGACTGGCTTAGTTCTGGAAGTGTTTTTAGGCTGTCCTGTAATTTGAAGCCCCAGCCTTATATTCACCAAGTAAGGGTTTTAGTCACTCAGATTGCAGCACTAGCACCATTACTGAACAGTTCAGAACACTTGGTGGTAAAATGCCTCTTAAACGCTTTATTAAAAGGCACATTCTACCCACATATCTCTAGAACAAAAAAGCTATCTTTGTAATAAGTCATAAATAATGGTTCTTATTTCTTCTGTGGCGTATAGTTTAGATTCCTCTGTTTGGCTCAGTCCGGCTTGACCAGTATTCACAGGAATGCCCTTACAACCTCTCTCCGTCCTGTGTTTGGCCTTGGTCCAGCCTTATTTTAATGTGTTGGCACAATAGTAAGTCGCTGGTCCTTTCTCTCTTAGGCCCACGTGCTGAATTATGCATGACACATCCAGCACTTTGTACCAAAGCGGAGGCAGATGCAATCCCCTTAGCTCCACAGCAACAAGGCTGACCCCCACTGACCCCTCCGTCCTCGTTTAAATCAGACTCTCGCACTTGTCCAATGCCAGCACGTTAAGCTGTAATTGGAGGTGACATTTACAGGAGCGAGTCCGTTTTGATGTGGATGAAGGAGTGGAGATGCAGCACTGAGGACCACAAGCGATGATGAACTTTACCCTTACACGCCGCATGTTGACCTGGCTGCTGTCAGCAGGACCTTTACAAATACAAAGACTATGGCGTTATTCTTGTGCCAAAATTCTGAGCGCACAGTGGAACTTTGTCGAGCCTTTGCTCGCTCAACTCTGCCTGCGCTCAACTCTGCCTTCCGCGTTTATCGGCATCGGTATCGGCAAGAAAAACATAGGATATCGGCCTCAGCCAATAATTCCCATATCATGGAACCCTAGTTTGAATATAGTTAAATACTCTTAAAGCAAATAAATTTGAAAATATGAAACATGATGTTAAAAAGATATGAAACTCTAGATTTTTAACAATGTAGTATCAAATCACAGTAAGGGCGCAGTAACATTTTGGAGGTAGGGAATGTTTTGAATTGTTGGCTTGCATAAGTCATACTACAAAAGTACGTAACTTTTAATCAATGGAGCCACAACTTCTTGTTTCCACCTTGCTTAGGTGCACTCCATCCTCTGACTCCGTCTGACAGTTGCCAAGAGATCGTAGTTCATGTACTAGTTGATGTAATTCCAGCCCTTGTGATGTGTTCACATAAATTATATCAGCGATGACAGTGAATCGTCGTTCAGCAAAGTTGCGCCTGTGTTTTCCACTTGTTTCTTGCACCATTTCCAGTTGGATGATGAAATGATTAGGTGTGGCGGCGCACCGCTCCTGAAAGCAAAAGTTTTCTGAGTTAAGGCGGCGGGGAATACAGCGTGCGTTGGTTTTCTCCCAAAATAGGGCCACTGCGAGTGGTGGGATTGGGGTTTGGTGAAGTCTTCCTATTTTTAAAGCATCGCTTCCCCAGCACACACACACACAGCAGAAACATGCCACTCAGAGCTCCCTTCTCTGATATGAAAGAGACAACGATGACATCTTAAACTCTCTTTTTAAATATTCTCTCCTGCTACGGTGTTGAAGTGTATTACCTCGCTGAGTGAATAGTAAATGTCATCCATCCTCATTGGCAATACGCGCGCCTCCGTCCCTGCCGTAGCGAGGGACGTTCTATTAGCATCAGTCATCATTTGCACACTGAGACTTGAGTCATCGTCTCCTCAGCGCTGAGCCGGGCCGCCGCGTGCATATTAAAGCGCGTCTTACTGCCAGACGAGCGGGAGAAAAGCTTTGTTTGTGATCTGATTCTTTTTGAACCTTCGCACAAATTCCACAGTATTCGTCATGTACCTGAGAACAGTCACTTTCCAAGTTATTTCCCCCTCCTGCTCTCTTAATAATGACGTGAGTTTATGGTGAGGCTGTTTTTTTCAGGTGGGAGTGTGAGTTAATGTTAGTAAAGACCATAAAAGGTCCAGTTTTGCTGATTACAACGATTAAAAGTTCATTTCTGTTGTTCCAGACCAATGCACAGTGCCATCATTTAGGTCATTGTTCTCGTTGAATCATCTCCTCTGATCTGAGATCTGCTCACTGTCTGCTAATCATGTGTAGGTCTCGCTAAAACACAACCAAGCGTTTCAGAAAATTTGTTAAATAATGACTTACAGGACTGTTGCTCTAGACAAACGGTCTCAATTCTACAAGCGTTTACAAAAAAATACATATATATTTCTAGGATGACAAAAATATAGATGTGTATGCACAGAGACGGTAGGGGGAAGGTTCATGTCAGGACATGTGAGAATGTGTTGGAGCCCATGCGTGGGGCGGTGTAGAGATATATAATGATGTGTTAGCCAAGACTAGCATTACATTTTTATTGACTTGAGTCTTTTTTTCCAAAAGCATCAGCATTGAGATTGCAAGAATTCCCTGTGATCCAGACTCGACCCAACTCTGCTGAACTCTTTTACTGAAAGAGGCACAAATGCAAATGTGGTTCGAAGTGAGTGCAATATAATGTGGATTGTGAAGTAGTAGATAATATAAACTCACGGTAGAGGTGGCTGGTCAAAGTCAAAGTCAAAGTAAACTTTATTGTCATCTCTGCTATATACTGTACAGATACATAGAGAGACGATACAACGTGGCTCCAGTTTTAACAGTGCAGTAGGAAAAAGGGAACAAAGAACAATTAAGGCACATGGAATAAACAATAATAAATAAAGTACAAAACATACATTTTAAACTAGACATGGAATATTAAATATAACTTTAAACCAGAACTGGAATAGAGACAGTTTGGATGCAGTATTACCTACAATGTGGAAATGACTTTTACACTTTTACACTGGATGTGCAGGCGGTTAGAAACTGTTCTAGTATGAAAAGAATTCTGTATCCAGTCTACTGGGGTTGTGTTTGGCCTGTTGGAAGTGTGGATGTAATGGAGCTCACTGGGCATGTTGGTGCTCCTGCTCGCTGCATCCTGGTTGGCCTGGGGCCGGCACCCACTGGGAAAGTACTCGGTTATGTCTGTCTATCTGTCATCTATCTATCTGTCTTTTTATCTGTCTGTCTGTCTATCTGTCTGTCTATCTATCTATCTATCTACAGTACTGTGCAAAAGTTTTAGGCAGGTGTGAAAAATGCTGTAAACAAAGAATGCTTTCAGAAATATAAATAATGATTGTTTATTTTTATCAATTTACGAAATGCATAGTGAGCGAACAAAAGAAAAATCTAAATCAAATCAATATTTGGTGTTACTACCTTTTGCCTTCAAACCAGCATCAATTCTTACAGGTACACTTACACAAAGTCAGGGATTTTGTAGGATTATAGTCAGGTGGATGATCAACCAATTATACCAAACAGGTGCTTATGATCATCAGTCACACGTAGGTTGAAACACAGTCATTAACTGAAACAGAAACAGCTGTGTAGGAGGCTTAAGGTGAGGTGAGGAACAACCAAACTCTGTTACCAAGGTGAGGTTGTGGAAGACAGTTTCATGTCATGACAAGATTGAGCACAGCAACAAGACACAAGGTAGTTCTACTGCATCAGCAAGGTCTCTCCCAGACAAAGATTTCAAAGCAGACTGGGGTTTCTTTGTTTACAGCATTTTTTCACACCTGCCTAAAACTTTTGCACAGTACTGTATCTATCTATCTATCTATCTATCTATCTGCATGTTTATCTTTCTATCTATCTGTCTCTCTCTCTATCTGTCTGTCTATTTGTCTGTCTGTCTGTCTATCTGTCTACAATCAACAACAACCAAAATAAGCAGAATGAAATGATAAATAAATTGAGAAAATTATAATTTCAAAATTAATTTCAAAATCTTCATAAATTATATCACAATTAAGACAAGTAGCATAAGTACAATTAAATGCAGTAAATTGGTCCAAATCAAACGTATAGTTCATCGACCCATTGTTACTCACAGCAGATCAAGTTGATCAAGATGAGTCCTAGTTTCGGCTTGATCATCTTGGACTGATGTCCAGTTTTCTTCATTTTATAGTATTTAGAAGACACTCTAATCCAGAGCCACCTCCATGTCCTACCTGCAGGGACAGTCTCCCTGGAACAGCTTGGGGTTATGGGCCTTGCTCAGGGGCCAAGTGGTGGTACTGCTAACAGTAAGATCCAGCTGAAGTTAAACCTAAGACCTCTTGGTGGTCACGTAATGGGTGTGGACGTTGTGTTGTTAGAGGCACTAAGGGGGTGAGAAACCGGGGACAAAGTTTCATGGTCATGCAGTTCTCCAGTCAGGACTAGAACAGGTCTGTCTACACAGTTCCTTAGTTCCTTCCCTTCTTTTTAACGTGGTCCGTGGTCTGTGAGCGTGCCCGAGCAACGGGGTGCGGAGGCTGACTTTGGGAATCCCTAACAGCCGCCGTGCGACGTGGCCTCTGACAGGTGAGATGAATGCTGGGAGTGTCTCCGCTCGCTGTCAGGGCTTTGCCAAGCGCCGTCCCCGACCCGCACCAGGAAGACGCCTCTCTAAGCTCTGGTCCTGCCGGGCATTTTAATGAGCTGCTGCAAAACTCCTCTCTCCCTCCCTCCCTTCATCCTGCCATCGCCTGCCACCCCCTCTTCTCCTCCTCTTCCTCCTCCTCCTCTTTTCCAATGCGCTGTCCTCACTTCCACTGCATTTTTAAAAGAGTGCAGCAAGGCTCATCCTCATCAGCCGCCTGTCTGCTCAGCCCAGACACACACACACACACACGCTCCTGTGTTACTATCTTTGTGAGGTCCTTCCTCTAACTCTCATAATGACCAGTTGTAAATAATAAAACATCTACATTTAACCCTCTACAAGTGACCCTACAAAGCCATAACAAATGGACAAATCATATTTTCATCACATCTTTTTGGGGACAGCCAGGTCCTCACAACACCCTAAATACACGAACACACACACACACTCTCTCTCTTACTCCTCATTAACGTGGGTCTCCCTATCTGCACTAGCGTTGCTGCATCTCAGGTCTGCTTGGAGCGCTGCCATATTCCCGCCTGCACCAGGCACCGCGTCCCCCCCAGGATGGCGTTTCCCCCAACGTCGGGGCGATCGCTCACTGTCACTGACGTTACAGACACGGAAAATGGATGAATTGGATTTTTCTTTATTGACAAATTGCTTGTTTAACAAAGCCACAATTCCCTCTTAACCAAGTTAATGTTTTCAGAGGGCAACATGAGGAATGTGACTGCAGACCAGGAAGAATGTGTTTATCATTTGTTAGCAGATTACAGGGGTGTAGTGAATATGTTTAGAGACTTGTTAATTTGTCATTCTTACCGTGCTCTACTGTATGGACCAGGGGTTAGAAAAAGTATTTTTTTTGGAAAACAAAAAGAAAAAGGAACGAATTGAAACAGCAACAAGTTGTTCAGGAGTGAAAACACTATTTACGGCTTTAGATAACCAGTAAATAATGTTCTTTCTTTCCTTTATAGCGGCTGTCTTATTTTGTATATTCCTATAAAAAATTTCCCCAGAATGCATTTCCCTTTAATAAGATCCATCAGCCACCAGTCAGGTCGCATAGCCAAATATAAATGCCACCATTACCTCCACCGCACTTCCCAACTGCTCACCTGGAGCCACTTTTACAATCGCCATGAAATTACAGCAAACACTTTATTTAGGGACTGAAGAGTAAGTAGTGGCAACGCTCTTTCCAACTTGCATAAGAGAAATCTGGTACATTTTGGTGATTCATTAATCAGTGAACACTGTTCGATGATTATTTATTAACCATAAACATACATTTCATGAAGCTATGTGAGTGATTATTATTTATCATTGTGAACACACAACAGCACAGCACACAACAACGAAATGTGACCTCTGCATTTAACCCATCCGTGAAGCAGCAGTGGGCAGCTAACAAGCGCCCGGGGAGCAGTGCTTGGAGACGGTAACTTGCTCATGACCACCTCAGTGGTAACTTTACCAGCCCTGGATTTGAACCGGTGACCTTCTGATCACGGGGCGAACACCCTACCGTTACCACCAATTGCAGTGTAAAGGCGTGTAATTAAAAAATAAGCATTGTTAATCATTTCTCAGTAGTTCTGTAATTATTAGTGTGAGGAGGAACACTTGGTGGCGTGGTGTGTTCACAATGACAAATAGTCACTCACTTTCACTTTAACACAACCTTGAAAATCATGACTGTGGTGAACCAGCTTGAAAAGCATTTTAGTTTGTAATCCTTCTTACATATTTTCTCCAGTTGTGTTGTGATAGACTTTGTAATTGGAACTAAGCTACTAATGCTTCTTGTGTATCTGTATCTGAGTTCTGAGCTCGTACAGCATTTAAAATTCAGCACAACCACTTACGGAGATCATCCTGTATTTAGTAAGAGTTTACACAAGGTTTATTTACAGTGTTCTTATCAACACAGCATCTGTTACCCATTAGTCTATTCATAAGACACCTCATTAATGTGGTCAAGCACACAACAAGGACGGAGACTGTTGTAGTCAAAATTCACTTTGATTTTTATTAGTACAGCACTTTTCGTCTCTCAGAAGAATGTCGTCCTGTGTCTGTCCTAACGGGCAGGTCTTGAGAGACAGCGGCAAGGTAAAACTCCCTCCCTCTGGAGTGAATAGGAAGGAACTTTGACAGGAACCAAGACCCAGGACAGGATCTCGTCTTCTTCTGAGGCCAGGTTGAGCTCAAGCAGTAGGATGTGTCTGTAAGTGTGTGTATGTGTAAGTGTTATAGTACTCGAGACCAGGTCTTGAGACCAGTTTTGGAAGGTCTCTGTCTCGGAATCGGCCGTCTTTGTATTCGGACAAAGAGGACTTGAGACCACAACTCTTGAGAATTTTACTGGTAATGGGCTAACTTCTCACTTCAAGTGCAACCAATGACGTTACTGCCGACCGCAGTTACCCGCCCCGCGCCCTTCACATCATTCTCACTGATTAGTAGAGGGGGCATTATAATAAGACCCCATCATGCATGTTTAGCTCACAGAATGTTGCATCTCGTTTCTAAAATGTAACCACACTGTACTTCACACTGATTTTCTATTTGTCTGGTGTTTCAGGCCATGTTGTGTGATGTTTAGCAGCTAACCCTTATCTTTGTGGTGAGTTTGGTTTCGAAGAGTGTTCTGCCACTATGGTCTGTTGAGTTTAACATATGATGTGATCAGTTTGGATACCTGCTTCCAGTGAAGCTATTTCCTCATTATAGATATGTAAGAGAAATATTGAAGAAACATGTTTGGTGTCCACCAAAGCGTTTTTTTTTTTGTGCTGAGAGTGCCTATTTTTTCATACAAATCCTATGAGCTTCAGTGTTCAGAGCGCTAAGCGGCTTTAGCAACAAAAAACACAGCTGGAGGTGTTTTTTTACTGCAGCGCTCAGAGCGCTTCAAGTTGTAATCCGTTCAACTTTTACAACAGCGCTGGGCTCATCAATGTCACTTCTGTCTTGCTAGCCAATCAAAATCGAGGAAGGGGTGGGACATACACAGTCCAGAACTCACTAACAACAATGACGACGTATACGGATCAGCTGGAGAAGCTAACTGGTTCAAACAGTGCCGCTAATGCCAAGATGCGATTTCTCTCCACTGTAAAGATAATCTCTGTTATGTCGGCTAAACTGTCGATCTCAAAGGAATGCGTTACAATGTTTACATGAAATAGGAACAAACGTGGAAGTGCCCGATGATGTTTTTCCTAACTTAGCAACAACAAGCGCTGAGAGAAGCGCCAGAAAGGACCGTCGAAACGAGGTTTTGACCACTCTTGGTGGACACAGGCTTTTAATGTTGCTTAGCGTGTTGTTTGCTTTCTTCAGCTCTTTTTAAAGGCTGCTTACGCTTTGCATGTTCCACTTATTTGTCATGTGGTGTAAAACATGCATTGGTCCAGTCTCGCCCCGCCCCGGTCTCGGTCTCGGTCTCGGCCTGCCCTGGACTCGCTCAGGACTTGGTTTAGGTGGTCTTGACTACAACTCTAATATGTAGGACTAAAGATTTTAGCGTCTAGATGATTAATTAAGGTTCCAGACGTCACTGCAGACCTCTGTAGAACCCTCTGTAGAACCCTGGTGATCATGCACTCCAACTTACTTGGCAGAGAAAAGCTGAGGTAAAGTTTAAGACGAGCAGTAACAGAGGACACTTAACTGTCACTGTTTTAGTTTATTAGTGGATCCTGTTTACACAGACTCCTCCATCAGTATCCTCATGCTTTTTCTTCTTTTTTATTCCAGGCCAGCGGTCTTTTTGCTCGAGTGCCTGGAAAGCTCACGCTGGGTCTATGATTCAGTTGCTTGTCCGTAATGAAGCATCACCCGAGGCGCGTGGCGTTTTAATTAAAGGCAGTAAAAAGACTTATTGATCCTCCACAGGAGAGCGCGACTCCAGGCAGAAACTTGAATTACTGTCATACCACTCCTCTTAATTTGATTTTTAAATTGTGTTTTTAGATTGATCTCTAGTGCGTGGAAGAGGAGGAGGAGGCGGGGGGACTTGAGAGCCTACAGGATCAGGGAGGACTGGGCTGCATTAGGACAGTAAGCGATGTCTAGCAGTGGCGGCGGTGCTTTGCTGGGAGATAAACCATCCAGGACAGGGGGCGTCGGATGGATTAGCCACGTTTCTCTCTCATCCTTACCACTGTTATTGTTGAGTCGAGCACGGGTCCCGATTTAAACTGGAGCCGAGTTGTTATGGGACAGCAACGCTAATTTAATTCTGTTCTGGGTCTGACATGCTCCACATTTATATTGAGACTGGAAGTACTTTAGTTGGACAACATTTTTATTGGTTCAGCGGTCACTCACAAGCAATCTGTCACTGTTACTGATTTAGAGTCAACTGTTAACTGGTTCACAAGTTACAAGTAGCAATCCAACAAAGTTCTAAATTAACTTGACAACAGTAGGCCATATTGATACCGGTGTTAGCGTGCAAGATTGCCGTTTCCTGTACATGGACAGGATAATGCCTCACTTAGCACAACTTACATTTACCAGCACCTCCAGGATTTCATGGGCCTTTTTTGAGATTGTTGCAGCCTAAAATGCCTGACTTTGCCACAGCTTTTCTAAAAAATTGTGATGAAAGTTGCAGTGTTTTTGGCTGTTTTGTTGTGTTAAAGTTGCGGGATAAAGTTGAGATTTTTCCCCCCCTTTTTTCCCTGGTTGGGATTAGGTGGTTAGGACAATGAATGAATGAATGAATTAAAATGAAGTTAATATAGATTATTTGTCATTGTGAACACAGCACACAGTGTACCACAACGAAATGTGACCTCAGCATTTGACCCGTCCGTGAAGGAGCAGTGGCTAGCTAACGTGGGCCTTCCGATCACAGGATTAATGCCCTAACGGTTACACTACTACTAACTGCGTTGGTTACTGATTCCTAAAAGACGCACTGAAGACAAACAGCTCGGCCATAAAATAGTATTTCTCTAAGAATCACTAAAACCTGAACGCATACAGGACTCAGTTTGGTTTTATTTCTATGTGTTTCCCCAATCCTACTTTGGCCATCGTGACCGCTGCCTTGTCCCCCGCTCGTGACACGTTTCACACAGAGCGATGCTTAAGCTTAATTGCCATTTTGTGCTGCGTGCTGCCTGCAGGGGGCTCTGCACTACTGACCGCTCCGATGCCCTCCGTCGACCCCCCTCCCCCCCGCCACCAGCCCCGGGGCAGGGAGCTGCTTGAGCACGGGCACGTGTAGACACCCTGTCTGACCTTCCCGCCTCTCTGAGCTATTCTGGTCTCCCCCTTTTAATGATTCATGTCACTGGAGGTGATGTTTGTGTCCAGAGAGGATATCTAGCCATATTTTCTCAGCTGTATTTCTCTCCCCATGCTCATGATCCATCAGCTGGAAGCGCTCATCCCCTTTAAGTTTGTCTGGTGCCTCGCTCCAAGGCCGTCCTCCCTCCCTCCCCACATCCCCCCCTTATAATATACTCGCTTCTTTCTCTCTCCCGCTCTTTCTCTCGGCCAGGCAGAAAGCTGTTCCAATTGCTGATGCCTTTCTCTCGGTGTTGCTCTCCGCTTACAGCCGGAAGCACAATACCGATGGTTTGTCAGAGAGAAAAATATTATTAGGCCTCGTATTTAGGGTTGGACAGATGGAGATCGCCTTGAAATATTGTGAATACTGGGATAGATTTGTTGAATATAAATGTTATTTTTCCGCTCTCTCTTCATCTGTTGCTGATTCTGAAATCATGAAGACCGACCGGTTCAGGCACGAGATACTGTTCAATATCTGAGGTAAATTTATCTTGCTCGTGTTTGGATAAATAATGAATGAGCGAACAAGCAGAAGTCTGAACGTTCTATATGTAGACGGCTCCTTGTGCTCGGCTTTGCCGCTCCCGGCCCTGCTTCTGGAGTAAAATGAGCCGTCCAAGGTCGTTCCCAAAGACAACGACTGCAAACAGTTATTAAACGAGTGTCTTTCAGGCCAGATCTTTCCTTTGATGGCCGTTCCCACTGTGACCAAGAGAAAATTACTGCTTACAAGCTGCTTCAGATCTCAAGAGAGGGAAATGAAACAAAGTAACTCGCTTCCCCTCCTCCTTCTCTGGTCGTCTCTCACCAGGCGCACGCATGTACGCAGCGTGTCGTAAAAAATACAATCATTTGGCTGCAAATCTGCTTCGGAAGCGTGATTTATGCCGGCCTTTATTTGTGCACGTCGCACACAAACATACCCACCAAACACACACACACGCAGCTTACGGGGTATATCATCCCGAGCGCGTGGGCGGACGAGTGTTTCGGCACGACGGCGTTTCATATTTCACGAGAGCAGAAGCTTGTATTTGCTATTCAGGGCCGTACGTCTCGTATAAGTGGCGCAACAACATAAATTGTCATAAAGGAGGCGATGCCGCCGAGTTTCGTTTAACGTTGCGGGGCTCCTGCTTGTCTCCTTTTAGACCCCCGCACTTCGCCGAATCTTAAGCTCCATCGCCGCGAGCGTAAGGCTGATTCCGAACGTCTCAGCTCCTCCAGAGAACAGGTATTAAGATGTATGTTTAAGAGGATGGAGAGGGCACAAGGGCCACATTCGAGGAGAGCGTTTTAAAAGGAGAGCAGCCGCATAGTAATTGCACTTTTAACATTCTGACTGTTCTGTCCAAGCTTCGGGAAATCTCAGACACGTCCCGACTCATACCCGTCCTTCTCGTCTTTAACAGCCGGGCTGCGGTTTGACCTTCCTTTAGTCATGAGAGGGCTGTTTGTGGCACAAAGGCTGAGAGCGTTCGGGCCCCCACTCACATGGAGTGGTCAAGCGCCACTCAAATAGACATTTTCATCGTCCTCTTATACCGTACCGTTCCTGAGACGGCCGCGGCTGCGCTTGATCGCGTTCATGGCCTTCTGCCTTGATGGTCATTTTGTGATTTTTGGAAACAGTGTTGAACACCTTGAACATGAAAAGTGTAAGCCTAACATTTCCCTGAAGTCTGATGGTGTGGTGGTAGGATACTCAGTTACGGACCAAGAGGTTCAAATCCCGCTCTATCCTACCTCCAGCACTACCACCGTTAGACCCCTGAGCAAGATACTTAAACCCAAGTTGCTTCAGGAAGACTGTCCCTGTATCCAGGAAATGGATGTTGCCCTGGACACAAGCTTCTGATGATTGCTATAAATGTAAGTTATGGATCAAGAAGTTGTGAGTGAGTGATTATTTGCCATTGTGAACACAGCAAATGTGACCTCTGCATTTGACCCCTCCGTGAAGGAACAATGGACAGCTAACAAGTGGGCGGTGTAACAAACAAATACTTTGATCTACATCAGTTCAGTGAGCAACACGCCGACGGCATCAGTCCAAAAAGAAAACATTTATCCGACGTCACACATGTTGCAACGTCTCATTTTAGTCCAAGATTCAATGGGCGATGAAAAATGTACGAGCTTGTTTGGAATAGTATGCAAAAGTAACTTATTAAGTCAATTTTTGGCAACAAAAGATGAAAACAAAAGCAAAATAAATTTGGTCCAAGAACATCAACTTAATGAAAGTGTAATCCAGCACAGAAAGTATCAGAAGTATGAGAAATATGGTCAGAAAGGTGCTTTTTTACCGCGTTCCCATTTTCCATCCCGCCCCTAGACCGAAACCTGGCCTCCGATAGGCCGATACCCTTTGACCTTCCACGTCATATCATGGCAAGCGTAATGCACACACACACACACACGATTCCCAATTCCCAGTGAATTCAATTCCTTTTCATCATTTAAACCATCTTTCAAAACAAAACAAATAGAATCAGTTTATCAGATACAAAATATCAAAATGGCTATGACGTCCCTCGGTAAGCAAACACGGACACGTCAGTCACAACTTTTATTAAGCGCAATAACACAGGCTTCTGTGGGCCATAGCTCGGGGGGAGAAAAGATCAAAGAATATTTTATTTGCTCTTTGTGATTTGATATGAATGGAAGTGATTGAATACTGTCTCATAACGTTCACCGGCTCCTGAAGTGAATCAAACCACAACTATATTGTAACAGACTTTGTGATATCCACAGACACTGGGTCGTTGTTTGTTGATTTAGTATAGTATTAAATCGACTAGTGGTGTTGAAATTAATCACATAATCGATCCGTCGCGATTCTGCATTGACCGTAATCGATTATAACAGAGGTTTTCAACCGGCTGTCCTCTGCCCCCTGGTGGGCCGCAGCGACATTGCAGGTGGTCCGTGACATGCAGTTTCGTTTCACTGCTGAAATCACTTTTTAAAATTTATTTCTTCTTTTTCCTTTTTGAAAACATTTCCAGATGATTTGTACATCTTTATGAATAACGAATTTAATGCAAATATCTAAAAAATAATAGAAAAAAATACTCCCTCCCACACTCAGATTGCTGTGTCTGAGTGGTGGTCCCTGGTGGTCCCCATTGCTTGGGGATTGTATGGCTATGGCATAAAAATTCTAGTTAAAAAACCCCATTCCGGTAGCAGCTATGGCTGTCCGATCTGGGATTCATGCCCAATCTGCGTGCAGTGTGCAGTAACGTAGAAAAACTGATGGGCTGCATCGTGATGCGTCGAGATATCGAATCCAATCGAGTTGTTGCTCCGATCATCCTTATCAAATCGAGTCGTGAGACAAGGTTCACACCTCTAGTATCCAGGTGAAAGTTGTGATTTGCACCCTTACTTTCTAGTTAACCAAAAAGGATGGTACCCTGCTGTTTTTCATCAAGGTTTAGCTTAATTGAACAGACCTTGTGCTCTAGTTGATCTGCTAGTGACGGCCTAGCGGTCCGATACTGGTCCATGAACCAAGAGCTCGTGTTCAAGCCCAAGTTGCTCGAGGGAGACTCTCCCTGTAATTACGAAATGGAAGTGGCTCTGCATACGAGCGTCTGATAAATGTTGTAAATGCAGTTTGTAGTTTTTTCCTGTGCTATTAGTTCAATTTTTGTTATGATTAATATTTAATCAATCAGACGTTGATGGCAGACGAGAACTTTATGAGGCACCTCATCACGACTACTGCTGTTTTGCGGTTGTGTGTGGTCATGGATCCACCCTCTAGTCTAAGTTAGATTAGTCATAAATGTTGTTGATCACCACGAGGAAGTTTGGACATAAACTTGGAGAGCATCTTGAAAATAAAAGCTCCTTCCTCCTCCTCCTTCCTCCTCCTCCTGTTGATTTCTCTGAGCCATGTGCAGCTCGTTTAGCTGCAGTCAGCATTGGCTCCAGGGGCTTTGCTAAGAAAGCAGCTGTGCACAGGGGAGATGTGAAATCTCAGACACGTCACTCACATGCTTAACAGTGCGTTTTTCCTCAGCTCCCGACATGTTAGCTCACTCTGGCCGGGAAGCTCAGATCTCGATTTCTGCATGGTGCTGCGCTGTGTTTTCGTCCGGTTTCAGCAGAGGAGTATAGAATAAAACAGCCAGAATCACTTCATGATGAAGTTGCAGTTAATGATAAACAGGGCCTGGGAAGTAGGGATGCATGATATATTGGTCGAGGCCGATATCCGATATTTCACTGCACGCTCAAAATTTTGGCACAAAAATAGCCACATAACTCTGACATTTCTAACGTGGCGCCAGGTCGAGCGAGCGTGAAAGCAGAGTGCAGCAAGGGCAGAGCATTTTGAGCGCAACATTTTAAGGAAAAGTCACTTCCCGCCCTAGGGGGTGTACCAAATCAAATAGGGCGCATGTGATTCTCCGTGTGCACTACCTAGTGCATAGAGAGCCGTTAAGCTACAACCCCGGCTATTTCCTGAGATGCATGGTACCGCATAGAAAAGTATGATGAGTGAGTTACCTACCATACTATTAAGTACAGCAGTACGCGGTTCGGGACACAGCCCATGTGCGAGCTCAGATTCGTTTAGTGAGGCAAACGCGCTATGTAATTAGTTACATTTATTTCACGTGCAGGCAGAGTTGAGCGCGTAAAGGGAAGAGATTTTGCTTGTGAATGTTCCGCTTTGCACTCAGACTTTTGGCTCAAAATAACGCCATACATTTTAAGACAGGAGGCGTGGGCCGTATAAAATCCCACCTCAGACTTTGGACATGTCTAGCACAAGTACTACCTTTTCAACGTCATAAAATAAATAAATAAAATAAATAAACAAATGCGTCATAAAATATCAGCTGAAAATATCGGGCAAATCTAAGCATCGGTCCGATGCAGATGACGATAAAACCATAATTATTGGCTGATTCCTATACGATTTCAACATCATCGTGCAACCCTCATGGAAATGCTGGTGTAAATGTTCATTTATAAAATATTCTCATTGAACCCTGTTTTTCCACGCTTATAAGAATAAACGTCTGTTCATTTCGTTGTGAGCTAAAACCCCCTGTAGATGTCAGTGACCCAAGTTAACAGCTACTGACATGAGCTCAATCATAAATCCCTGCCTGTACAGTTGTAGAAAATTCAAATGATGGCTGTTCCAGAGTGAGACTGTGCTCTCCGCATGATGAGTGTCATCCTAATGCAGTGTCGTAGTGCGGCTCAGCTGTCAGCCACTTGACCAGTCGAATGTCAAATACCCCATCATCATCATCATCATCATCATCATCGTCATCATCATCATCACCAGCTCTCCTGACGCTCTCCCTTCTCTCCTGCAGCATGAAAACCCCCCTCGCGAGTCGCTGGGTGTGAATATTCGCCGAGTCCCTGGGTCAGGCCATTAGTCGACGCTAATGAGTGTTTGCCGCTGCCCCCTGCCACTGGAATCAGCTATATGTCCGCTGGGAGGTGGCCAGGCAGCGTCTGTCTGAGATTGATGGACAGATAGTGTGTAGAGGATGAGAAACGTCCCCCCTCCTCTTCCTCCTCCTCCTCCTCCCCGAGCATCGAACAAGCCGAATGCAATCTAATCTCGGCATCTCTCCGCTGCCTCAATCGGGCCGTAAAGCTGATTTCATCCGGCAGGCAAACATGGAGAGTCTGGAGTCTTGTCTGCTGCATGCCTTGTTAATTTGCTCTTAATACCCCAGTGCGGTCAACAGCTGCACAAAGCGAGGCTTCATTACTTATTTAAGAGGCTTTTTCTTTGCTTAATAAATCATAAAGCCGAGCGCGGGGTTCGGGTCACTAATTGCGGGAGCTCCGGTGTCTGTCTGATACACGCTAGGTAAAGTGGCACTTTGACCTTTAGAAAGACCCATTTTCCAGGTCTTTCTGTCACTAATGTAAAGAGCCTTTGCAGGGCACCGTGCGCCACGTAGCAGGTCTGACCGCCTGCTTTCCATCAGAGCTCCGAGACCACCAAAGGGGAGGCTGTTCAAACCCACGGATGGGTCAAGAAAAGAAAGCGAAAGGCTTGTTAACACAACATCATTACTGTATTACTGTACACTTGACACTGATGCAACCCAGTGAGTCACGGCTCGTAGTTCATGAGCAGTGGATGAGTTTTATATACGGAGGCTTCCCGCATGATGTGGGCAAGGAGGGTGATGCAAAAAAGTTGAGACTAGTTTAACTTCGGCTGAGTGTATGGAGTCACACTCTAACCTGGTGCACAAATGTAGGCCTTTAGCAGTTGTATCCACTGTCAACCGATGACAAATGGAAGGCGGCGTTAGTCACAACTCTCTTGCATCACCAGATTTTCAGCCGTTTGTGACAGTAAGTGGTTTGACCAAAAAGAGCTGTGGTTAGTTAGATGATTGATTAGTTGGCTCAGTTGGGAAGCAAGCAGTAGACACATGGAAAACGGCTGCTTAAAAGTGTCTTTTTGAGCAGATTATTTAAGATGATGTTAACGTAATTACTCAAAGCAACTGAAAAGACTTCCCTAGCTGGACTTGTCAATATTAACCTGACCCTGAGGACACTGGCTTCACTTTGTGAAATAAGAACCCAGTTTTGGTGTAACACTGAAAATGCCTTTGACATGTGCACAACTTTTAAAACTGTAAATGTTGTATCACATTTGTGACTCATTTTAAGTGTTAACTACTTGAGCCCGATCGCCCCCGGTACCGGAGGCAGAACGGGGAGGCTTTAAATAGTCGGTAAACGTAGACAAACATATGCATGCGGCACATTAACGTCACCGATAGAATCTCGTCTAAAAATCTCAACCAGATTCCACCTAAACATAACACAATTCCAACACCAAACACATCAATAAACAAAGAACAAAAACACTGCGTAGTTCCACGTGGAAGAAATACGGCTGTAGAATCGGCTAACCATGCATACGGTATATGTGACCCTCCACGGCAGTTGCTTGTCGCAACGGAGGTTTCCGAGAAAAACGAGTGTTTATGTTACCGGAAGTAAAATTTTGGTAAAAGCTTTGAAACAGTGGAAGGTCTATACTGTACTGTTGTGAATAAATTTCGCTGAAAAACGTACCCTTTCCTTCCTAAAAACGTGACTTTCTTGAGGTGAGGAGTTCAATTCCAGCAGAATGTTAAAAGTTTCTGTTTTGACCGCTCTACTTCAATATTTACGCTAAATCCACTGGTTGACTAGCGTGAAGATATTTGTCCGGAATCCATCTCCGTCTCCCGAGTTCAGTTAACCTAACGCAGGTAGGCTATCCGTGTGGCTGTGAATGCAGCGTAGGCTACCGTAAATACAAACGTAGCCGCGACCGCACCAAGCGTCTGTGAGTGCTACGTCGTTAGTCAACTTCAAGGCAGATTTCTCCGTTTCTCACTTGGAGTGACAGGAGAAACCCGACTCCTTTGAATGTTGATATCTCAGTCTTATGTCGTCCGATTCATTCGATATAGGTATCGTTTTGAAGCTTGATTTATGCCCTTTCATGAAAACATAATTCAATTTTGAAAATTTGCGACTGGTTTTGCCGTGCAGAGTCACATATCATACGAACGCTGAGACTCCACAGATTACGCAGATAATATGTATTTTTTTTGGCGAACATGACTTCTTTTTCATGTTCTGCTGTGTTGCATCTTCCTTTATTCTGAACCAGTACGCTGATTCCACTGTAATCTCACAAGTGTTACCTTTATAATGATACCAAAAGCATAAAATAGACATTGTGGTTGTTGAGATAAACATTTTATTTTGGGAATCTTTTTTAGAGCAAAAATCTGTAAAACAGTCTCGGGGCTTAACAGGTTAAAAACCTTTCTGACCCGATTTTTTAATTCTAGTTTTTGCACATTTTCCTGTCAGTTTTTCCTCCCTGTCATATGTTTAACCCTTATCAAATGAGGACTAGGTCTTTGCTGTTGTCTTTTATTTCCTTATGTTTCCTATCTGACTGCTTAGTACCTACACCAGAGTAGATGCTAAACATGGTTTTATTTTAAGACCGTTTAAGACATTTAAGACTCTTGAGTGACAAAAAATGTCTGTAATGTCATATGTTATCGGCAGAGAGCTTGATTACATCCTTTTATAGCTCTTGCTACACAAGCTGGGCACAGAGACGACAGCCACGGCATGTAGCAGTCACTTTAAATCAGGAACACCTACTCACGACCCACATAGAGGACTTTGAGACAAAACAGGTGTCAGTAACTCAAATGCATTACGCTTCAGCGTGCCACACGGGCCACGTTAAAAACAAGCAACGAACATCAGGCTGTTAGTGTACCCCAAGCTCTCTGGACCCCATCAAACAGGGACTCAGGAGCCGCAGAGACGAGTTTGTTTCTCAAACGTAAATAGCAACGTCGAACAACCCGTCTAACCTAAAGCTTGCCAAACTTCTCCAAAGTGTCTGGTTAGTGTGGTGAAAAGTACAGCCCGGTGGACAGCTGCAAGTCCAGCATAGTTCAGAATTAAAAAAAAAAAACCCTGCAAATAGAAAAATACGCTGCAAAACCGCGAAGCGTATTAGTTATGTTCATTACGTACATAAAAACACAATGCAGTTTGTGGACGCTACACAAAGTGGAAAAGTTTGCACCCAAATAATGACATGTGTCACATTTCACGAACGCATAAATGCATAAAACACATGCGGCCGGACACTTTTTCCGGTGGATACTTTGCAGAAGATATTTTTTTGGTGAAAATAAATTCTGTTTGTACTGATTGTTAAAAGAACTGAAAACCACGTGAGCGTCCAATCAGTGCACCAATACGCCTGAAAAGAAGCGTCAAAAAGGAAACAAGCTCTCCAGCCCTGCAGGCCCGCCGCTGGTGACAGGGGAAACCGAGTCTCCAGCCGTCGCTCTGGATTGGCCAGGACTGATAAGAGCAGCTAGAGGTTGGTGAGATGCTGACATTTGCTTAATGCAGCTTCACATCCTTCCTTTATAATTGGCTGCTGTTGATAAGATCCCGGCAGCCGCGGCGCTCGGCCCGAGATAATGCCAGCTTGAGGACGCCAGTCAATAGATGAAGCAGCAGAGCCCTGAACCCTGGCCCCCGGGGTTCCAGCGTGGCCGTGCCTCGTACATTTCACGCTTCACGTCTCCTTGCCAACCCGGGGAAAAGTCCCGGAGCAGAAAGGAGAGGAGAGGAGCGGGCGTTTCCTCCTCAGGCCTAAGGGGCAACCTTTAGCTCCTCATAATGGGAGGTGGATGTGCGCTTTCCGAAAGGGTAAAGACAGTTCAAATATCAGGATGGATTTTCTGTCTGGGGGTGCGTATACCTAATACAGCAGGAGCAGGTCGTTAGGGTTTCTTGTGAAGCGTCTGGGCACGTTTGGATCTTTGTCGGACTTCCTACATTTAGTCAACAGCAGAATCGAGAGTTTCGCTGCGTGGAAGAATCGCTGGCTGTGGAAGATGTGAGAACTCAGGAGCTCTGGTCCAAGAACAAATTTAATGTTTGCCGAATAGAGCTGAAATGATTATTCCAATAGTTCGATTCATTCGATTACAAATAATGATCGAAGCAGTTTTTCTAGAATCGAAGCTTCATTTAATTCCTTTTGCTCGCTAGAGCATGCTCCTCTTGTGTTTCACACGGACGGACACGCGGGGGATTGGGGGAAAGGCTAAAAGCAGCTCATTTTATAGGCCACATTGGTGCCTAATGACCCAAAATTTCAGTATTTCTTCAATTGATCAGGGTTTTTTCTCCAATTTTATAATGCAAGATAGTAATCAACAGAAAGAATTATAGAACATGTAGTTATTTAAAAAATGCACTTTTATTTTACATGAAGCTAGAAAAACAAAACATTTCTACAGGCACAAGTCTGTTTCCATCGGAAATGTGCAGATTTCAAGACTGTGTCAGCATTTACACATCAAATCCTGACAAATCTGAGTAGTGCAGGACGTCCTGAACACAACAACATAAATCACGTATGGCTGACATCTACACACACACTGGAATAAACCTAAAAACAAAGGGATAGAAAAACACCCCAAATTCTCTCAGGGCTGTTGGGGCTCATTTAGATTTTTTTGAAAAGGAACATTCAGCTAATTAATAAAAGCTAATTGTTTCAAACTTGTCTTTTTGTGTTAAAAAAAAAGAAAAAAAGATTTTACCTAGTTGCTCGATTAATCGATGAGAAAATCGATATAATACTCGATAATAATGGATAGTTGCAGCTCTACTGCTGAATGCCTTAAATGGAAATTCATGTTTGGTTCATCAGAATGGATTCAGGAGCTGGTAGTAAACAGAACAGCCCATTACTAATGTGTTGCTGTCGTCGTGTCACGTAGCCCGGGACTGAACTGCTGCAGTCTTAGTCATTAGGAAACTCCTCGTGAAATTCCTCTGAAACACTGCTCTCCGTCCCATCACCATGTCACTAGGGATGACGGGCATGAAGCTGGAGACTGGAGTGTAAAGTGTCGTGGTAAGCAAGTGCAGTTAGCACTAACGGACGCTACATCATACAGCCTACAGCATTGTCGGAGCCGGTGGCGTGAGCGCTAGACATGCTGACCAATTACAAACACGGCCAAAAAAACGCCGGCGGATATGTGATGAAACCTGACAGTAAAACAGCAACGTGCTTCAGTCATCCTCCAGACAGGCTGTTATGTAGGTGTTTAAAGGAAACGCATGATCTCAGATCAGTATCACAAGTAATTTGACCTTGATAATGATTAATCAACAGCTGTTTTGTTCTTTGGTGTTTTTATTGTGTGTTTTTTGCTGTCATTGTTCACATTTGTAGTTTTTCAGACGTGGCGGCACCACGAGCAGGCAGCGACTAGCAGCACTCCAGCGAATTGAAACTATATTATACATTCATCTTGTTTAGTTTCATTTTTGTTTGCGATCAAGTTACGATGCGTATCACGTACGACAAAATTTAATGTCGTCTCAACTCCCTGCACAGCATATAGCAGAGATGACAATTTAAGTTTACTTTGACCACTGTAAATGTGCTCTAAAACTATAAAAACCTGAGTATTTTTCACCTGAAACAGTGCATGTCTGGTAGTGGGTAGTGTAAAAGTAAGTGTAAAGGTTTGGGAGTCGGAAGGTGGCCGGTTCAAGTCCTGCACTGGTAAAGGGACCACTGATCAGTCCCGCCCGGATGTCACAGGCCTTTCTTACGAGTCTCCTGGCCTAAAATGCCTGATTTTGCAGCAGCTTTTCTAAAAAAAATGCGCTGAAAGTTTATAGGCACTTTGTTGTAATAACGTTGCGGGAGCAAGTCAATGTTGTGAAAAAATTAGCGATTTTGTCCCCCTTTATAACAAGTCTTTAACAATGAATTCAAACGAAGCGAGCAAAACCACTATTATCTTTATTAACCATTAATCATTTCCTTATTTTTGAAGGTAAACGTGAGGCCTTTTCGTCACACGTTTCCTGCTTCTTCTAAACATAACGACGTATGTGGGAAACGATAATGATTGGTCAAAGAATTGCAGAAAAGGTGTGATAATTGGTCAGAACATCATAGTAGTAATGAAATTGTGTTCAGCTGAATTTGCGTCAGTGGTTGCTATTGCAGCACCGTGAAATCCTGGAGGGTCTGACTGATGTTCTCATGGGCAAGGTACCGTCCCCACGCAGTGCTCCCCAGCTGCCCACTGCTCCTTCACGGATAGGTCAAATGCAGAGGTCACATTTCGTTGTTGTGTAAGCTGTGCTGTGCGGTGGTGTGTTCACAATGACAAATATCTCTTCAAGTGTCTCTAAATATTTTTGTGATTAAAATAAGACTGGATAGAGTCACATGACAACACTGGCAGTTTTTAAAGGGACGGTACATGGACACACACTGGGGGAGAACAGAACAGAATTTCCTAAATAATCGATACAAGCAAAATTTTGTCAGTTAGAGGTTGTGAATAGGGCTGGGTTCAAAAAATCCATTCACCGATCAATATCGATTCTCGTTCAAAAAATACGATATCGATTCAAAAATTCGCGGAACGCTCTTTTCCTGCGGCTATGCACTGCTTCTCGCGACCGCGCAAGGAGAGCTATAAAAACGTGAGGCTGGCGAAACCGAAACCAAATAGAGCCATGGCTGAAGCTGCTCCGCTCAAATCACCGTCTGGCCTAAAGGCCGATGTTTGGCAACACTTCGGTTTTAAAACAAGTTATTTTATAACCAAGCAACACTAGTATTGACGCAAAGAAATCTCGAAATGAATCGAAATCGAATCGAATCGAGAATTGAATCGGATCATGACCTTGCGAATCGGAAGCGAATCGATTCAGGAAATCAGCAACGATACCCAGCCCTAGTTGTGAATGTCAGTTTGAATTACTGTGCTATTAATCACCCAGCCTTAATCTCAACTAAATGAAGATGCTGATTTTTGGCCTCGTTTCGGTGCAGATGAGTGGGACTTGTAGCACTGCAATTATGTAATAAGATGATTAATACCTGACACCATCTTCATTGTCTTTATTATCAGGAGGATGAAGCGAGGCACCTGCTCCATCGCTCTGCCCAGAGTCTGGGAGTTTGGCTTTAATTCCTCGCCAGCTGAATCCTTCCAGCCTTTTAGCCAGCGCACGCATACACACACACACACACACACACACACACACACACACACCCCCCGCAGCATTTTTGCATCCAACTTCCTTGCCTTTGGTGTTTCTGTTTTATTAACGTCAGATGTCTGTAAGGGCTTATTTACTTCACATGTTCTAACGATGTGTTTCGTTCCTTGGCTACTTTGCTTCAGCTGTGTTTAGTCCGAGACATGAGAATCTCTTTCCAGATATCTCCCACAGCATATCGGTCAACTCAAGGACTCGGTTTGCATATGCGCGCACGAGTCGCTTTCGGGTAATGCGTTCAATTCGTCTCCGGCAAACGGTTGCCAAAGGCTAATGGTGCAGGGAAGCCCCATTTGCGGCGAGAGACGCCGAGCGTGAGCCGGCGTGTCTGTGCTAAATGGAATCCGGCCGCCGGAATCGTTTTCGAATCCTGTCTGCTCCCAAGCATGTGGGATTTACCTGACGACCGAGAAGTAAAGCGGCACGAAGGCCCGCTCGCTTCCTGTAACACGGCGTGGGGTGGGCGCGAGGGACTTTGCGTTTCGGGACGTAGGCCCGGAACATCCCTCGAGGCCTGCCGATGTGACTCGGCGTCCAGATGCAAGAGAAGCACAGATCAGAGCACGTCCACTTCCAGTAATGAGCGGCGTGGCAACCCAGGCCTGCGTGCCGCTCGCTTTCTGAAAGCAGTGACTCATTGCTCTGTCGGACAAACAAACAGGGGAACAAAGACAAACCGCACAGGCCCTGTTTGCATTGTTTGAAGGTGGTTTGTGGTGTTGTTTGTTTATTTGTTTGTTTATTTAATACGCTTGGTTGGAATAAAAGATGCAGCCTCAGGAACTGTGCGCTTGGCTTCCCCCCTCCTGTAAGGCTCGTTCTATAAAAATAGATGGAATGGAATGTGTAATTAAGATTTCTGTATTTAGTCGCTTGTCGAATTCGCAAAGAAAAAAAACTGTCATCAAATAGGTTAGGTCGCGGTTCGTCTCCGTTCGTGTGGAAATGGTTTTAATTAGAAGGTTTCTGATGCTTGTTGCTCTTTATTCTACAAGCGCCAAGCTGGCGCTGGAATCGGACGGCTTCCGCACTCCTCTCTCCGATCTGACAGGTGCAGCAAGAAAAGGGGGGAAATAAAATAAAAAATAAGTGAACATGAAAGGAATTCAAGTTCCCCTTTCCTCCACTCCAACGAGTGCCATCCAATCCCGGGGCGACGGGCGCAGGCGCAACCTTTTTTATGTCCCTGTCTGCGCAAAAACAGGAGGCGTTCCCGCTGTGAGAGCGCAGCAGCCTTCGCCCTGTTTTGACGTGACGCCCGGCCCGCCTGACTGTCGTTTGACTGACGTGCTAACCGGAGTCTGATTTCCTCTCGTCTTCGTCAAGGGACTCGAGCGCCTCGCGCGCAGCTCTCTGATAGAGAAAAGGCTCCTCGAATTTCTCCCACAGATCCGAGACAAGCCGACACCTTCGGGATTTCTTCTTTTAATCTCACCTACGTGGGATCCGATGAAGTTGGAACCGCTGCGTCGTTTTTTTGTTTTTTTTCTCTTCTCTCCCCCCCTCCTCATCCTGTCTCCCACGTTCCTTCTTTTATAGCTGCTGATGTCACCACTCCTGAGACTGCTGCTGAGATTTGAGGAGAAAGCACAGAAATAAACTGCAGCTCCGTTTGATTCCCCGCTCTGCTTTCAGATCCGTGTGGGATTAGGGATCACAACATCTGCTCTCACACTCGTTTGCAGACTAAATGCACACACACACACACACACACAAACTGAGTAACTGGGATCTTAATTTCAGGCTTTAGTCAAGTTTGATGCTGTTATAGTCTACCTGGAACACAGTTTAAGGCTGTAGTGTGGTGAGACTTTACCTGTCTGAAAAATCAAATAGCTCTAAAGGTCCCATGTTTTGAAAAAATCACTTTTTCTGTTCTTTGGACGTCCATTTGGGTCTGTACTGCCTCTAACGCACTGTACGGTTGATTAAAAAATGGTCAACTAGTTAAGTAACATTTACTAATGTCAGAAATCGTCTGCTTAAACGTGCCGTTTAGATTTCTCCCCTACTTCTACGTCATATTAGAGAAGAAACCTATTTTAACTTGTTGAAAAAATGTATAATATGTGACTCTGCGCGGCAAAACCAGTCGCTTGCCGCAAATTTTCAAAATTGTTAATTGTTATTATGTTTTCATGAAAGGGCATAAATTCAAAACGATACCTATATGGAATGAATCGGACGACATATGACTGAGATATCACAATTCAAAGGAGTCGAGTATCTTCTGTCACTCCAAGTGAGAAACGGAGAAATCTGCCTTGAAGTTGACTATCGACGTAGCACTCACTTGGTGCGGTCGTGGCTATGTTTGTATTTACGGTAGCCTACGCTGCATTCACAGCCACACGGATAGCCTACCTGCGTTAGGTTAACTGAACTCGGGAGACGAAGATGGATTCCAGAGAAATATCTTCACGCTAGTCAACCAGTGGATTTAGCGTAAATATTGAAGTAGAGCGGCCAAAACAGAAACTTTTAACATTCTGCTGGAATTGAATTCCTCACCTCAAGAAAGTCACGTTTTTAGGATGGAAAGGGTAAGTTTTTCAGCCAAATTTATTCACAACAGTACAGTATAGACCTTCCACTGTTTCAAAACACTAAGAACTAAAAATCCAAAATTTTACCCCACGCAACATAAACGCACGTTTTTCTCGGAAACCTCCATTGCGACAAGCGACTGGTTTTGCCGTGGAGGGTCACATATATGGGAACTTTAACAAGTGATCAGCTCTACGTGTGGCTCTGCCGTGTGTAAGGTGGTAAACATCTTTTGAAGTTGTTTTATCGTTTTTGTCTTTGGGAACAGTGCATTTACAGTGTTTATAACACAACCACTACACTCATTATCTGGTAATGGCTGTGAAATTGGTGGCCGTCTGGGATATTAGAGTTCTGTGCAGTGAGAGGAGTTGTGACAGAGCTGTGATGAGGATCTATTATGTCTTAAAGACCCAACAGTAATCATATGACAAAACTTGATTTCAGCTTTATGTCCCTTAAAGGTGGTCTAGTGGTCGGATACTCACCTGCAGACCAAAAGGTGTGAGCACCATTATGCCTGAAAAACTGGAGATTCTGCCTCATCACCAACCGCTCTTACAAACAGATCTGTTCTTTACCCCCTCTTACGCACTTTTCATGAAGATTCTGGCCTTTTCCTGTCTGGAATTTGTTCGTAGTGAAGAACAGAGTCTAGACACACTCAAGACCAGTCGCACGCACATTTGAGTGATGATAGTTTGTTCAGAAGAATTGGTCGTGGCAGTTTTGTTAATTGTAGAGTTGATAAAATGATAGTATTTTAATCTAATATATTGGTGGCCTTTTAAAAACGTTAAAATGAATAAATGATCAATTATACTTACAATTATTAGGGGTCCAAGCACGAAGTGGCCTCTTGTAATCGTTCTGTTTCTTCTTATTATTTAAATCTTCATTTGATATAAACTGTCATGACTAAAATTTGGCAGAGGGAAATACTGTATACAGTAGTACCATTTGAACAGTTAGCTTAACACTTTCTACTTTATTTTTTCTACTTTCTAACTCCTTAAGTTTTGCTCTCTTTAATGTAGGGGCACAAAAATACTACGTAAATGTATGCAGTCTGATTCACTGACTCCTTTCTGCGACGCTTACTGCATCAGCTGCTTTTTCACCTTTTTTAAACTTTGCTTGGACACCGCTAAATTGTCGCTTGCGGCTGTATTTATTATCTCTTATTACTGATAACATTTTTATTGTTCATAAATTTTTTTATTTTTGAATAAATATATATAAGTAAATAAATCAAAATCATGGTCCAGTCAGCAATCATGTGGATTAAATTCTGTCTTATTCAGTGACTGATTATGACCGAGGATTAACGTCCCATTCACTTCTACATTGACTAAATGCCAGAAGAAACACAACGAAAAGACGGGCTGTAAATTGTTCATTTGAAGGGGTTCGTAGAGTTTTTTTTTTGTTTGTTTTTAATGAATTTCAATGTTTTTAAATGAATTAAAGATTACTGTCTACACGTTTGGATTAAACTCTGCGTTTCGGAGCATCAGGAACACGTCATTTCACTACTTTTGCCGTTTACTCAATGTGGAAGCCAATTAGATGTTAATCTTCTGTGCGTTTGTTTGTAGTAAGGCGACTGTCGTCAAATGCGGGACTGCGACGGAGGTGCTGATTTCGGAGCAATAACTGTCTGTGCGTCTCTATGACATTCTTCTCGCCCCGACTTTTCGCACTTGGCCCTACAGTCTGATGGCCTTTTAGGGGACATTGCGGGGCGTTTCCCTGTGCTAATTCAAAAAAACTGCCACGCGTTTTCAACTACGAAGACGTGGGATTCGTCGTTCTTAGGAAGACAGGCGCAAACAATTTTGCTGCTTAAGAACACGTCATGAATCCGGCGTAGATTATTCTTAGCAAATTTCTTAAGACCAAATTGAAGAAAGTTCTTAAGCAAGTATTGGTGAATGAGACCCATTGTTCTTACTGTTTGTCCATGTTCTTCTGAAATACCATTTAATGAACATTACGTGTGACTTCCTGCAGCCCGTCACAAAGTTTTACTCTCTAACACTATTGTATATTTCCATTCATCAAGTTATACAATTCAGTTCAGACTTGATTTGTAAGAGGCAGTTATGCTGAAACAAAGGAGATATAAGCACTAAACATTATTACATATTACATTACATTAACATTACCACTGCGATTTTTTCCTCCCAAAGGCGTCATAGAAAAGCCTCCAGAATTCACGTTTTACTGCTTTTCATCAGGACTTTTCTGTTTTTGCAGTTCAATAAAGGCTTCCCATCACACTCTCTTGAAAAGGTTTGTTCTGACAACAGATTTGAACACCTGGTGCCACTAATGAGAGCGCCTCGCTCGCCGTCCGTGGGACGCAGTATAATCTACTGATGTCTTCCGCAAATTGCAGGGAAATCTACAGATGTCTTTCTCAAATTGCGGCCGAAGCTGCCGATGCCTTCCGTCAAATTGCCGTGTTAATCCTTCATGGGCTGATTGAGGAAATGAAGCCTGCTTGGCTGACACTGAGCTAGCGTGTGCCCCCTGGGTCTAGACTAACGTGGCTGCCAGCAGAATCAGATATGTGCCTCCTCAATTCCATGGTTTCAATTGAGTTTTTTTGAGGGATTAATTGTACCATGCTAATCTAGTCCACAATAGCTTTGTTGCCGATCTCTTTAAAGTCAATATCTGCCCCGGCGGTACAGAACGAACACGTATTTATTCACTCGGATGTGTTCCACACCGCTTCCTTTGAAGTCCTGACATGGGGGAGCTAACAGCAGTCGGCCTGCGCTTCACAGCCTTGCGTTCCTGCCTTTTTCCACTGTGCTATGCATGCAATTCATTGGAGGTTTCTCTTTTTTCCTCTCCATTCCGCCACTTTGTTCCAAAGAGCTCAACCCTCTCCTCAGCAATAATCAAAGTCTGTTAATTAAGTTGTTGTGATTAATTAAAGGTAATAGGGGGAAGACTGCAGAATGACGAGGCCCTCCAGCAGGCAAAGCAAATAGCAATCCGCTCTATCAGTAAACTCCAAGCTCGTCACACGCCCCGCTCATTTCTTCATTAATGAAGTGTTAACGCCGTGGCCCGCCTCTTAAGCGACGGCGCTCGGCTGGAGCTCCCCATCTCTCACCAGCAGGCCCAGCGCTCCGCGAACGCTGCCGAAAGAGACCGTTCTTCATGCATGGTTTAGCTAATCTTCCGTTAACCAGCGTCTGTGCTGGTAATTACTGCTACCTGTGAAACGTGGCTCTGCTGCGATTTGTAGTACGAGTCACTAACGCTCATGAGCACAAATAACAGTCCTAATAAAGTGCAAAATTCATGTAACTCCCTGCTTTAGGTCGACAAGAAAGGCAGATTCTTCTAGCAGAACAATATTCAGTGCATCAGCCATTTATTTATCAACAACTAATCAATTAAATAGATTGAATAGATAAAAATCGATTAGTAAGATAGTTGGTAACTAATTTAATAACCGATTAGTTGGGTCTACGTTATTATACACATACGGACAGTGACTACCCCCTAATGTGGGGTCAGTAAGCTAACCAAAGCCGCAGTGGCAGTAAAGCAGCATTAAGCGTGTTGCTGACCGCCATAAAAGAAGAATAAGAAGGAGACGAGAACCAGTGCCGTGCCTCACCCTCACACAAACTGAAGTAATTGCGCAGAAACGCATGAATGGCATTTTTCACGATGTAAACACACACCGCGTTTGTTAGTGCGCACGACTCTCTCAGAGAAGACCAACATTGACTAAAGCGTTCCAGTTCAGTCAAATCTTCCCATTTATTACAGACAAAACTCATTTTTAGCTGATAAATAACAAAAACAACCAGCGTTCTACTCCCAACTCTCTACTCTCTCTACTCGTTTATTCCTGACGAGTGTCCTCAGCGTTATTGTGACGCGACTCTCATGTGGAACGCCGTCTAGTGCAGATATGTAGTTCTCTCCCAGAAATGAGTCAAAAATGAGTTAGAGGCCAAAGTGAGTCCAGATTGGCTAAAAATGGCCAAAACTTCAATATTTCATTTTCAATTAATCAGATAATATTTTGTTCCATTTTATAATGTTAGAGAGTGAAAAATAAATCTGGAAAAATAGAAACTGTCAGTTTGGTTTATAAAAAAAACACTGGAAATGAAATATATATATATTTTCTCTTTTATCCAAGAATAATCGAGTAATCTGAAAATAATCGGCAGATTAATCGTTAACAAATAATAGTTGGGTGCAGCCCTGCAACGTGTATTTATAACTATTGATCAGTTTTACGCCTGATCTAGATAAAGGGAAGTTGGTAGTGTAATGGTTTTGGGAGTGATCTTCCATGATATAGTAAAGTTGCAGTTCGAGTCCCCGGACCCAAATAAGGTGCCACTGAGTACTCAAAGCCAAGGTACGTTCTAACGAAGTGCTCACCAGGTGCTGCCAAAAGCTGCCCTGCTCTCCTTCACAGATGGGTCCGTCACCGAAGAGTAAAATTTTGTGAGTTGCTATACCCGTCCTGCCCGTCTTGCCAGCCACAGGTTCCAGCCGACTAAAAGCAAAGATCCATTTCTTGCATATGACAGGATCGCCGCTCTTCTGTCCCATGAGCCCGTGGGAGTTGTTTGTATGATCCGCAGGCTCCTGGCCTGTAGCACTTTATGTTAAAAGGCACAACGGCAAGGTGGACGCTGTGTCCTTGTTTAGAGGATCTCATATACCCTCATCAATCAGCGCGTCCTACCTACTTGAAGCCCTCTTTATCTGTGTGCAAGCGGGGCGTGATTACATGAGGACAAGGCCTCGACATCTCCTTCCTTTCTGGCTAAGCTTAACAGGAAATTAAGCGGTCCCAGATCCCGGACCTAGCAGAGTCGAGGCAGCCGCTCTTCCTCTCGTAAAGCCTCGGCTCAGCAGAAGAAACAGGATGCGGTGCTGTTCAAGAGAGCAGGAGAGCCTGAGGGTCCCAAACAGGGAGGCTGGAGAATCATCCTCATCATGGATCGTGGAGGGATGGAGTACATATCTCTAGTTGTGCCAGTCAAGTGAAGTGTAGGCGGCTGTTGTGGCCTGAGTCTCAGCAGCCGCTATAATAGATTTCTAAAAAGCATCTTAAATAGTCATTATCTCAAAGCAGCCCGGAACAGAGCATGTGACAGTTTATGTATGAGCCACTTTTTTATTTACATTATTCCATTATAAATTGACGTTTAAAAGCGTGTTCTGCTAAAGATCATGAAGCATCCTCCTTTCAAGTTAACCTATACCCTCATCACAACTGGGGATGGAGTGCTGCCGTTACAAGGTGGACAGATGGGGTAAAGTGAGGAAAATGGTTTACCTCGTGTTAGGACACTTGATTATGGACTGGTGGGTCATGGATTCAGATTCAACTCTTTATCCCTACTGCCAAAAAGCGACCAGCATTGGACCCTTTGCCCCAAGGGTGGAATCCCTACCACACCACCACGAATTTAAAAATGGCTAAGAGCATCTGCTAAATGTCATATGTTTAAAAAGGAAGGAAGCGCTCCAGCATGGGAACCTCATAGGAGTGATATTTTAATTGAAAACTCTAAGTACCATATGACCTGGGTCAGTTGTCTGCTGTTCTCTTTTAAAACTGTAAGAAGAAAAAAAAATTGCATGAAATTGTTGCAAATCATCAGGGCAGTTGGTTGCGTAACGGTTAGGACGATCGCCCCATGATCGGAAAGTCACTGGTTCGAGTCCTGGGCCGGTAAAGGTACCACTGAGGTACTCCTGAGCAAGGTACCATTGCCAAACACTGCTCCCCAGGTGCTGCCCATGTCAGCTGCCCACTGCTGCTTCACGGATACAGATACAGAGGTGACATTTCGTCGTGCTGTGCCCTGCTGTGCTGTGCTGTGTTCACAATGATAAATAATCACTTGCTTTCAGAGGAAAGATATGTGTGATATCTCAGAAACACACTTCAGGGGGTTTTATTTGTCTTTAATTTATTGTGAGATTACAGTTCGTAAGGGTTGGGGTCTTTAATCTGTTTGTGTGGGGATATGCTTGGATGTCTGTGTGACATTGCATTTATTCTGTAAAAAGTAGCCATGCTGTCTGTTGGTTTGCACAGTGTCTGTGTTAAACATATTTCCCCATGTTGTGCTCTTCCCTCAGTGCAATGATCGTGCTCATCATTTCAGCTTGTCTCTGGTCATGGTTTCAAGCATTTGTTTTACATAAAATGTGTGCAAAGTAGATTCATAAATATTGATAAAGCTGTAACTGCGCCAGTACTCATATTACTAAGACATATGATGTAATAAATACAGAAAATGTGGCCCGTCTGGAGAGGACGTTTGTCTGGTTGTTAAGTTGACTGGCTTGTGCTGAGCTCCTCCTCCTCCTGTAGAGATAAGACGCCGGTGGGCAGCTCAGCGCTATGTGTTGAAAAAGAAGTTTCTGATGGAGCTCAGTAGAAGTGTTTCAATTAGCCCTTTTTTAAAGACCCTGATAAAGATGAAACAAGCGGCGTCTCTCTGTTTTTTTTTTTTTTTGAGGCTCTCATGAAGACGTTTCTCGCCGTATTAATCGCTACATGAATTTGAGATCAAACACGGAGGCAGTTAAGTAAATGGCACGCCATTAATTCAATAACCCGGTTCTGTATCTTCAGTCCCAGTGGTTTGTCTACTGTACACGGGCGTTTTCGAGGCGACCGGCTCCTCTCGGCTCCGGCGTAATTACATTATTCATGTGTAAGAGAATGGCTCGGGAGATATTACAGATCGTCGAATAATCACGGCACCTTACGAGCCCCTCACGCTACTCGGAGTCCGACGTCGTGCCGCTGTTGATTGGGTCTGCTGATCTGAGGGAGTAATCACTGGCTGACCCAGAATCAGCTTCAAGAGGCTTGAGCTGTACTACAAAACCCAAATTTTGAGGGAAGGCACAAGTCAAGAAAAACTGGCTGCATGAATTTACATAGTACAGCAAAGTCTGACAATCATGTTCAATTTTTAACTAGTCCTGCTCTGAGAGTCTGTCGGTGAATCTGCACCACGGAGTCTGATTTCACAGAATCGTCTCTGATGTTTCTGGCTATAAGCTGCTAATGTGAAATTCAGAGCAGCTTGTGCTGATGGGTTTGAGCATTAGGCAGCAGAGACGATTTCAGATGTTCTGCCAGTCTCCGAGTGTCAGACTGTTCTACCAGAATTTTCTGTCTGTCATCGAACTGCCACCGAGCTTTTCCGTGTGCCTGAGAGCCGGATGTCACCTGTGATGGCTTCATACGATCGGCTGTGCAAATGAGGCTCACAGATTTATAATTCCGCTTCGACTGGTGTTTGACTTCTTGAATAATGTATAACCCGATTTAATGAATGTGATGTAATCAGGGTGTGAGATTTGTGCGCTGATATAGTCAAATATGTCATTTTATTCCCTTTTTCTCATCTGGCTGTCATCCTTCAGAGCCCTGCACTGTTTCACGTACCTGTTAAGGTTGAAAAACGACTCGATTTGGGGGACATGGGCGGTCCACGGAGTGTTAAAGGCAGCGCGCGGTACTGGGGACGGTATTTTACTCATGAGTACCTCAGTGATAACTTCACCAGTCCTGGATTTGAACCTGAGATTTTCTGATCACGGAGCGAACACCCTAACGTTACGCCACCAACTGTCTCAACAACAAACAGTTCGCCCAAAGAGGGAGTGAGACAACAAACGGTTTGGCCAATGAGACTACGGTTTCAAGCCTTCGGAATCAGTTTGATCAGGTCGGTTCAGGCACGTAATCAAATGAGAATGCTGTTGGATAGCAGGTTAGTGCTGGTTTTAAGAATTTTTATCAGGGTGGCACATTAGTTTGAGTGACTAAAACTCTGTGTTGCTGAGCGTAAGACTGAGGATTCTAATCCTGAGAAAACCCCAAGTTGCTCCAGGGACACTCTCCCTGTAATTACAAAATTGAAGTGACTCTGAATATGAGCATCCGATAAATTCCATAAACAATCCTGTTCCAGATCTACAATGACAAACCAAACCCAATGCAGTCATATTTGTGTTATATTTTTCATCATCCGGTGATATTATGATGTATTTTTGGAGTCACTTGTTCAAAATGTGTCTTTTATTATATTTTTGGCTTTTCTGAGTGTCAATGTCTTTAAAACTAATGGTCAGTTTGCACAGTGTGCTGCAGCTCCAAATTTGATTGAGCGCCGCTAAAAACATTTCTGTTGTGCCATTGTTCTAAAACGGACATGAAGTTAATGCTTACGGTGAAATCCTCGAACGTTGCTCTCCTCTTAGCCCAACTGGGACGGTGGGATCGGTAATGACATGTCAGCTGTTGATGAGAGCTTTCTGTTAAACTCATGGGGACTTACGGCGGGGTTTGTGCTCCCACTGCACCACTGTCAGACCCCGTTTGTCCCGCTGTCTCCTCCTGAAATGCCCCGATGAACTGTTCTACACACTGCAGCTCTCCCTGAGTGTGGACGTGTGAGAGAATGGAAAGCCAGCATGGGAAATGGGCCACTGGCACTGAGCTGGAACCCTAAAACTAATTATTGGCTTAATCCAGGCACAGTAGCGATGGGGTGGAGAGCGAGAGGGAGGGAGGGAGAGAGGGGGAAGGAAGGAAGGAGGGAGAAGAATTAGTGTAAACACAACACTGGCTGGATAGTGGTTCTTGTAGCGTTGTTAAAAAAGTGCTTGTTGTCGTCATGTTTGAGTGCGTCCTGCTGCAGGGTGACCAGAGGTTCTTGACCCATGACTGGAGTTAATTTGAATCCACCTCCATAAGTGATGGTGGACACAAAGATAACGAGGTACTTTTTTTTTCAAAAACTGTGTTAACTGCGTTCTGTGTGAACATGGCTCTGCAGGAACGTTCTAGTAATCGGCTCTGCAAAACATTTTTCTGCCCTTCCTTTAAGATTAGGCTCTTCATTGGCCTCTGCAGAGCCAACCGGCGCTAATTAACCTCATTGAAACGTTCGCTGGACATAACAATTATGAAACCATTGTCTCGCTTCCCGCATGGAAGGGGCCAAAAGTTTATGGCTCTCATGCATCAATCGTCTTGCCATAAGTGCTATTGTTGGAGGAAATCTTCCATGACATGAAGAAGACTTAAAATTTAAGATTGCGAATAAACGTTTAATGATACTGCCGTATTTCATTTCCTCATTTTAGAGTGAATCGTGGTAGCTGTAAGATAACGCTATTTGCCCTTGAGTGTGGCAGTTTCAGCCACCTATCTTTGGTCCGTCATTAGCGTCGCAGCCTCTCTTCTAGCAGACGTGTTTCCCAGATGGGTCTTGCATCTGCTTCAGGCGTCAGGTTTTGCGCGTACACCTCCCAGAGCTATCGTGGCCAGCAAAGGAGCGCTCTAATCAAATAATGGTTTTACTCTGAGCCCATATCACCCAGCGTGTGGGGGAAATCGAAAGTCACGATAGCATAATTACTCACATAATCACACTTCTTTGCGAGCCACATGGAGCCACAGGGATCCATAGTTCCGCCAGCGATGGCCGGTTTGGCAGGAAGCACCGAGATGTTGACGGCAAAGCCTCACAAAACGCTGCTTATCGCCAAGCAGCCATCATACTTTAACATCACAAGCCGTCGCAGCACGTTGGGCGATGAGAGGGAACAGCTGATATCTCTATTGCTGTCAGTCAAACGCTGCTGATAGCGTTGTGGAAAGCTCTTCACACAAAGAGATGCCTTTCTCCATCTCAATGTCCCTCAAACCTGTTTTTATACAAACACACGGCTCGGTCTTACGCTGAAAGAGGGGGTCTGTTGCTTTGTTTATATTCTTTTTTAAGGATTATGTGAATACTGCATTCTCAAAATGAAAAAGTTTTGTGCACATTGTACAGGACACCCAGGTTTTAAGATGGTTATGAGGACGTTATTGGTCCCTAAGGCCTCGTCCACACGGACGTTCGAAATGAACGCCCTCTGAACGCCATACGTGTTTTTGCTGTGTTTTGTAGCTGCGTTTTGTAGCTGCGTTCGTTTGGCGTTACACTGTTGTTCGCAATAGCGTCGTTTTCCTCACGTTCGTCGGGATTTTGACGCCAAGAAAACGTTGCATGCAGCGTTTATTTGACGCCACCCGAACGTGCAGCCGGCCGAACGCCAGTGCTAAACACCCGTGTGGACGCTTTGATTTGCTCCAATGAGCAGAAAAACGGTCGGCGTTCAGTCGGCGCTCACCTGGCGCCATGAACGCCAGAAAAACACCTGGTTCAGACGTCCGTGTGAACGAGGTCTAAACTGGAATTCCTGAAATTAGATTTTAGTGGCTTTGTGAGCTTTTTATAGCATTTTTTAAATTTAAAAACCTGTGAGATCAGTGGACAAACTTGTAATTGCAAAAATGCAGGACAGCTCATTTTAATGATAAACGTAACAAGCCTTGTTTTAGTGAAGCAGAATGTGTCATATATTATGCCGATTTTCCAGCGGGTTAGCGGAAGACTAACGTTATTTAACAACAGATTTGAAGAAGGCTGACCTTTACCAGCTATTTAACAGCAGATTTGCCTACGGTTAACATTATTTAACAGCAGGTAAGCAGAAGGCTAATATTATCACAGTTTTTCCTGTGATACATTCCCTGAGGTATAGGTCAGCTAGGACAGCTAATTTTGATGATAAATGTAACAAGCCTTGTTTTTAAAAATAAATCAATCAATCAAATTATAAAGGTACCACTGAGGTACTAATGCCATGTTAGCTGCCCACTGCTCTTTCACGGATGGGTCACATGCAGAGGTCACATTTCCATGTGGTGCACTGTGTGCTGTGCTCTGTTCACAGTGACAAAACAATCACCCACTTTCACTTGTTTGTAATCAAGAAAACAAATAATGTTACTGTCCTACGATGTTTTATACAAGCAGTGACCAACAGTGGGACTGATTTAATAAGAATTCTGGCAGTTTTGTTTTGAAAATGGTTAGTTATTCAGCTAAAACTGTAATAAGCAATTTAGCAGAAGGCTAGCATTATTAAAAATCTGGTTTAGCAGTGAGCTAATATCATTCAAAAGCAGGTTAGGCTAGAGCTGACGTTATTTAACAACAGGCTTTTGGGAGGCTAACATCATTTAAAGGTAGGTTAGCAGAAAACTAGCATCATTTGACAGCGTGTTACTATCTGGTTAACACAATTTGTTAATAGGTTGTCATTATTTAAGAACAGTTTATCAACAAGTTAACATTATAAATAAGCAGGTTAACAGACGACAAACTATTTAGCTAGTCTGCTGTTTACGCTAATACAGTAATCTAATGAGCTGCTACAGTTCCTCTCATCTACAGTTAGCCACTGTTACTCAGCGTAACACATACATTTGTGTGGAAAAAATAGCAGCAGCCACAAGAGAATGTTCTCCACGCTGTGATGTTTATTTCCTACATGAGCAACGTGACCGAGTGGTGTTTAGCATTTCTCATGAGGTAATTAGGAGATCCTGAGGAGCGTTAGCGCTGCAGCGGCGTGCCTGAGGAGGCACACAGCATGGAGGCATGAAGGGAGGAAAAACAGCCCACACGTCTGCAGCTTTGTGCTCGCTGCTCTTTTTTCAAGGTTATGCTAAAATGGACGAAGGAAAGGGGCATTAATGAGGCTGATACCTGCCTTTTCAAACCGACCCACTCTCTGGAGACAAAAGAGGGAGTCGAGCTTTTCTCGTGTGCCACTGAAAGGAAAGTGCTGGAGAGGTGGCGGTAATGCGCTGGAATGATGTTTTAACAGATGTTGGGTGTGTGTGCGGGCAGTCACGTCTTACTGTCTTTCTAGGGTCTTCCACCCCGTTTAAATCATATAACACCTAAACCTATCCTTAACCACAATAGACAAGGGCAATTTTTACCCCTTAGTTTTTTAAATAACATCCCCTACTTTTCTTTAAAATCTTTTTTTCTTATGATGACTTATCTCACAAAAATTCTCCATATGTGACAAGAATTTAACACATTTGTGACTTGTCACAAACCAGTCACTTGTCGCGACAGAGGTTTCCGAGAAAAACGACCGTTTATGTTGCGTGGGGTAAAATTTTGGATTTTTTGTTTGTAGTGTTTTGAAACAGTGGAAGGTCTATACTGTACTGTTGTGAATAAATTTGGCTGAAAAACTTACCCTTTCCATCCTAAAACGTGACTTTCTTGAGGTGAGGAATTCAATTCCAGCAGAATGTTAAAAGTTTCTGTTTTGACCGCTCTACTTCAATATTGACGCTAAATCCACTGGTTGACTAGCATGAAGATATTTCTCCGGAATCCATCTTCGTCTCCCGAGTTCAGTTAACCTAACGCAGGTAGGCTATCCGTGTGGCTGTGAATGCAGCGTAGGCTACCGTAAATGCAAACGTAGCAGCGACCGCACCAAGCGTCTGTGAGTGCTACGTTGATAGTCAACTTCAAAGGCAGCTTTCTCCGTTTCTCACTTAGAGTGACAGGAGAAACCCGACTCCTTTGAATGTTGATATCTCAGTCATATGTCGTCCCATTCATTCGATATAGATATCGTTTTGAAGCTTGATTTATGCCCCTTCACGAAAACATAATAACAGCTGACTTGACAACAAGCGACTGGTTTTGCCGTGCAGTCACATTTCAGCTTCTTCAATTTATGGGATAATCAGAAGCAAAACAAAAGTCCACAAACACTCACACATGAGTGTGTGTGGGTGTAATAGGCATTATGTCACTAATAGCTTCGTTGCTAACTCTGTGACCTTTGGTTCCAGATTTTGTGAAAGTGAAAGGAGGTAAAAAAAATTTTTTGCTATTGGTTGCTAAAGGGTCTAAACCTAACAAGTACCTCACAAAGATTGTCTGTGTGTGTGTGTGTTTGTGTGTTTGTGTGTCTATGTGTGGACTTAATAGCTGTTGTGCCACTGCCATCATTTTTGTGTGTAGGTTGTTAGAAGCTTGTGAGGGTTTTAACTTACAAATGCTTTTATTGGAAAGTTCCATGGTTTCTGCTTTCGGACCGTAACTGAGGTTAAGGTTAGAGCTAACTGTGTTATTGCATACTTCTCGTAATTGTTGGAGACCTCACAATGCTAGCATGGTGTGGCTCTTCATATGCTTGCGTGTGCATGTGTTTATGAGTGTGTGCTTTTGCAGAAGCGCTATCTCATTCTAAACTGGCGTCTATTGTGTGGCAAATTATGCCGTCCCGATGACACGCTGCTCTCACATCCCCTCCCATCTAATCATCGGCTGTCACATTACTCCCTCCACAGACATTTCCAGCGGTCTTGTTTCATTTGAAGCCAAACGTGTATCTCATTTAAACAATAATACACTTTTGACAGCATAGTGAAGCAGATATAGGCGGCGTGAATTTCTCCCCCCTTCCTTGCTTGAGTCAACATCATCACATTCTTGTATTGACATGACTCGTTTGCGGTGTCAGGAGTCTGTAAATACCTGAAATTAGTACCTCAGCTCCAAGGTAAATAGGAGTGAGGTGACAAAGCCTAATCACAAGGATAAACAATATTATCCCAAACATGGCAGTAATTAATGGAAATATTCCCAACTTGGGCTGTTGAGGAGATATTCTAATTGTAAATGTAACGCTTGGGGAGTGACGCTCATAAGTGATTCACAAAGCTGACTGAGGGGATTTGAAATAATCCCGCTCTCAGAATGAGGAGGAGGAGGAAGATGATGGGTAAGGGGAATGGCCTCCTGTAACCCTGACTTACCCTGTGGCCAGTGACGTGTAGAGGATGACAGGCTTTTTAGTGTGTGGTTGGTAAATAAATTTCCTCTTTATTTTCTTGTCCTCAGTAGGTGTTGTTCCACTGACAGCTTTATCCCGTGTATTATTTTTGTGATTTTTGTGGCTTTGTGAGGACATGTTTTGTATACAAAGGGCTAGTCCTAATGACAAAATGCTTCTATAGAGAAGGTCCAGCTCTTATTGTAAAAAGTACATGGGTAAAAAAAATTTGGGTTAGGTGTAGTTGTAGTATCTTTAATTATTATGATGCTCAGGTTTCTTCACAAAGATGGCAGACTGTGTGAGAGGAATGTAGAGAGAGGTAGAGAAACAGAGAGGGAGGGAGAGAGAGAGAGGAAACCAAAAGCAGTTTGTCATTAGGACTGGCTCTCACATACAAAATTGTAGAGAGAGGGAGACCCAGAGAACACACAGGCAGAGAGGCAACAATGGAAACATGCCTGACGTAGATGAGACGAGCAGGTCAGAGGTGAATAATGTGGCCCATTCTTTGCCGTTGACCTTATTTGCACCCCCTAAAAGGCTGTATTTTAACGGGTCAGATGCTTGATGGCTGATGGTGGAAAGCATGATGGAACGATTCAGAGGGCAATCCACATGAATCAAATTGAGCTTGTTCAAGATGACACAGATACCGTCTTCCACAGCATCTCTGATAAAGATGCAAAGATGTCTCACAGCACAGCCCTTTTCATGCAACAACACATTTTAATTGATGCTAGAAATTGGGTTGAAGTTGTTTATTGGTACAGTGGGAATAATTTTAAAAACATGTTTACGTATTACATACACTAATAATGTACTGTTGTTTACTGTTGTTATTATTTATCTATTTTTTATACAGTATTTTACAAGCACTTATTTTATCTTGGAAAGCCTACACAAGCCTATCTGTGTATGATGTGGTGCCAGACATCTCAAATAAATTTCCATTTTTGGTCCATCAGGCTACTTGCTAGATGTCCTGTCCTAAAATTCAGCCCTAATCAGTCACAGTTCAAACAGGTCAGTGCTGTTAGCCACCGTTTCCCAAGTTTTAAAACAGCCTGTAAAACTCCCATCTGCCTGACTCATCAGCTTTAGCTTTCATCAGTCTTGGCGTGAAATATAACCAGTTCAGGAATTGCTCCCTGAAGCAAATCAGCGTTTGTCGGCCCGGGTAGTGACACTTTCCTTCTTTCTTGCCAATGAATGAGAGCTACGAAGTGGTAATGAGGCCCAAATCCTGAAGAAGAAACTTTCAGCTTATTTACATGGAAGAGAACTCCTTACTCATCACTTCCCTGAGTTTTATTCCCTTTTATGCTTTAAGAAAGAAAAGTCAGTCATCTCTAGGTAGTATTCAATTAGTTCATTCCCGGCCTTCATTAATATTTCACCACAGGTTTTCAGTCGGACCTGTGTCTTAGTATTTCTACAACTTTCAAGTCGATTTTAATCGTGTTCTTCTTTAAGAAGTGGATCTGGGCTCGGATATGTGTTCTGCAGTCTCAGGATTTTTTCAGATGTTGCTGAGCCAGACTGACGGTTGTTTGAGCTGCTGTTTGCCTGTGTAGTTCTGGACTTTCTGTGGTTGTTGAGCTTTTACTGAGCGGAATTTGGAGATGGCTTGCTGAATCCGAGAAATTGACCGGCGAAAAAGATTCCGAAAGACAGCGCAGCAGGAGTCAAAATGCGCTCAGAGAGGAACCACCATTAAACCAGCCCAGTATCTCTGCCCTTTGTGCTTAAGACTTGAAAGTACGACAGCTCTACAGTCCTTCAAGGGTCAGAGGTGGATGAACCAAGGAGAGAAACAATTGCTGTGAAAAATATGTATTTTTTAATTGTAATATGATCCTTACATTTTGTTCCATATTTAATTAAAACCTTTTTATCCAGAGATTCCCTAGTTTCCTTGTTACAGGAACAGATACTCCAGCCCATGAGTTCTTGGTTTGATGCAGAATATCCTACCACTAGATCATCTTGAATAATAGATTAACTAACTTGCCAGCTATCGAGCTAAAAACACAAGCTTTCTGCATGCCTGCCTTAAGATAACAGTGGGAAGGTTAGACGCCTGAGCTTATCTTGTGTTTTAGAGCTTTTTTAAAAAGCACACCGGCTGTGTACTATGGGAATAGATCCCAGACATTTAGGATCTACCTAGAATTAAGACTAGATGATCGTGGAACCTGTGCTATACGTGTAGAGCTACATTTAGGGCGCTTCTGAGCACTGATGAGCATAACAGCGTTACTTTTTTAAATAATGGGTAATCAAATTAAATACTTTTTCCATCGTTACAAGGCCGTTATTGTTACTGAGAAAAAAATGCAGTGCGTTACTATACTTAAGCTCATTAAAGCTGTTTTCATCCGACCAGGCTTTCTCAAGTTTTTAATTATTATCGTCACGACTGGCTAAGGAAGAGTAAAATTTCATGGTAAGCCAGTCAGAGGCAGAGTTGGGCGGGTGTTCACACACACACAGTTGCACACACAGCCGACCAAGAGACACACGCAGCAGTGATGAGACCAGAGAATTCAAAAGTAACATTTTAAAACTGGAAGTACAGACATTACTGTTACCCTCACCAAGATAACAGACAAGAATGTATTATGCTCAGGAAAAAAATGTTTTCTCCGCGTCAGTTGTGAACTATTCTAATCTCATGAAGCACCTCTCATCGTCACACGCTTCTATTTAAGGAGGGGAATCCAAATTCTTTGACATATTTGAATGCATACATTTTTAAAAAATAGAACATAATAGTTACTTTCCATGGACACTAGTCACTCTTACAATGCTGTAACTCTGTTACTAACTTTTTGGGAGAAGTAACTAGTAACTATAACTAATTACTTTTTTAAAGCAACGTGCCGAGCACTGCTTATGAGACACTCGTAGATATTCTCTGTGGAGCAACTTGGGGTTATGGGTTTTGAACAGGGGCTTAGTGGTCTTAGGGACAGAGTCTGTATAGAGGCAGATTTTGCTACATATTTGCACAACATCTTTGTCTCTCTTTCTAGTTTAAAGTTTACATTTATATTGTACTTCTAGTTTAAAGTGTATATTTTGTATTCTATTTATATATTTTATTGTGCCATATTTGTTCCTTGTACCTCGTTCTTTGTTGTTTGCACTGTTAAACTGGAGCCACGTACATACAAGAGTTCATAATAATTGTTTTGCTCTAAATTGCTCGGGCTGTGTGAAAAGGAGGCTGCATTTCCACTTGCATCAAAGAAATAAGTCTCTTTAATGATCACTCTCAAATGTGCCCTTGAGAATGAAAAATGAAACTAAGGGGGAACATTAAGATTTAACACCGCACTAGGAAGGTCTTTCTTTGGCTGGTGGAAGGAACAAGACAGCAGACAGTGCCATACAGTCAGTGGTAACAGATAGACGTTATTTTCTGTGGCCATGGAAATAAACACAAGAAATTAAGTTTGCTTCTGCACCAGAAGCTTCTTTTTTGTGCACCAGCAAAATAACTGCAACAAACAACTTTGATCTTCCAAGGCCTTCGGTTGTAGTTGTGACTCATTTAGCCTCTATCCCCCTCCGTTTTGCTTTGGATTTATCTTTTATCTTTCTTTAATGAAGGGAAAGTTACGGCAGTGTTTGTGGAGAAGAAGCTGTCGATAAATACCCAGCGGTAAACAACATTCATAGGGGCGGTGATGCTTTGAGAAGTTCATTTGGGCGGCAGAATTGTTGAAAACTTAAATCACATATAAAACTTAGACACTTATTGCTCTAATAGCAATGCTCCTGACTTCAGAATCAGACATGTAGACATCAGACAGGACTGATCTCCTGTGTTTGTGTTTGTCCTCCCTCATTTCACCCTGAGTAGCTTGTTTGGTACAGTTCCACTGTAGAAGTTCCAGCCATCTGTTTATTACTGAAATAAAAATCAATGGACAGTCTGTTGCCCTTTAATGAATAATAGACCATATACACTGCACACTGAAGGACGTCCATCTGATTTTGACCTGCCTGCCTGCCTGGACATTCACATTATTCTGAATAGACCCTCAGGCCTGACGTTGGTAGAAACTTTACAAAGTGTTATGTGTCACAACAGAAGTCTCACGACAGTGTGCAGGTCACGATGCCACACAGAACAGCGCAGCAGCTCCACTGCAGTACTCTCGCTGTTGTTTTGTGTAAGAAATACAATTCTATTCAATTAAATGCATATTCTTTGTTCAAAATGTAATTCACATGGAGTTATATCTCTATTCTGGGCAGTATTAAAGTGGTCAGTTGTGAAACACACATTTTCACATTTACAGCATTTAGCAGACGCTCATATCCACAGCGACTTACATTTCATTACATTTACATTTCAGGGACAGTTCCCCTGAGAGCAACTTAGGGTTAAGGGTCTTGCTCAGGGACCCACTGTTGGTAACGCCAGAGGTCGGATTCGAACCCACAACCTCTTGGTCCCAAGGTGAGTCTCGTACCAGTAGCCCACCGACATTTTGCAGCTACCGTGCCTCTGATACACAGAATATTTCATTCATTCATTCATTCATTCATTAATTATCCGAACCGCTGAATCCCAACTGGGGTCGCGGCGACCGAAGCCTGTCCTGAGAACTTACGGGCGCAAGGCGGGGAACAACCCTGGGCAACCCTTGACACCTTATGGACCCAATTTAGAGTCGCCAATCGACCCAGGATCGAACCCAGGACCTTCTTGCTGTGAGGTGGCAGCGCTAACCACTGCGCCACTGTGCCGCGCACATAGAAAATAGAATATTTACTTTACATATTTATAATGTGTAGTTTATATATAGAGTTGTACATATAAACTAATGACACAGTGTTCCTGTTGGTGCTTGACTATGAACCAGTTTGGTCTGGGGTTGAAATCCAGCACCGTCCCAGCTACAGAACTAGCACTATTTACATCCCAAGTAAAGAACTTTACGTCACGCTGTTACAGTCCATTGTTTAAAAGGCAACTTTTTGTTGGTCTGTTCTTTCATTTGCTTAAAAATATAGTATATTGAGCAAATGAAAGAACAAAAGAATAGTATAACTGTTCCCGTTTCCATCTGGACTTGGATATTTCTTGAAACGATACGTGATTGGACACAAAAATTTTTGAATGAAATCATATCGTGAGTGATTATTTACTCAGCGCATGGGGAGCAGGGCTTGGGGACGGTACCTTGCTCATGACTACCTCAGTGATATCGTCAACAGTCCTTGGATTCGAACCGGCAACCTTCCAATCATGAGGCGAACGCCGTTACCGTTACGCTATCACACTTCATGCCGCGTGAACATAGCCTTAGTATTGATAATATTGCAAATGAATATCTAATCCAATAATCATTTTTAGTATTGATATCAGAATATTGATTTTTTTGACAACCCTAACAAAATTATTGCACAAAAAAAGATTCCTTTCTGTTCATTGTGCAACTAAGAACCTTTAATGGGGGGAAAATAACATTCTTTTCCACTCACATTCCCTAAACCTCGTGGGAACCATTGACCGATTATAGTGAAAACACTCTAAACCAGACCTCTGGCATCACAGCATCACAGGCTAGTTCTCGAGCAGCTCATACGCCACATGGATTTTCTCCTTCCGATAGGAGATTATAGTGTAATTGTTTTATGATAGCATCAGTCTGCACCTCTCTCACAGATGCAGAAGAATATGAATTAGGCGAGTAGGACGGCGACGTTTGGGCCGCTTGATCTCGGCTCTTGACACTGCATCAAAGCTGCGCACCTCGCTGTCTAGAAAGTAGGAAGGAGCATTTTTTTTTAGTTTTTCAAAGATGATGTCCTCCCCAGCCAGCTATGTGATTTTTGCAGTGCTACTTTTGTTTATTTTACTGCAGGCTCTTCGGAGGGGATTTGAATAATGTTTGTTGTCTGCCGTTTCTTTCACACTTGGCAGGAGCCCGCGACGCCGGGGGGCTGTTTATATTTTTGTGTATGTCTGCGTGCTCATTTTCACATGCCATGCCAAAAAGGCTTTGATTAGCAAGCGATAGTCCGTGCCACTCGACTTTCCCACGCGAGCCACGTCACAACTCAAAACTTTTATTTGGCCCGAGGCCCACAGTTCGGAGACATGCTTTGCACTCGGAAACGGTGGTGACTGGAGAACTTTAGCGATATTGCAAGTTAAATTCTCTTGTTCTTTTTGATTCCATTGCAGAGACTCTCCGCAATATAACCATGGAAAGCAACTCCCTGGGAATGCCCATGTCGGACCCCAATGCCTGGGCCACTGCCATGAACAACCTGGGGATGGCGCCCATGGGCATGACTGGACAGCCTCTTATATCAGGTGAGGACCGCACAATGTGGAAAGTCTGTGAAAACGCCCGTTTCTGTGAGTTTGCTTCAGCATTCTCTAATTAAGCTGCAAAACTCTATAAACTAGACCAAAAAGTATATTATTATTAAGGGTGCAAACAAATCAGCAACTGCAGTACAGATGTTTCACACAGTCCACCCACCTCTCGCCCTGACCCCTCATGCCCTGCTCCAGTCCATAGGCCATAGGCCTTATAATAAAAACTCTTTGAACGCTCACATTTCAGTCCTGTTAGGCATCAGCGATCTCTGTGACTCTGTGACAGATTCTTCATTGACTTGACTTCTTTACTCTAGTTAAAGTGAAAAGTACTGGCTCTAAAACATACTTGAAGTATAAAAGTATGAAGTACCCTTGCGAAGGATAAAACCACCATTTTAGGGCAAAGCTGACTGGACTCCATGTCCAAGCGTTATGTAGAGCACAAGCAGAGAAAAATAAAGCAATATGAATACATAAAGCAGCATTGGTCATTACCATCATTATACATGATGATTGCCTCTATCCTAAACACATCATACAAAAAATATGAGTAGAAACAAAACCCAAACAGAACCCGGGAACGTTGCATGGAAGACAACTCGTGCAAAACAATGGGGAGAGACAGGCTTAAATATAGACACATTCTGGCATCAGGGTCGACAAACCTAAAAGCAGACAGGAGATGCCAGACGAGTCAGCCTCTGATGGTCGAACCGGGGATTGCAACTGGTCGGACTTGCACAAGCGCAATTTATAGTGATTGAAGTTTTATTTCAAGGTTTGGTCTGAGGCCTGTAAAGTCTAGTCTAAGTTTACAAATGCCCCTCTGATTGGTAGGTTTATGCATTGGTGTGTTTTTACTAAAAAGGCATTCAAACGATTAAATATTTTTTTCTAAATCACAGTTTTCATCTTCAAATCGTCTTAAAACACCATGTTGAACTGTGCAGGCCTTGATGTAGATGTAGCATGTTTCAGACGTGACCTTCCTTAAGAGATAAAACTGTTATGCTGCTCCCAGACTAAATGAAAAGCTCATTGACAGCATCAAGTGCTTAGGCATCACTTCAGTCAGGCTGTAGTCAATTAATTAGTATGTGGTGTCAAATGATTTGTACAGTTTGCCTCCTCACCTCTCCTAAATGAGCAGAGAGATGCTAAAGTTGTTAGTTCCAACTGAATCGTTCCACTGATAAAATTCATGGTTCTTTGCCGTAGAGAAGGGGAGTGTGGTACAGGAGTCATTCCCCTCAGCATTTCTGCGGTTAGTCTCGGAACTGCTTTAGGCTGGACGATCTGAATGTTGTGAGCATGTTGGGTTCGTGTTGTTTAAGAGGAGGGGTTTCTCTTGCCAGCTGGAGAGACTGTGAGAACATCTCGATTGGCATTAGTCAGAGGGAGGATTTAAACCCACACACGCACACCCTGTGTGTGTTACAGAGGCAAAAGTCCCCTTCATGAACCCACCATCGCACGTCCTCTTTTTCCAACCCCTCTGAGGACTCAACCGGAAGGTAACTGGGAGAGAGAGAAGGAGCTATAACATTCCGCGGCAATGAATCGAATCGGAGCGGCGCGGGGAATAAATGAAACACCATAAGGCCGACTGATGGGCCGGGGCATGCATTATTTTTTGTGTGTCTTTTCCAGTGGCATTAAGGCCGTGACGCACACGCATACATCAGTGCTGCGCTGTTCCGTTCCGTGAGGACCGGCCGAGGATTACCACGAGCGTGTGTCGTCCTTATTAGAACTGCCGCTCTGTGCCGTTTATAAATCGTCTTTTTCATCCTGTTTAAATTCACATCTTATCAACGGAGGCGCCGCCGCACTCCAGGATGAGTGCATATTTCAAGTGAAGTGGACTGTGGGAATATTCAAGACACCCACGCTACTTTTCTCTCTATTGAATTTCGCCGGCGCCATTTACCGCACCTCCGACTCTCCCTCTCCTCCACCCCACCCCCTTGTTTTCAGGAGATGACTGCTCGGGAGCAAATGATATTTTTTGCCAAGCAGGTTAAAGGCTGGCATTTGGAAGACTGGAATACTGATGGCCCTTTCACACAGGAGAGACTTGATCTGCTAACGCCGCTAACGCTCCCGGATCTCTGGAGCCCGTTCCGCTGCTGCCGTGAATCTTTTCTTCCAATCAGTCCCTCCATTGGGAATGCAGGGGTTCTCTCCGCTTCCTCTGATTTGCTGCTTCTGAGAGGTCCGCGGAACATGCTAGATCTTGGCACCCTGCTGCGGCGCATTAGGCTAATATCTGGATTAAAATTTCATGCCGTCTTTTTGTCGAGCATTACGTCTTTCCGGGGTGGTTCCCAAGCATCATGGCTGCTCATCTCCGCACTCAGCTGCAGAGCCGGTTGTTTTACTAACCCTCTTGTCAGGTCAGGGTACAGTTTGCTTACCTGCGCTACCATTCCAGCCAATCAGAGTGTAAAGAATGTGTGCAAGGAGTAGACCGGGAGGTGTGTTGTGGTGGGGGCTCGGAGCTGTCTGCCAGTGTTCTTCTCCTCATTAATCACACAGGGAAAACAGCTGTTTGCTTCCCTCCCTTTCCCAGCCTGAACCGAGCCCCAACTTTCCTCCACCTCCAATTCCACACCAGCGCTTTTGCTTTGTCAGCGGCTTTGGCCACTTCACTAGCACTCAGAATGATCGCGAGCAGCTCTCATATTTTTTGCCCTGGACCTGTACTGGCCAATAAGTTTGCCTCAAATCTTCATTTTAGCAGATCCCAGCTACATGCTATTAGAGAGATGATTTAAATCATTCCTGTCACTTGGAGTCGTCAGCACTAAAACTGTATGGGGAAAGTCTGCTTAGGAAACACATGCAGGCAGTTACACAACTGTACACTATCAAAATCTAATCCCGCCTGCTGAACCTCAGATGGTCGCAGTTTTTGGACACTGCATTTATTTAATCCTTTCTCATGAAATGTTACATTTTCTGCTGCAGTCACCATGTTCCTTGTTGGTTGTCTTTGCTGGGTTTGAACTCTACAGGCTAATTTCCTAATTACAGGGAGTTCCTGAAGGTGCTTGAGGTGATTGTCATTGTGAACACACCACAGCACAGCACACAGTGCACTACAACCAAATGTGACCCATCCGAAGAAGCACCGGGGCGGGCAAACGTGACTGACACATAGGGACGGTGCATTGCTGGTCCTGGGATTCGAACCGTCGACCTTACGATCAAAGGGCAAACGCCCTGATCCCTAATCGTTAGCTGCACCAAAACCAAATGTTAATTGTCTTGTTATATTTTACCTTTACGGCATTTAGCAGACGCTCTTATCCAGAGCTACTTCCATTTTTCCTAACTTCGGGGACATTCTCCCTGGAGCAACTTGGGGTTAAGGGCCTTGCTCAGGAACCCAATGATGGTAGTGCAGGAGGCATGATTCGAACTACAGTCTCTTGGTTCAGAGTGTCGAGTGTCCTGACCACTAGACCCCCACCATCCCCATACCATCATGTGTTTAGTGGTGGTAGTGCTGGAAGAGTGTTAGAGCTGATTTGAACTTACAGTGTAGGCTACTAGGACACGTTTCCTACCACTACGCCACCAGCCCTCATTGGCAGCAAGGATTTTTGCTTGCACCTTGTTTTAATAAAACGAATCATTGCAGCTCTGCCCATGGGTACCTTCATGTGGTTGTTACAGATACAGTTTATTATAGTAATGTTATGCAGTATATCATAAAAATTTTACAGTCTTCAACTTTATTGCATTGTTTTCATATCTGCGTACGTATGGAAACAAAATGGCGTAAATCTCTTTCTGCTCGTGGTTTTAGGGGCTAAATCCCTCTCATGCTAGCCAGTCACTTCTCATACTATGGACTGCATCAACACACATTCCGTGTCCGTTTCCAGAGTCGGTTTGGACCTGAAGTCGGAAACCTTCCGTGCTGCTTGGATACCATGAAGGCCAACATTACCTCTCGTTCACAGCATGAGGACATTTCCAGACCTGCAAACTCTGCATCTTACAGGCGTGTAACTACCTTGGCTGCTATCACTATGTTCCGAGCAAGGGAGTCCGTGCACTACACGCAATCCCTGCTCTGGCCCACTTTTCCCCTCCCTTCCTCCCCTAAGAACAGAGCTGTTCAGAGCCATCAGAAGCTCTCCCATACTTGCCCTGGTAAACAGCTCCTTTAGTCTCGGATGATTCCTTAAGTGGAAGTCTGTGTTATTGTTATTCTATCCCATTTTTACCCCCTCTTCCAATCCTCAGAGGCAGGATTCCGTTGCGCTTCCATGGATGTGAGCTGTGCGGCTTCGGGCCAAGTGGATTGACTACTGATTCCTCATCCATCTGTATAAATAAGACTCCGCCCCACGAATCCCTTAACCGTATCTCTGTTTTGGATCTCTGCAGGGCTGACTATTGCAGAGCACCGAGGCACACTTCCAGTGACGAGTCCCTGTCGTTTAAGTCTTTCCGAGTTGGGGATTTGTGTCATGGCTGCGATTCGCATGTCTCCGTGTAACTTTAGTGGGACTTAAATGTACGCCCTCGTCCTCAGAGACGGCATCCGCATTCAGCAGCCCTGTTCGAGAGCTGTTCATTTTGGATAACTCATGCCGCCCTACGGCAGCATTCGTTATGCTTTTTTAATCTTGAAAGCCAAGGGAAACTTTTTCTAGCCTTATGGGTAAAAAGATGGCTGGAAGTTTCATCCTTTTCTGTCAAGACCATTCCCTAAGAATCTAGTCATTGCCCTGTCCATATTACACAAAGTTTTGTCATCTTGTTGTCTGTGTAGGAAGCAGGACTGACATTTCAGTCTTGATGCTTGCAGCAAGTTATTTCAACAGACATTAGCCATTTCGCTGCAGTCTCGTGGGAGTCTCTGCCCTTTGCTGGTGATTATGAGGGTTGTTTTCCTGTGTATTTTAAGCAAACCCATCGGGCAACTGGGCTAACTGCCGGTGGAGATTTTGAGCTCCGTCCCTCTGAACAACTGTGTCGGTCGTCAGAGGGCACAGTGGTCAATGCTGCAGAGTGTAGCCACGTTCTTATCGGACACAATTGGCGGCACAAATGAGTCGTCGTGGCCTGGTGCCTTTCAGCTGCCTCTCTAATGAAAGTAGATGACTCTTTCCAACAAGATGATTTCATTAATTAGTTTTTGTTTATGGTTTGATTACAATCCAATTATGCACAGAGGCCAAGACAGGGATTTATAGGACCTATCAAAGCTGGGAGGCAAGGTAAAGGAAGATGAAAAGCATGGCACCTTCGTAGGTGGATAACACACACACACACGCTCATATTTTGTGGGTTCGCCGGATTCTCCCCTCCAAGCTAAGAATGGCCTTAAATTATGAAGATGAATATGTTATTCACAGAGCTTTGTTGTTATATTAGGCACCGTTAACCACTGACTGTTTTGAAAAATAATATTGCCTTTCCTGACAAAGATGAACACAATTTTATGAATAATGTGGTATAGTTGCGGTGTAACCACGCTGTAATGATGCCCTGTTTTTTCCTGTGTATTCCCATCTGGCCGTGTTATCAGCCCATTGTGTACTCTAGCTCTCATTGCCTGCCCGCATTATTAGCGGAATGAGAAAATCCAACATGATGAATTCCTTTCTTTCCACAGACCCCCAGCGTTCCTGCTTCTGGCTTTCAAAGATGTTCTAGCACTTTCTGTGCCTGAGTTCTTGCCTCCCAAACTCCATGAACAAAGCGTCCGTCGATTCAGATAATTCAACCATTTCTTAGCCCCGATGATACTGAGTGTCTCATCCAGTCTTGGTTCGCCTCTACATTAGACAACTGCAAACTCTGCTAGCTAGCACATCAGTGGTGAAATGAACTTCCTTTTGCTTCTCTTCATCCCTTTGTCTTTAAAGGTCTATCACACCCTCTTCCTCAAGGGACAACTAGGGCAGTGGTGGTGGTCTAGTGGTTAGGACACTCGCCTCTGGACCAAGAGGTTGTGGGTTTGAATCCTACCTCCAGCACTACCATCATTGGGTCCCTGAACAAGCCTTTTAGCCCCAAGTTGCTTCAGGGAGACTCCCAATAATTAGGAAAATGGAAGTCGCTCTGGATAAGATTGTCTGCTAAAGTATTTATTTATTTTACCAACTCATTCTGAAATCAGTGTATTTTGGGCCACATGAAACCTTTAATGTCTCTTTTCTTCACCGCGTTGATACTGACTTAGTGACTTTTGAAGAGTGAGAAGGGTGGGCTGGTGGATGTTTCTATTCTTTTTAAGATATTTGCAATAACTTCATAAAGATGCCTAAAACATCCGGAAAATGAATCAAATGAATTTTTGAAGAAGTAATTTCAGTAGTTAAACTGGTCATTGCCTGCAAGTCATTCTGATCAATTCAGGAAAAGTAACTAACTTGACTCATCCGACAGTAACTTTTGAACAGCAGCTGTTGCAGCCTTATTGATAATAGTGCCTCATTCACCAAGATTTCTTGTTTTTTTTTCCTTAAATGTGTCCTTTAAAAAGTTACAATTACTATTTAAATAATATGATATTATACAACTGTAGAATTAAAGACAACCCAGTAAGCTTATAGTATAGCTGTATAGTAATACTATACAATCAAACAGCACTCTTTACCATGTCGATTCTGTTCTTACCTAAGAACAAATCTCAAATAAGAAAGCATGCGTAACTGCATAAGTGGCTTTAACAAGAAAATTTCAACAAAAGGTTGGTGAATAGGGCACATTGCTCAGGATGAAAGCATCAGCCCGATGCTGTATGTAAATATAGACGTTTTAAGTGGAAGGTCTTTGTGCTGCGGATGTGGATTGTTGTAAGGGAGGATAAATAGAGATTATGGCTTTTCGAGCCTCCTCTTCTGCTTGCAAAATCTGCAACTTGAACGTCACTGGATTTGGGCCATGGATTTCTCACTAGACCTTTCTGATTGTTGCATGGCAGCAAAATATGCATGGCTCATTAGAGACTACCCAGCATGCCACTTTGGAGTCAGTGCAGTTTCAGGGAGCAGAAGAGCTTTTGCTGCAGTATGCCCCAGCCTCCAGCAGCGCCGCACTGAAACACCGGCCTGATTTTTCTGACGTCCCTCATGTTTGATTGATGGCTGCCTTATACCGCTACTGCTGTCAGTGAACTTACGTCTCAGGGTGGTCTCATTTTAAAAGACCCCCCGAGTCCTTCAGGGATGGTGATTTTTAAGCAATATTAGTGCTGTAACGGCGATATATAAGGGATGTTTACGTGTAAATATGAATGATTTAGTACTTATTCTAAAACCAGTTACTTTATATAACACATATTGTGTATTTGAGAAATTCAGCAAGATTTTTGGGTATACTTTCCACATCCATGCCTTCTGTGGCAAGATGCTCACAGCCAAATGTCAGATAAGGTGACACAACCCACAAGAAGCACGCACACATCTTATCTGCTTTTTGTCACACCATGCAGGCGGAAAAAATTCTGTCTATGCACCAGTGGAACAGTAACAGGAGCGAGGCAATATCCCTGTTTACATAATTCTTCAATTCAACGCCCCGGAGGTGATAAAATGCAGCGATTGTAAGGAAATGAGTAAATTTTTAACCACGTTTTTATAAATAAGAATGTGTGAAACTCCTGTATGAATGTGAAAGTGTGTTGTCCTGTATGACCATCACAGCCATGTCTGAGTATTTCTTTAGGCTTTGTTTGCACTTTTTTGGTAGTAGATATTTTGACAAGATGGGGTTTGCAGGTCGATTATATGGCCGTAGATGGCAGCATTAGTAATGCTGTCTTGGAATACTTGTGTAGTATTCATCAGGCATTTTTTAGAATTATTATACGTATCCTAATGACAGGGACAGTCATCTTGGGTTCCATCTTGGCTCCAGCTTTTAGGTTCATATGTGATTCGAATAGGACTGCCACTGACAACTATTTTTATTTCACTAACAGCTATTTTTAAAATTTTTCTATCAAATCTTGTTGACTATTTCATCAATTAGTAGAATCTAAACAATTAATTTCCTCCAAAAATGTAATGGGAGAATTTGATTTACATTGTTAATTACGGCTGCAAACATTAGTCAACATAATGAGATTGATTATAATAATTTGTCAATGCATCATTTTAGTGTTGCCGTATCATATTTCTAACTGCTGTGCACTACAAAAAGTGCCTTCCGTTGTCTGCTCTGACTACTTTCACTAATGAAGAGGAATGAAAGTATGGAAGCATAACAATTTTAAATGCAGACCCTGTAAAGCAGAGCTGTTTTGCCATCTAAACGTTACACAGTAAACAAACATTTTATTTTTCTGATATTCTGAAGTATTTTCATGCTTTGCTTGTTGGTCTAGGAGTATGATAATCGCTTAGGGTGCGAACCAGTAATTCTGGGGAAGCTGGTAGCGTGACAGTTAGGACGCTGTCGGAACGTCGCCGGTTCAAATCCCGGACCGGTGAAGGTACCACTGAAATACTCATGAGCAAGGTACCCAGGCACTGCTCCCCGGACGCTGCAAACGGCAGCTGCCCACCACTCCTTCACAGATGGACCAAACGCAGAGGTCACATTTCGTTGTGGTGCACCATGCCCTGTGCTGTGGTGTGTTCACAATGACAAATAATCACTCACTTTCACTTTCAAACCCTGGGTCTTTAGACACCTTTACATTGAACCTTTACTGACTAAGAGGACTCTGCTGCAGTCACCATGTTTTTCGAGCACATTTGTGTTGAAGAGATGTTGAAGGAACAATATCTGTTGCAATTATTTATTACATCAATTTGAAGTGTTGTCAACTGCTCCTTGCAGTCTTTTGTCTTCTTCCAAGAATGATAGATTCCACCTGCACATCCGTTCTTGTGGTCCATCTGACTAGAGTCTGGTCTCCCCCTTAAGGCGCACATGGTAAATAATTAGGTTTGCCCTGTAGAGCTGCAACAGTTTGTTGATCTTTGCCTCACACTCCTGGAGGGGGGCAAAAAAGACAGGACACCTGAATCTCCTTGCACCCTGCCTGCCTTTGATCAAGCCTCCAATGTTCTTTCTTTTCCTCCTTTTCTTTTAATTTGTCTTGAAAGACAGGTTTGGTCGGGATCATCTGTCCTCTGCATGTCATGAATAAATATCGTTCCCAGCTCGAATTTTTAACAGGCCGCTTTCTCTTGAAGAACAAGCCTGGGATTTCTCTCGCCGCTTAGTGCGTCCGTGTTCCAGCCGGGAGCGAGCTCCATAATTCATCAGAGCCATGCCTATTACCCCACCACGAGGGTGCCATTCACGCAGAGACAGAACCTGGCACCTGCTGCTCTGAGCCACATGAAAGTACTTCTGCAAAGGGCCCATCCCGTCTGCCACAGAGAAGAGCAGTCAGGCCCTTCTTTACTCTGTGAGAACATGGACCGGGGCCGGTCAGTGCTTTTAAAGACACTGCTTTTGTCTTTGCAAGCGTTGATTGTTTTTCAGCGGACATCAGGGCACTTCTAACGCTAAAGAAGAAAACCCAGATGATTATAATCATTTTATGATGCAAGACGTAGGCTCTGTACGCAACAATTTTGGCAATACTATGCAAGTGCTAATGATAAAACGTTCTTTATGTACATCTTGAGCCGAAATAGAAGGTCCTCCCAGATTATGAACTTCAGAGCAACTCCAGTGGTAAGTAAGGAGCATTGCACTCGAAGACGCCACAGCGCAATGTGTTTCAGTTTATGAAAACAAATGATGCTTCAGCACATAGTTTATGGTCTATACATTATAAATGAAACCGGCCGCTATCTCTGACCGACTGTCCGACAGCATCTGCAGTCAAAAGTAATATTCTGCACATAGCGTTATTGTCTGTAAATTGTCTCTATATCGTCATGGCCACCATGTGTGTTGCTTTGATATTTGACACTCCAGCATGTGGTTTTGGATGCAGTCCTTCCCTTAGCCCTGCGCTTCTTGAGTCTTGTTTGTGTTCAGGTGCTTATTTCTGTGTTTGCTCCGTGCAGCCGTAATTCTGGAACTCTCAGGGCAGGAGACAGCATCTCCTAGACTCACTTCTGATCTGAGAGACCTGCTTCCTGGCCCTGATGAGTGATGAACTGAAAATGATGCAGCAAGCTGCCTGCGCCCCCGCCGCCACACATCATCCTGCGTGTGATCTGTGTCACCTCTGGATGGGAACTTCCTCCATCGCCGTTCTATTGATTTATTTTGTCTTTCATTTTACCGGCGAAGGTGCATTATGAGTGTATTTTTCTTCAGCACTCCTGCCCTGAGTGGACAGAGATAGGGTGACCGGGTTAGAGGCCTGAGCTGCCATGTGTTTTAGAGCTTTTCTTTAAAGGCACACTGGCGATGTACAGCGGGAAAAGATGCCAAGTACCCCATTCTGGACAAATGTCCACTTTCACTGATAACTAAATGGAATTAGCAACTTGGTTTTAAAGGTCTTGATCAGGTAACCTCGTGAGCGTGCATGCTTATTCTATTGGAACAGTTAGGACAGGGGTTTTCAACCGGTGGCCCCAGGCCCCCTGGTGGTCCGCAGCGGCATTTCTCAAAACATTGTCAGATGATTTGGGCATGTTTATGAATAATGTGTTTAATGCAAATATCTAAAAATAAATTGAAATAATACTTCCCCACACACAGACACACAGTGGTCCACAAACTACTGCTTAGCCTTAATGGTGGTACCTGTGACAGAACCAGTTGAAAACCCCTGGGAGTTGGCCTCACGATAAAAGGCTCTCAAATCCCGGACCGTTTAAGCTCCCGCTGATCACTGCTTCTCCGGTGCTGCCAACGTCACCTGCCCACTGCTTACATTTACATTTACGGCATTTAGCACACTTTCATTTCCTAATTTCAGGGCCAGAGAGCAACTTGGGGTTGAGGGTCTTGCTCAGGGACCCAGTGAAGGTAATGTCAGAGATAGGACTTGAACCCATGACCTCTTGGTCCAGAGGCAAGTGTCCTAACCGCCCCTTCACGAATTGGTCAAGTTTAGAGGTCAGATCATTTCTCTGTAAGTTCATTTTGATAATGAGTTGGTTGTGGGACAGTGGTGATGCTGAAACCGTGTTGGTGACCAAAAGATTGGAGATTCGAATCCCATTGGAGCGGAAAACCAAAAAGTTGGTGCTGGTAGACTTTCCCTATCTTATAAATGCTGTCGATTTTGTTTCGGGTGATGCTGAAGTGAAACACAGAAGTGGATGTGGTTGTGTCCAATATGAGATGAAGAAAGTTAAATCAGAATTTTAAAAAGTGTGGTGCAGTAATCACAACTTAGGCATTCTATAAATCATACAGAAGGGTCTCGAATCAGGCCACCAGTTGTTGAACTGCTGATGATTTATATCTAACATTGAGGTTAACATCTGTCATGATCTGATGGACAACATTCCTGTTTATACCCAAAGTAACGAAACACTGAATTTCTTCTTTTTAATCCGTTTTTTGCCGTCCATCACCACAGCGGTAAACTTCTCCCTTATGTTCCAGATCAGAAAAGTAGAGATTATTCATGCACTGGCCTGTTCCCCGCTGAGCTGACTAGCTTCAGATGAAAACCCTGCTTTCAAGTCAGCATTCTGCTGCAGCAAGTCATGTTCCGTGTTGCTGAGTAATGCCGGGTGATTAAACACCTCTGCTTTAACACTGCGGCCTCACAGCCCACAGCAGGAGTGGCAAAGCCTGGGCCTGGAGCATTGCCATTCGGTATGAGGGCAATGCATCCAGTCTGCCAGCGGGGTGCTCACTCTCCTCACCAGCTATCAGTCTTTCCCTCTTCCTGCCCACTCCTCAGAGAGCAGTCATCACCCGGACGCCTGGCCTGCAACTTATCACCTTCCCGCTCCCCTCTCCCCTCCATTAGCGGGCCCGGGACACTAGCAGCGACCGTGCTAATGCAATCAGTAAGGCAGACGGAGCGGCTGTCTGCTCCCCTGCGTCCTTTTGATCACGCCGAATGTCCTGTCCCAAACCTGCTAATGGTGCTGTTAGATAGCCGCCGCTGGCACCTGCACATCGCTCATCTGTCCATTTGGCTCCGTCTGCTGTCTGCTTTTTTTCACGCTTAACTCTGTTGTTCTCTGGCCGTCTCACTAAGCAGCTTTACCTGTCTCTGCTTTTTTGGGGGGCCTCGGTAAGCAAGCGGCCGACTGGTAATAGGATGCGGGCCAGCGTTTGGCCTCGGCCGCTCATTGCTTGGTCATTATTGTCCTCTAATGGAGTGTCCTGACAAAGGATTAAAGTGTGTAATGTAATACAGCGTGCCTGTCGGGACTTGTTTGAAGCTGCCTGTCTCTTCAGCAAGTGTCGGATCATGGCAGAGCACCTTGTCTGCCAGATGTGGTCATATGGGATCTGTGCAAATAGAATTTAAACTCACCTTCCTACCACATTTGGAAAAGCTTGAAAGACTTATATAATCTTTTTTCCCCTTTGTGAGGAGTACCTGTTGCTCTCCGAGTAATGCCACCGGCGGCCGGGCAAACTGCATGACGTAAAGCCGCGTGGATTTTACAAGTGGTGTCCAGGTGCATTTATGGATGTGTGAGTTCACCTGCAGAAACCTTGCCCGACTACAAGTCACTGAGGGACCTACACACGATACCCTGACCTGCTTCCTCATGCTGGATGTAGAGACCGTGCATCACCAGGTTTTCAATCTGTGTATTCACCTGGACTTGTACCTGGACCTTGCAGGGACCATTAAACTTCTATACTAGATGAGCTGGACAGCATGGTCACCAGGGTTCTACAAAGACCTCTCTTCTGGAGCCAGCAGTGACCTCCTAATCCTTAACTGGTCATCTTAATGCTATCAATAAAATCTTTTGTTCCACACTTTCACACATAGTTATATACAGACTGATAATGCATGGACACGATTGGGTGTAGCACAGTTCTGAGTAAACATGGCACGATACGATACCGATATTGTAAAATTAGATATCTGCAGATAAAATACAAATCTGATACAATCTTTTTTAAACAGAAAACAGTGCTTTAAAAAATGTCTGAATACACGAGTGAGATTATTCTGTTATGCTTAAGGAAATACTAGACTTAAATCCTGTTTTCCTAACTAAAACAGTGTAATAATTACACACCCATATGTATATGCTAAATTATTTAGTATTAAAATAACATCTTTTTCTGAAATTTTGTGACCGTTCCTAACTCTGCGGCGCAAAAACCTTCAGGAACACAGAGCTTGTGAACGAGAGCTGGGATTGTTAAGGAAATTAAACAGTATAATTGCGTGATTTGCTTTAGTGATTGTAGTGTGAATGGTAAACAATAAACCAGCTTTACAGCAGTGCCACTTATGATGCATAACCAGTTGTACGTGTGTGCATTGACAGACCCGCTCCATAGATCAGCCCAATGCCACCGATGTCCAGTTCAGCTGTTTGAGTCGTTATCAGACCGATATGCAGTCAATATATCGAATCAATATATCGGTGCAATCTTTAGCTGTGAGTCTTGATTCCACTTTAGGTTTCTATCCGCCATGGGGAGTTTCCTGGTCACTGTTGCCCCACACCTGCTCATTAAGGACTTAGACCCAGTCAGAGCAGTCCCAAAGCATACGCAAATTAAGCGGCCGCTTGGGGCCCCACGCCACCAGGGGGCCCCCAGGAGCACTTGAAATGTCAGGACATCATGATTTTTAAAAGAATAATTACAAAAATAACATTATTCTGATAGTGGGGGGCCACAAATGAGATTCTGCCTAGGCCCCCCATAAAGACCTGCTCTGTGACAGTCTATTGTAGGAAGTTATGGACATGTGAAAAATTGAAATCAAGACTGTGTTCCATCCCCCCACTGTTTAGATCATGTTGCTGTGGCACATTTGAGGCCTTATACCCTGAGCCAGATTTGACCTGTTGCTTTAACAAGGACAATAAACCAGTAATAACTGTAGTAGTATTTTAATACCTATTACATCTGTTCTGTGCTTATCACTTTCCAAATAACATATGTTCAGACCTGGTTGCTTAGTAACACAGTCAGCTCAGGAAACCACGCAGTTTATTAACACAAACTTAGTTTTTATTACCAAATAGTAAAAGCAGTTTTGCTTTGAAGCTTGTTTTTGTATTCCTGTTTTAAGACGGATCATGGCTTTAAGAAGTTAAAAAGCTGTTGCCCTCCAGATTTAGAGAAATTGTGAATGAAACAAAAGTGTGATATTTTTTCTATATGCCCGTCTGTGTGGTTTGAGTAAATATATTTCTTATTTCTTATCTCTTCATCTGTCACACATATGTGCTGTAATGATGGAAGGCAGCTGAGAACTTCCTGTTATTATCAAATGGTTTGCGTCTCCTCACAAAATGGTTTGACATGTTTTTCCAAGTCTAAAATTGCTGACGTATGGAAAGCAACGTCTTATTTCTTCTTAGGTGAAGCGTTCTGACATCTCTGAGATCTGTCAGATGTGGTAAATAGAAGTGATGTCTGGCCCTCATGATGTCTCTAATGGCTCTTCTTCTACGCTGCATATCTCTAAAATAAGTGAGCAGACACACAGCTTCCCTCCTGCTACAGGTGCTGGACGGAGTGGGCAGAAAGGGGGAAGACCTATTTCCATATCAAAAGGCCTCGTGCTGGCACTACAGATGTAGTGTCCTACGAGCACAGGAATAAATCAATGTATTTAGTATTTTCTTCAGTGAAGTCCAGATACTCTGTAATAAACAGTAACCAACACTATCTGTAAAAACATATTCTCTCCATTTAAATCTACGTTAATTTTGCTTTCTTTATCTATTATACTATTTAAGTTCATTTGTATTTTATGTAACATTCACGTCTTAGAAATCATATATACATCCTAAATTCTTCTCTCTCTCTCTCTCTCACAGAGTTTGACCCCAGTCTCGGCATGATGACGGGCATTGCTCCGATAAACCCGATGATGCCCGGTCTGGGCATCGTGCCTCCACCCATCTCTCAAGATCTGCCTGTGGTGAAGGAGATTATTCACTGCAAGAGCTGTACCCTGTTTCCTCCAAACCCCAGTAAGTCCATCAGGGTGTTGAAGCCACCCTCTCTGCTGCTGTTAGCATTTCTGCATCAGTGAGCGTAGTTCTCTAGCCTCCTGCACTTTAAACGGCGCTGTTGATTTCAGTAGCCGTGCTGACCTGTAGCAGCTCTGGTTAAACGTAAAGGCGGCCATTTGGGTCCTCGCTCCGGCTTACACGCTTATTCCAGAGTATTGACGTGACATTAGAATTCCGACAGGCGATACGCCTTCACCCGAGGTGGATGCCACCAGATCTGAGGAGCGGGAAAGTCACCTGCCACTCACATGGCCCTTTGATTGATTGTTTACTGGGTGACTTTGGTTTATAAGGAGTTGAAGTATGTTATCTCTCTCTCTCTCTCTCTCCCCTCCCTCTGTCTCTGTCCGTCTCTCTCTCTTGCTCTCTCTTACTCTGTCTCTCTGTCTCGCTCTCTCTCTCTTACTCTGTATCTCTCTCTCTCTCTCTCTCTCTCTCTCTCTCTCTCCCTCCCTCCCTCTGTGTCTGTCCGTCTCTCTCTCGCTCGCTTTCTCTCTCTCTCTGTCTCTCTTACTCTGGATCTGCCTTCTCTCTCCCCCCCCCTCTCTTTTTTACTCTCTCTCTCTCCCTCCCTCTGTCTCTATCTGTCTCTCTCTCTCTGTCTCTCTTACTCTGTCTCTGTCTCACTCTCTCTCTCTTACTGTCTCTCTCTCTCTCTCTTTCTCTCTCACTCTGTCTCTCTTGCTCTGTATCTCTCTCTCCCCCTCGCTCTATCTTTCTCCCTTTCCTTCATCTCTCTTTCCCTCATTCTCTATCTCTGTCTGTACCTTTGTCTCTTTGTTCCTCTATAATGCTCTCTTTCATTCAGGTTTTCTATATACCTTTATATGTCAGTTTCTTGGAAACTGTCACTCTCTCATTGGTAGCTTCTGTTCATATTTGTCTCCCTCTTTCTGTTCACCTCATATGTCAGTATATCAGTATATGTTACACAGATGTAAAGTCACAGTCATTGTAGATAATTTATCATTCATTCATCTTGATACAGATACCAGATGAGTTTTGTTGGATATTATAATGCACTGTATATTTACTTGAACTTATTGATATTCAGTAACATTCTGTTTAGTGCATCTTTCAGAATTGCAGCCTAGTTTGTAATGACTAACTGTGTGGATGGAACAGTTTTAGTACATGTTCAGTTTGTTGCATTTAAAACCAGGTTGGAGCTAAAGGAAGACATGAGTGTGATGAGGCACATCACTACCACAGCGTGCTGTTTTAGACTCTCCCGTCATCTTTTCAGGCTGTTAGATCTGGGATAAAACAATAATGTAATGACCCAGTCACGATTCTGTTGCACTTCCCAACTCATTTTTCCTGTTCTTTTTATCTTTTTAACTTGATTTCTCTTTTACAATGATACTTTCACCTGTAGCAGTTAGAGATCTGTTTTCAATGTGAAGTGCAGTACAAATTAAGTGTATTATCATTAAAAACTTGTAAGGGGGTATAGGGAGCCAAGCGGAGGTCATAATAAAGAGGCCAACCTCTGTAAAGACCCTGCGGTGTGTAAAATATGCCTCACTGTAAGGAGAGGGTCAGAGGACGAGTTAATTATCTGAGCCGGTCTGTGTGTCCTTCAGCCCTCTTGTACCTGGTGCAGGAGGTGAGCGCAAGGCCAGGAACTCACGCTGGCTGCTGAACATGAGAGTAGAGAACACACAGCTGGAAACATCGACTGCTAGAACTCAATTCCCCGTTGCTCAAGGAATAAACACGTCATCACTTACCTTGAGCACTCAGACACCAAACTATTCTTTTAATTCACAAGTTCAGAGAAATGGAATGATCACTAGCAGTGTAGTAACCAGCTGTCTCTAAATCTCCTGTAGTCCTTGTGTTTACTACATTTTATTAGGTATTAAGTCTGTGTTTTGAAAGGAAGTCTCAAGTTTTGCTCTTGGTGCGAGTGTCCTATACAGGACCTGAAATGATTAAGAGATTTGAAAAGTATTCCAGATCAAGACTGAATATTAACATTAGGGGTGTTAATATGAATCGTATAATTGATGCATCGCGATGCAGGCGTGGACGATTCTGCATCGATGCAGTAGCAGACCATAATCGATTATAACGGAGGTTTTCAATCGGCGGTGTGCTGCCCCCTAGTGGCCGGGGGCGGAATTGCAAAATCAAAGCAAACTTTGTCATCTCTACTATATACACATAGAGATGAGACGACTACTAAATAGCTCACTACTAAAATCACTTAAAAACATTTTTTTAAACATTTCCAGATGTTTTTGGCCATTTGTATGAATAATGAATTTGATGCAAATATCTTAAAAATAATACAAGTCTGAGTCTGAGTGGTAGTGCCTGGGACAGAAGCAGTTGAAAACCTCTGAATTATATCATAATGACATTGCTTGGTGATTTTTTTGGCTACGGCATAATTTATGTTAAAAAGAACATCCCGGTAGCAAGTACGGCTGCGCAGTCTGCGTGCAGTGTAATGTAGTAATGTACAGTTAGGGGTACAGATATCGTATTTAATTGAATCGCTGAACTGATAATCATAATCGAATCGAATCATGAGGCCAGAGAAGGTTCACACGTCTACTTAGCATATGGGCCTCACACCAAGATCATGAGCAAATATTTGTTTTTCCCGGACTGTGATTTATTTGCTTCTTCCAGGCTTTTCTTTCTCAAATACAAATACTCCATGCGGCACTCACATACTACAAAAAAAACATTAGGATTTTAGTGGAGATGTGCTTTGATTCTGTCAAATCAGTTAAACTGGCTCCTCCTTTGGGTGTATACTGAAGCATTCTTTCCGTGTTGGCTCGGCTCTTATTAAAGAAAAGAAATGGGAAGAGCCCTTTGATTCCTGACAAAAAAGGAGGAGGCTGATGTATATTCCCCCATCAGAACTGGCAGAGACGGATCCCTCCAACACCATCCGGAGCCACTTGCTGCAGTTTATGCACAGACCTCGAGGCTGTTTGAAGGCCTGCAGACGTTCACCGATTTCTTTGCCTTAGCGTGAGGAGAGGCATCTTTGTTGCTCCAGCTCTAGGCACCTTTGTTGCAAAGCAGTGTCAGTCTTTGCCCGTCTTTCAGGCATGCCGCTCCGTCCGAGGAGGTGGTGAAAGGGCCTTTTCATGTCTCTATCATGGTGAGACATGAAAAGAGAGAGAGAGAGCAGAAAAAAATGCCTGCTCCTTTTCTAGGGCATTTTGGGAGTGGCTGCAGATATCGCCATTCTCAGCTTTTATATGCTAACTGTGGGCTGAGATGCAGGCGGGAGGCTGATGAAAGCAGCACAGACAGAATCGGACACTCTAACTGATTCATCACTCAACACGCCTTTCCATGCCAGTTTTTAACTGCCTGTTTTAAAAAAACAGAAAGAAGAAAATCTAGATCATTTTTGGTAACAAGTACATTTTCTATATTTATTTATTCCTATCGATTACTCTCTAACATTATGAAATAAAATAAAAATCTGATTAATATAAAATGATGAAATACAGAAGTTTTGGGTTATTTTGAAACAATGTGGACTCATTTGACCAATAAAATGAGCTGCTTTTGGCCTTTCTGGGAGATAAGTACATTTCCCACAATCCCTTGTGCGCCGCTTGGAGCAGCGTCACAATAAAGCGATGAACGCATGTTCCGGAATAAAAGCTGAAAATTTAAATAAATGGCCGTGTTGTGAGTAGAACGCTGGTTGTTTTTGTTGTTTTTGAGCTAAAATATGAGTTTTGTCTGTTATAAAGGGGAAGATTTGACTGAACTGTAGAATAATGTCATTGTAATGAGGTCACGTGTGCTCACTAATACAGCGGGTGTTTACATCGTGAAAAATGTCATTTATGCGTTTTTATGGATTTACTTCTGTTTTTGTTCACAGGATTGCTAACAAATACTTTCACATACAGAGGGATCAGGTGTTGTCTTGATCGCAGAACTGAAAACATTGTGCTTACTAATAAGCGTTGGTGTGAAACACGAGGAGAATGCTCTAATGAGTGAAATTAATTAATTCTATTATTCTAGAAAAATTGTGCGACCATTTTTTGACATTGAATTATTCGAGTTGTTCGAATAATCGTTTTTTGCCCTACTTGCTTTTGTTGCCTTGTTCTCCAGGTCAGTCAGTGCTTGACACATGCTGCTCTGGTCAATCTTAGTGCCCTGACAGCAGCAGTTATGTTTCAGTTCTGCCTGCTTTAAAGCCACTGACTGCAGTGAAGTTTAAAGGAAAGCGGTGGTCGAGGGTGGCACTTTCTTCCACGGCTGCTACGAGCACTTCGAAAAGCCTTCAGTCTCACTCCCATGAGACTCCAACGAGCAGCAGTGCCGATTGAGGTGCAATTCTCCTCTCTCAATCCGCTCTACTTCCATCTGCCGCTCAGCCTCGCTCTTACACCACTCTTATTCTTGTCCTTTTCACCTCTGTCCAACGAGAAAAAGGCAAAGGACACTCTGCTGGTGAAGTGGATTAAATGAAATGTTTTAACTAGAGATTGTCCTTCAAGTAGTTTTTAGGAATAAAACATAGCAGTAATCTGTCTTATCTGTAACATTATCATGTTGTGGCATCTGTTTACCTTTGATTATTTTATTTCGATATTTTCAGAATACTTTTTCTATGAAAATCCGCTCTGAAAATCACCTGCCACCTCCTTAGCTACAACTTGCTTGTACCTGACTGGATCCACTTTTCCTTCATTCTTTTTGACAAGGGTTCATCAAGGTACATGAAAAATTCCTCAGAGATTCTGGATTTTCACATCAAATAGCTGTAGATCTGTAGGCTGCACTTTCATGTTGAAGAATGTCCAGTTCCTTCACATCCCAAAACTGCTCAGTTGAATTGAGCTCAGGTGACTGTGGATGTTGAGTACAGCAAGCTCTCATTTAGTGTGATGTTCAAAAACCAGTCTGAGATGATGTGAGCTTCATGTGGTGCGTTATCCTGCCTGAAATAGGCATTAGAAGATGGGTACTCTGTGGTCATACATAGATACGCACATGACCAGTAGCCATATTGTGGTAGACTCTGGCATTTGAAAGATGAACCTTTAGAACTGAAGTCCCAGACTGTCCCAAGAAAATAAACCATTACACTACCAGCAGCCCAAATTACTGAAGCAGGGATGGATGAATCCATGCTTTCATGTTGTTTAGGCCAGATCTGATCCTAACATCTGAGTGTTTCAGCAGAAACCAACTTGGCGTTCCATGAATTATTTTTCCAATCATCTGTTTGCCAATTTTGGTGATCCACTTCCTCTTGCTAGCTAGAGTGGTGCCCCATATAGTCTTCTGCTTATGTGAGTTACCGGTACCTTCCAGTTAATTCACACTACTCTGGCCATTCTTCTCCATACCCTTACAAAAACAAAATGTTTGCAGCAGGTTCGTGGCAAACTTGTGGTTAATTTGTGGAAAACAGTGAGTTATCCAGAATATGTTGCCACAAGTTTGCCATTGTCAGCCAATGTTCTGGCAACAATAACAAGTTCCCACTAGTGACAAATGTATTTGCCAGTGATTTGCCAAAACAATTAGCCAGTGATGGCAAACTTGTAGTGAATTTTTACTGACAAATTTGCCAGTTTGCCACAAACCTAATTTGCATGACCTTGCTGCAGATTTGCGGCAACAATGACAAAGGTGTATGGCAGCTGTGCCAGAAGCCAAAAAATTTTGTAAGGGTAATCATTAGTAGCCCGCAGAACCACAGCTCCCAATATTTTTCTCTTTAAGGCCATCTTCTGTAAATCTCAGTAGATCAACATTTTCTGAAATGCTCAAACAAATTGGTTTGGCATTAACAACCTTGCCATGTTTAAAGTCACTTAAATCACTTTTCTTCTCCGTTCTCATTGACTGATTGGCTTTTTCTTTTGCGTTTAAACAGATGTACCCCATGAAGTGGTCGGAGTGTGTTGTCTTTAACCAGCCTTTTAACTATTAATAGATGAAAAATGAAGCTTGCTGGGTGTTGATTGGTCCTGCTTCACTCCGACCAGCATGTCTCTTCAGGTGTTTTTAGACGTCATATTCACAACTCAAATTTATTGTGGCTGTTTTGCTATGAAGTAGATCCTCAAAACCATGGAAACACTGTTCCTAGTTTCAGGTCCAGTAGCACGACAAGCCAACGTGTGTTTCACTGCATGCCAGAAATGAGTTTGCACCATCTGAACCCACCTAGTGTCCTTTATGTTTGGAGTGGAAGGTGTAATAAAGAGCTGAGTTGTTGAGGATATTGTGAAGCTGGTTTGGACAAGCAGTGTTTTAGAAAATCATCTTAGAGAATTTGTGAGATTATGACTCACCAGTGTGAACCTTTTAGGGCTAAATTTGCTGTAGTCGAATTGCTGAAGTGGTTCTAAACAAACACACTGACTGAAGAATAAATACAAGAATGTTCTCATAAGGCAGGTCACACATTTGTCAGAATTAGCACAAAATATGATCCAGTCCTTTGGCTGCAGTAAACTTTAGGGGTTTACCTCTTTGCACAAATGCTCAGTAGCAGCTCAAGCTTGGCTCTGTCCTCCATTACTGCCACATTGAGTGAGTGAGTGAGTGAGCAGAGCAACCCCAACTTGCTCCAGGTAGACTCTCTGTAATTAGGAAATAGCAATGGCTCTGGTTATTGACTATTTGTCACACAGTGCACCACAACGAAATATGACCTCTGCATTTGACCCATCCGTGAAGGAGCAGTGGGCAGCTGACATGGGAGACGCCTTGGGGAACGGTACCTTGCTCATGAGTACCTCAGTGGTAACTTTACCGGTCTGGGATTCGAACCGGCGACCTTCTGATCACGGGGCAAACACCCAACCGTTACGCTACCATCTGCCCATAAATGTGACCACTTTCTGGCCATAAATGTAAAAAATAATCAGTACTAGCCCTCATGGTGGTCATGGAAAGCCCATTACAAACATCAATATTGTACTTTCCATTGTATGTCTATGGCATTGTTGGAGAAACTTGAGCTGGATTTGAACATACAACATCATGGTCTGTAGGTCAGTACCTTGCCACTAGAATAACACCACCCTCTAACTACAGCTGGAATCATTAGCTGGTGTGTAGGAGTCTTGCCAGTAGAGTGACTCGCATCATGTGTGTTTGTCCTGCCTTTATAGTTCTAGTGTGCAGCACTATGAGTGACAGTTCTCTTACCCATATTCCACATGCGTTTGCAGAAGAGCCGGCGGTGTGAATAAGACCCACCAAGACGTCGAAAAGACGAGTTTGCTTTTAGTGATTAATGTGTTTAATGTTGAAATGTAATTGTAGCATTAAATGGATGATTCCACATTATAGGATAAAACAAATGAATAGTAAATCTAATAAAGTAATTATGAAAAATAAATGAAAAGGCTTTTAAAGAGGTTTAAAGGATTCTGAGCACACATTTCCCCTCTACAGTATATAAATCTCTAGTTAGTCAGTGAAATGAGTTGTTTTACTCTACAAACTTTACTTTGTTCTATTGGGGATTTGACTGTAGGGCTTTAAAAGCTTATTATTATTATTGTTATTATTATTATTATTATTATATTCTATTCAGAATGAGGTTGGGTAAATCCGAGTGCAGATGGTAAGAGTTTACTCCCTGTCTGCTGGCGTTCCCCTGCCCTCCTCCACCTCCCCACTGGTGTTTCTCTCCACCCTGCTGAGGTTAATGAATGACCGAGGGCCCCTGGCACTGTACGTCCTCTCTGGGTGGTGTGTGGTCTGAGTGTTGCAGCCGGTGGGGGCCCCAGACCCTAGTGAGCGGCGGCCGAGCTGCTCTGGCTGTATGGGATTCTCATTACTCAGGGCAGCTCGACTCTGCTGTCATTATCAGGGCAGGACACATATGCTGCCTTTCACTGGCTCCAGGACCTGCGGCCTGCCTGAAAATGACCTTTCCCCTGCCTCTCTCTCTCAATCCCTCCCCCTCTCTCTCTCTCTCTCCATCTCTCTCTCTCTCTCTCTCTCTCTCTCTCTCTCTCCCTCTGTCTCTCTCTCCCCCCTCTCTCTCCCTCCATCCTCTCTCCCCGTCCCCTCTCTCTCCCCCTCTCTCTCCCTCCCCTCTTTCTCTCTCTCTCTCTCTCTCTCTCTCTCTCTCTCTCTCTCTGTCCCCTCTCTCTCTCTCCCTCCATCCCTCTCTCTCTCTCTATCTCCATCTCTCTCTCTCTCTCTCTCTCTCTCTCTCTCTCTCTCCCCTCTCTCCCTCCATCCCTCTCTCTCTTCTCTCTCTCCCCCCTCTCTCTCCCTCCATCCCTCTCTCTCCCTCCATCCCCTCACTCCCCTCTCCCCCCCTCCCCTCTCTCCCCCCTCTCTCTCCCCGTCCCCTCTCTCTCCCCTCTCTCCCTCCCTCTTTCTCTCTCTCTCTCTCTCTCTCTCTCTCCCTCCCATCCCCTCTCTCTCCCTCTCTCTCGCATCTCTCTCTCTCTCTCTCTCCTCTCTCTCTCTGTCCCCCCTCTCTCCCTCTTTCTCTCATCTCTCTCTCTCCTCTCTCTCCCTCTCCCTCTCTCTCTCTCTCCCCCCCCTCTCTCTCCCTCCATCCCTCTCTCCCCCTCTCCCCTCCCTCTCTCCCCCCCCCTCTCCTCCTCTTTCTCTCTCTCTCCCCCTCTCTCTCTCCCCTCCCCATCCCCCCCTCTGTATTTTCTATATACCTTTATATGTCAGTTCCATAGTAACTGTCATTCTCTCATTAGTACCCTGTGTATGTTATCTCCCCTCGTTCCTATTCACCTCCTGTCTTTCTCTTTTTATTCTTGTATTCTCTATATGTCTTAGTCCTATGTTTTTCTTTCTCCTTTTCCTCTCTGCGCTCTTTGCATATCTCATTCTCTCTACACCTCTATACTTATATCTGTCTGTCCTCTACATCTCTTCCTCCTTCTCACTTTGTCTCCGTACAGCACCCGTGTTTCTCTTTCTCTCTCTTTTTCCCTCTCCCGCACCTTTTCTTCCCTCATTCCCTCCTCCCTCTACATCTCCTCCTCTCTGTTGCTTGCAGCCAGGGGAGCTGTGTCACTCTGCATCTGTCTCTAAAAGCCTGCATTTGCTCAAAACGTTGCCATTTGGCTGTTATCTCACCTCCTCATAACACACTGTCAGTGCTGGAGGCTGCAGTGGTCCAGAGCTGCTCTGTGCTGTGCTCTGTGCCCTCCTCGCCCCTTGTCCTGGTAGAGCAGCTCTCGGTGGGAGATAGCAGTATGGGGAACATTTCTGTAAGGGAAAGCGGGCGTTGGTGGTGGGTTGGCTCATTGCACTCCCCAGAAAGCCTGTTAGGAAGTGTTTGTAGCAATCGCAGCAGGCTTCAGAGCCTTGTAGTGGGCTTCCACTGAAGAGGACAATACCGCAACAGGAGAGCGCAGCCGCCCGTTATCACCTTCCTGCAGATTAGAGGCCTACTCCTGCAGGCCTCCCTCCCACACCATGCCTTTTCTCTTGAGAGGAAGGGAGAGAGGAAAGTGAGAGGGTACACCATGTGATCTTTTTGTTCACACATATAAGAAAACAAGAGAGACACATAGTTGACATTCTTCCATTAACGAGACAATACTGCAGAGTGCATGATACTTCAGCTGCACCTATCGCCAACCTTCCTCAGTAACCAAGAAGCACATCTTTCTTTAAGTAACCCAAATCTGACGTAATGTCCTCCTACCAGACTCTCACACACACCTGCCTGCCTTGTGTGTACTCAGGGTGTGTAATGCTAGATAGTAAGAAAGTCGTTTTTTTAGAAAGCATAAACTCTCCGTACTCTGCATTATTTTTTCTAAATTGTAATTTGTAATGGCTGAGGGAAATAATCTACTTTTTTACTCAGATTACATTTTCATGATTCATTACAAGACCCTGTTCTCATGTTGACAGTCCATATAAAGGGGAAAAAAGAGAGTTATTTTTAAAAGGTAAATCTGGGCGTTTTATAACACCTTTCCTCGTCTTCCAAGCGTAACAAGTAAGTGAGTTAAGCTGTGTATAGCTCAACCTTTACAAGTGACAGTGATTAATTGAAATTATGGAACAGTTCTTGGTGATTGTTCAAAAATTACATGGGTCTGGAAATTGCATGGATTAGCTGAATTTAACGGGGCAGTTGTTGGCGTAGCAGTGTATGTTAAGCCCCGCGATCAGAAAGGTGAGTTTGAATCAGGGCATTAAAGTTACCACTGGGGTAGTCATGAGCAAGGTACCGTCCCCAAGCACTGCTCCCGAGTGTTAGCTGCCCACTGCTCCTTCACGGATGGGTGAAATGCAGAGGTCACATTTGGTTGTGGTGCACTGTGTGCTGTGCTGTGGTGTGTTCACAATGACGAAATAATCACTCACTTTCATTTTTCGTGACTATTAGTTTAAATCCTGGAGGTCTGCTTACATCAGCAGGTGTCTATACAGTAGGAGGGCATTTGCATTGCTTCCATTTCATTCTGTTTGCTTAACCTTTTGCCTTGTCATTTCAGAACAATCTAAAACAGTTTTACATGCTGTATCCAAGTTTGGAGTTCGAGACTATAACTATATAGCAGTGCACACTGTGTTTTAGTTCTCCAGCATCCACTTCTTGACCACAGAAATATTCTTGACTGGATTTTTATGGGCTTCCTGCTCTATACAGTACACTTGCACCAGCGCCAACACACACTGTCATGTCAGTGTCACCGCTGTGTTGAGAAAGAGCCGAAACCTAAATAATACCAACCGGCCAAGCAGGCAAACCCTGTGCATGAGTGAGTTAGCGGGAGTGCTGGGTTGGAGAGGTGGAGCCTGCGGATCAGCTTACACGGATAGCTCTCTCAGCACCTTCATCCTCCTCCAGCATGTCTGAGAAGCAGCCTTTGATATGGGGAGCCTTGGTCAATGTATATTTTCACATGAGAGTAAATAACAGTGGGAAGTTGGGAAACTGTGTGTAGAAAGAAAGTGTGCATGGGTTCTGGAGAGCACGTCTCTTGCCTAGCCTGTCGAATCTTGTAGCTCTCAGCTCAGCAGCTCCTGTTCTCTGCCTCTCCTGCACTGTGCTTGCGCCTGTCATCTCCATCCAACCGAGCTGTCATGTCCCCGCTTCAGAATAGACTGTTGTTTGTGTGTGTTTGTCGGCATGGAGGTGGAGACTTGTGGCCTTTGTGTGTTTGAGATTGTGTGTGTGTGTGTGTTCTGTGACTGAGCCACCTGGGGCCGGATCTTCATTTGGCCTGATTAGCGTTAGGCCTGTTGACAAGAGTCTCCACGCGTTCCAGCGCCAGCGCATCAACAGCTCCGCCGCTAACCTCCCGCCTCCGTCGTGTCGCCTCCGCTCAACGTTCAAAGCCACGGCGCTGTGGCCTCTGTGCGGGCCCCGAATCTGAAGCCGGGCTGTCGAGACGACTACGTAATAAGTCGAGATCCCATAGTTATGAACCTTGACCGCTGTTTCGAACAGGCCTTTTGCCGTTCTGCGAAAGAATCTGCCTGCATCATCAACGAGTCTCCCAAACATTAAATAATGCATTTATTACTGTAATCAAGCAGCTGTTGTTTTAATAATGCAGAAGAGCAAAAGACAAAAATGAAACCCAGAGTTTAAAAAGCCAGAAACAGAAATCCCAAAACAACTTAGTGTAGCAGACAAGCAGAGAGGCTGAGATTACAAACAAAGAGGCTAAAACCAGCATCGAAGCATGCAGCAGATTAAGAGCAGGCAAACCATTAAGAAAGGCAACACCAGAATCCCAGGTAAAATCAGCACCAGAGTTGGCCGTGATCCGGTGGCCTGGCAGGTTCCAGAATCCTGGTCTGGTGAAGTGCCAGTGAGATACCAGACATGACATGATACCGCAACACATGTCCGTTACCAATATTGTAAATTTGGATATCTGCCCATACAGTAACGGTTAAAGTATTCCCGTCATCAGAAGGTGCGCCAGTTTTCATCAAGGACTGGTAAAAGAATTATCTATTAAGTACTCATAAGAAAGTTACCGTCCCCAAGCACTTCTCCCCAGGTGCTGCCCATATCAGCTGCCCACTGCTCCTTCACAAATGGGTCTGACACAGAGGTTACATTTCATTGTGGTGCACTGTGTGCTGTGCTGTGGTGTGTTCACAATGACCAATAATCACTCACTTAAAATTGTGGAATTCTCTGGGGTTAAGCAGTGGGAACTCCCCACCATGGCACAGAGGGGTCGCCGACACATCCCAGTTATATGTCAATAACCTCGTAAGCCAGACCTTGTACAATATGAGTACATTTGACTGAAAAATCTCATCTCGACAGCACCTCTGCTTTATGCTTGTACCAATCTGGATGCGCTTTTTCAGTAAAAGCCATTCAGAAGCTTCTGCCTTTCATTATCTTCGAAGTATGGTTGTGAGCCGCAGCTCTGACAAATGCAGGTTCAGATCTCCGCATGTCCTGTTTGTTACTGGATTGCGTGGTCGGATGAAGCATAGCTCCACTACAAAACATTTTGGTTCCTCTTTACTTAGAGAGCGTTTGAGAATTTGCACGGCTGGCGTGAGTGTAACCATTGAGCAACAGAACAGAAGGCCTCGTTAACAAATCATTTCTCGGCGACGCGAAGCTGAAATATCACACCCTTTGGCGTTAAATCCACAATCGGAATCTGACCTTTCCTTTTATCGCGCCGCATGTCTGTAGTCTAGTTCCTGGACTTCATCTTATTAATAAGGTGAAGAGTTGGCATTTGGTCAAATGCCTGGCAGGCTGCCCTTGTCTTGCCATGCCTGTGTTTACCGCCTGGTCTCATGTTAGGAGATAAAGCTGGCACTTTCGGAAAAAAATATTTCTGAAGACAGGAAGCGACTAAAGTGGCAGACAGGAAGGGGCTTCATCTTTAAGAGGGGGGGCAGCAATAAACGGGGTAAAACTGTCCCGATTTGATGATGGATGCTTACGCATTCACCATCACGTGGGCATTAATGGTGGGCAGCTTGTCGAGAGACTCGCCCAGACCTGCACTGCCCCTCAGAGTGTGCTGAGAGAGCCTCCGCACACACACACACACACAGTGTGGACATAAACGTTATGGTAGCGCATATACTTTGAGCATCTACATTTTTGGCATTTATGAAATGTTCTTATCCAAGTTCACTGACAAGGTTTGTACTGTAAATATGCTCGTCTGTTAGTACTATGAAAGTGTATATATCTTTGTGTTTTGAAATTAATTGAAGGAAACACACAGACGTAGTGGACGGGGTGGAGTCTACGATAGCGTACGCTGTGGCATGTTTTTAAGGGGGCAGTACATGAACACACCCTGGGGAAAATTTTCAAACTGCTGGCATTTTCGCTTTTTTGCAGCATAAGGATTAGGGTTAGAGTTCGAATAATGGGTTAGAGTTCACATAATGGCAATCACATAATGAGTCCGCTTTAGGATGCAAACGGGACCGTTGATAATGCACTAATTTAGTCATCAAACACGGAGAAATAACAGAAAAAGGAAAAATAACTCGCGAACACGTACAAAAACGTATGAAAGCACACTAAACCGCTGTAGCATTTCTAGCGCAAAAACTGTAGGAGTGGAGAACGAAATAGTGACGCAAATAACATATTTTTACGGGCTGAAAAATGGACATCACTCGCAACCGAGTGCACATGTCGACAGCCTGAATGAGAGCAACATACGCTGCTACAGGCAGCTTGTTTAAGAGTTGGAACGGCGTTTCTAGCGCAAAAAATGTAGGAGTAGCAGCGTCAAAAAGTGGTGGAGATACTACTACTACTGTGCCTAATAATAATAATAATAATAATATGTCTGAAGAATCAAACACCTGACATGGTCAAAATTATGACAGTAAGAGTTTTCTGAGAGTCGGTTTTGATTCATTTTGGATTAATCGCCCAGCCCCTTGTCATATGCTTTTTAGGACATCTTTATTGGATTTCTGTCAGTAACTAACTAAAGCTAATTTCAGTTCAGGTGTTGTAAAACCACATGGTTTAACCCAGCGCCTGTTATGTTAAGTTTCTCAGAACACCGCACTGATGTTCCTGGGTCATGTTTAATTATCAAAAGTGTCAGAAACCGAATCCCAATAAACATTGTTTTATATCTCATTATTGACTCCATTACTAACCATTTCAATCAATATTTGGTGTAATGGTGTTATTTACCTCTCACAGATCATGGTGTAACAAAGATATTTCACTCATTGCATATGTGGTAAGACATTTTTATTTAATGTTGATTAGCCTTATTAAGCCAAGCACAAGAAGTTTCATGCTGAAAAAGTACTTTAAACTAGGGATGCACCGATACCACCCCCGTGCAGTTACTCGCACTCGGAACAAAATTCCCCGATACCTACTACTAATACCACATGTGGAAGATATGATGTAGTTATGTTTCTCGCCACCTTGGAGAGCAGTGTCGTCACCACAACACTTGCCAAATAAACTGTATAAACTGTGCGAGTAAATGTCCCAGCTCTCTTGAGGTACTTTAAAATAAATGACAATGACACTTTGACAGAGCAATTCTAATATTTTTAATATTTAATATTTCTTTAATTATTTAGCACATGTTTGATACATATAGGACAAATAAATGTAAAAAATTATCATTTATTTTATAAAATGACATAATAAGGCTCCAGTGTACTTTAATTTATATTTTGGTTTTTGAAAGTGTTTTCTTTTTTGTTTAGACTACCGTATTTCCCCAACGATAGGCCGCGGCTTATACAGCGATTTTACAAACCTGCATATTGGGTGCGGCTTGCTTAAATGATGCGGCCTGTCTGAAAACATGAAAACGCATTCGCTAAAAGTATAATCCAGTGCACAAAAAAGACAACATACTCAAATGAATGCTAGTATATAATACAAGCTAAACAAAAACCAAATTTAACAGAAATACAAGGAACAAAAGTTTATTGTTGGCTGGGAAAAGATAAGTTTTTAATTTTCGTTTGAACAACTGGAGGGTGGGGGTACTGCAGTACAGCAATGTCAATCATCTTTTTACATTAAAATTCTTCTGTATAAAATTAAACTGAACTGAAATGCAAAAATTATTAGGCTTAACTTTCTTCAAATCCTTCAAAATCAGATCGGTAAACGTCATCGTCGTTGCCGAACAACTCGATTGTGACCTGTGCTGCTTTGCTGTCGTTGATGTCAGACACGCTTTCGTCACCGGTATCGCTCTCGGATATTACAGACGTTGCTTGTGCTGCTGGAAGGCTTGTAGGTGGAGGAAGGATTTCGGCTTTGCGGAAACCGTTCTGTATGCTTTCTGCTTTCACGTTGTTCACGCCAAAATAACCCATTTGCACGCCTGACTGTACGTCGCACGTCGCTGCCGGCCAGACGGAGTAAATGTATAATGTCACTATAGAGTTGCAAAGGCCTCAGGGGCGTGGCTAATGACGTAGATGCTTTTACTTCATTGGTAAATTCAGTAACGTTGCGGCTAATAACATGGGGCGGCTTATCTTAGAGTTTTAGAACATAAATGAGCATTTTCTTATAGAATAGGGCGGCCCATCGTTGGGGAAATACGGTAATTGATATTGGGAAAAAAAATAAATAAATTCTACTATTATTGCCATTGTTATTAATAACAGACCTACACAGGTATCGGTACTCGAAATCAGTGAGTACCCAAAAATAAGTCTCAGTACTCGTACTCGGTCTCAAAAAAATGCTATCGGTGCATCCCTACTTATTATAATCTGCAAAGGAGAAAATAAAATCTGCCTCCCAATTAATTACATCTAAAAATCTAAGAAGTATCGGTATCGGTACTCGGTATCGGCAAGTACACAAATAAAAATACTCGTACTCGTATCGGTTTGTAAAAAAGTGGTATCGGTGCATCCCTACTTTAAACTTCTTTTTTTTTTTAGATTTTTTTTTTTTTTTTAATGGGTCAACTTGACCCGCAACTTAACAGGAGGGTTTAAGGGATAATCCTGTTCATAATCTTATATTTCATAACTGGACATTGGTTTGCGTTTTTAGAGTCTCAAACCTATCTCTAGCTCTCCGTATCAGAAAGAAACGGTGGGGAGAAGAGTCTGAAACATGCATGTTGGTAATGCCGCGGTTTTAGTGGCCGAAAACCTTTACTGGAGACTGGAAGATTGGGACTCAGATCGCCCATGATCCTGAAATCTGGATCGGGAATTGCAGCAGTGCTGCCAGCACAGGGGCTCCTGAATGAGCTCATTAACTCCAGGTCACTGCAGAAAGAAGCAACGCACTAATGTACACGTAAAACTTGATGCTGCAAACCTGTTGAATCTGTGATGTGACAGGATTTAAAATATGTTTGGATTTCCCTCATATTTCTAGGACAATCGGTTGGGTTCTTAGTACATGGCCAGGATGTAAATATATTGCCAAGCATGAGCAACAGCATAGTCCACAAATCATTTTCACATAGAAAAACGGAGGAATGTTTGTTTGAGTTGAGGACGAGGTCCCTCGGGAGCTCTATTAGCGAGTCCAGGCTTGGTGCAGCACACTACAGATATCCCATTAAAGCACGGACACTGTTCCACTCGTTTCAGGATAAACTGTGTGCTTGTTGAGAAACAGCCAGACTCTTCTGTTCTTGTGTAGTGCTACACTCCACTGATTACACACCTCTCCTGTCATCCTCTCACTCCAAATCCCGGATTGAGCCTTGAGGGTTTGTAACAGCGCACCAAATTTATTTATTTATTTGTATATTTTTATATTAACATTTCTAGTGTTGATTGGATTTGCAAAGGCTCCAAACAAAGAATTTAAAATCTCTAATCAAGTCTTTGTCTAATTAGTTTGGCCTTTGTTGACATTTGAAATGCTCTCATAATGTTGTCGTGGCAGAATTCGGGAAGCCCACATTGTGTTTAGGACTTGATTAGCATTGAATAGTTTGAATACTGATTTTCAAAATTAATATTATAGAAGTGTTTGGGTTTAATACATTTTTGTGATTTTTCTTTATTATTACTGCTTTTTTCTTCCAATTTTAGCTGCAGTTCTCCGTCAGAGAAAGCTGGTTCTAATTTACAGAGCCTGTTGGTGCTGTAGTCTTTGGCCTCATGACTGACTTTTGGCTGAGTCACTACTAGCTTTGGGTCAAAGTCTGCTAGTGTAAACTGCTTAGTCATGTAGTTTAAACCCACGACACACCAAGAACACATCACCCCCTTGTTATCACCCCCATCACAATTTTCAGCTAAAACCTCCTCTTTCCCCGTTTCTCTGCGTGCAGATCTGCCTCCTCCAGCCACACGAGAGAGGCCCCCCGGCTGTAAGACGGTCTTCGTAGGGGGTTTGCCGGAGAACGCCACAGAGCAGCTGATCGTGGAGGTGTTTGAGCAGTGTGGCACCATCAGCGCCATCCGCAAAAGCAAGAAGAACTTCTGCCACATCCGCTTTGCTGAGGAGCAGACAGTGGACAAGGCCCTCTTCCTGTCAGGTACCAGATCTTGCTCGGCTCGGCTCAGCCCGACCGGCCTCTGCCTTATTTACTCATTCAGCTTGTTACATGGTGTTCTTCTCAGCTAGTATCTGATCTACAAATATGAATGCAAGCTTTTCGGCCTGGCTGGGGAACACACGCTGTCCCTATAGCGCCTAAAATCTGGAATAAATAACAAACTTGATGGGGTTTTTTTTTTTTGCTCGAAAATCCTGTTTAGTCTAGGGCTAAGCAGGGACTAAAACTAATCTGTGTGGAGAAAGGAAGAACCGCCAGATGAGAGACTGCATCTTCTGTCTCAAGATCATCCCCAAGTCTTTTTTTTGTTTACTTTAGACATTGATTTTAATAGGATTTTTGTCTGAGCCTCAGGATTTAAGCGAAGGCTCTTTTGGCATAAACTGCATACTAAAACACAGAAAGTGGTTCTCAAAGTGGGAGGCACTGAGCTATTGGGGAGGGTCGAGGGGTGGGCACGGGGGTTGGAGCAAGTAAATAAATGATATGGAAAATGAACTAAGATTGGCAGTTCTACAGTTGCAACAGATTGTAGTTTGCTCTCAAAGAGCGCAGAAGTTTTAAAGCCAGTTTTGCACAGAGAGACAAATTTTAAGAAAATATGTCGAAAGTAGGAGCAAGAATGTTAATGTCTGAGCACACACAAGGTACCACTGAGGTGAGCAAGGTACCTTCATGAGCAAGGTACTGTCCCCAAGCACTGCTCCCCGCGTGCTGCCCATGTTAGCTGCCCACTGCTCCTTCACAAATGGGTCAAATGCAGAGGTCACATTTCGTTGTTTTGCGCTGTGCTGCGGTGTGTTCACAATGACAAATAATCACTCACTTTTACTTTCACTTTCACAAGTAATCTGGAAATTTAACACATTTTTGGATACAAATTCATACTATCATTAAGTTTGGTTTAAACTTCCACTGCTACCTCCAGCACACATGTTCATCTGGTGCAGTCGGTGACGTAACGGTAGGGTGTTCGCCCCGTGATCAGAAGGTCGCAGGTTCGAATCCAGGGCTGGTAAAGATACCACTGAGGTACTTGTGAGCAAGGTGCCGTCCTCATGCTCTGCTCCCTGGACGCTTGTTAGCTGTCCACTGCTCCTTCCCGGATGGGTTAAATGCAGAGGTCACATTTCGTTGTGGTGTGCTGTGTGCTGTGCTGTGGTGTGTTCACAATGACAAATAATCACTCACTCACATCTGACAAAGGTTTTGGGGTATAAACTCAAGGGCCAACGTTAGTGTAAAGAATCATTATAAAGCAGGTTTTTCTATCTGAAAGGCTTCAAACAAGGCAATGAAAAGGGAGAGAAGGGTGGGACTTGTCTGTTGTTATCTATAAAAGGGAGACCCCGCAGAAAAAGTTCAGGAACCACTGGTCTAAAGCATTAAATCCTGTCACAAGCGCCATGTTCTTTACATAAGTGCGATGGGGGATAATTATACCTAACCTTCTAACTAATGGAGTTTGGCCACATTTGCGATGAAAAGCCCTTCACTCAGCTCAACTCAGTGGACTGATGGGCCTTTAATAGGGAGAGGAGGGACTCATCACTGTGGCTCCTCAACTCTCCTGCTCACCTGAGAGCCCCTGACCCCAGAGGTCAATGAGCAGACACTCACCCACACTCTCGCCCTCTTAAACTGACTTTTGCCCCACACCACTGCATTCAAATTCGCTTCTCGGGGCATTGCCGTCGCCATCGCTTGTTGCTTCTTTGTGTATCGCCTGCTCTCTCCTCTTTCCTCCTCCTCCTCTTCCTCCTCCTTCTCCCAAGTGTCTAGCTTCCATCGTAAATCATTCTTTGTGTGCAAACTTTGCTACATATATCCCAGCCCTGGCGAGCCCATTTGAGACGCGGGCCGCTCCAATAATACCCCCTGCATTATTTACACTTCTCAGAGTGTCTGCGTCTCGGCGGAGACGGGGCGAGCGCTTCTCTATTGTGGGAGCGCAGTCTCGGCCCATATATTATGTGGCCTCGTGCCGGAGCTCTGCAGGCTTTTCCATAAATAATGCTGCTCATTTCCAACGCAGAACACACCGTCTAAAATATTTAGGGACATCCGGGGGGCGTAAAGCCGAGAGGAAGGAGTGGGGGAGGGGGAGGGAGTAAACTCCAAAACTTGGTCTCAGTGAAGCGGGCAGCGTCCGCATCTCGGGCCACATCTCCCTCTAGGAAGCATCAGCACAAGACACTCCTCCTTTCCGCTCCCTCTCTCTCAGTCCTGCCTTTATGTGCAACATACAGCTTGCAAACAAATGCATAATTCACCATTTTTACGTGTACCGTTCAGCCGGCCGTCTCTTCCCGTTTTCTTTGTTCTGTCCCTTGCCGTTTGCTGAAGGATGACCACAGTGAAGCTAAATGCATGTGAATAAATGAGTGTTACATTTATACCGTTTTTCAGACACTCATTGCACTTTACGTGGAGCTCCTCCACCTCATCCAGCGCCAGTGTTTGGCTCCACCTGGATGCCATTCTCCACCAGTACACTCACCACACATTAGTGAAGGTGCTGAAGAGGCTGGAGAGGAGTCACCAGGGTCAGGTGGTAGTGTAACGGTTAGGGTGTTCACCCCGTGATCAGAAGTTCACCGTTTCGAATCCCATACCGGTAGAGGTGCCACTGAGGTACTCATGAGCAAGGTACCGTCCCCAAGCACTGCTGCCCATATCAGCTGCCCATGTCAGCTGCCCACTACTCCTTTACAGATGGGTCAAATGCAGAGGTCACATTTCATTGTGGTGCACTGTGCTGTGCTTGTACGTGTTAATATAGATAACTCTCACTTTCAGCTAGAGATTGAAGATGATTAGGAGGTCAGATTTGAAAAGTTCATGGTTGATTTTAACAAAACATCAGGATTCCTTGCAGACTCTTAGGGCCTGTTTACACGTATGTGGATATTTTTTTAAACGCATATTTTAAAATATCCGCATACATGTAATCAGGCCGTTAAAGAAAGATGCCCAGGGATCTTCAAATGTGGTTAAATGTCCTCCTGAACATGGAGGAATCATCCAGCATTTCCTGTGGCATCCCGGCCTGCATCTTGTGGCGATGACTCTCTTGCTTTGAGTCCTCCCATGATCCATCGGGGCGGGAAGGGATTGCCCATGATGCTGAGACGTTCCTTCAAAGGGCAGCACCATTATTACAGGACGCTGTTCCCGACTCTCCACTTGTGGCTCTGGCATCCACAGGCACCGCAGGATAGCGCCCCCTGTTGGAGCCATCAACACCTCTACCATCCACAGCCAACTAAGGTAGTCACCAGAAACAAACCTGCTTATCTTCAGCTGGACGAGCTAGTCTGAGCAGCATGCGCCACGGCTGCTGAATGGCTGTGTGTTCTTCTTCACACACCCCTGCCATGCTCCAGCACCCAGGCCCTGGATTTTCTCCTCGACTGCTTTTCTTGGAACCTTTTCTTATTTTACTTGCAATTAGCAAATTAGAACGTGTCTGCTTTATAACCGAAAACACAGATTAAAAGTAATGAGCGCACACCCGAGGGAGAAAAGTGTGAACGCATGAGGCCAGGAGGAAAGTGGACGGTGTGTGCGTGTGGGTGTGTGTGTGTGTGTTTTGTAGCCATTAGAAACCAAATGTCCATATTAAGCATAGGCAGGAAGACATTTTATTCATGATACTTTTACATCTTTTACAACCTGCAAAAAAAAAGGGGGGGGAGATAAGGAGCTTTTAAGTGACTGATTATTTGTCATTGTGAACACAGCACAGCACACAGTGCACCACAACCAAACGTATCATCTGCATTTGACCCATCCATGAAGGAGCAGTGGGCAGCTCCCGGGGAGCAGTGCTTGGGGACAGTACCTTGCTCATGTGTACCTCAGTGGTGCCTTTACCGGTCCAGGACTTGAACCAGTGAGCCTCTGATCATGGGCCAACTCCGTAACCGCTACGCTACCAACTGCCCAATTTGGGGGCAAGGGTGTTTTGCTTGTATATGTGTGTGTGTGTGTGTGTGTGTGTGTGTGTTTATGCATGTGTGTTGTTTATTTGTTTGTGTGGTGTGTGTGTTTGTATGAATGTGCATGTGCGTACCTCTGTGTGTGCTGTTTGTGGGTCTCTGTATATGTGCAGTTTGTTTGTGTGTGGGTTGTTGGTATGTGTGTGTGTGTGTGTGTGTGTGTGTGTGTATGTGTTGATGAATGTGTATGTTTGTAGCGTGTATTTTGTGTGTATGTATGTGTTGTGTGTGTTGTTTATTTGTTTGTGTGGTGTGTGTGTTTGTATGAATGTGCATGTGCGTACCTCTGTGTGTGCAGGCGGTTTGTGTGTGGGTTGTTGGTGTGTGTGTGTGTGTGTGTGTTTATGCATGTGTGTGTTTGAAGCGTGTGTTTTGTGTGTGTGTGTGTTTTGGCACATTGTGACTAGTGCAGCCTTCATGAATCAGTGTTGAGAGCCGAGCTCTTTTTCCCGCCTGTAGCCTGGAGCTGCAGCTGTGACAGAGAGAAAAGTAGATTAAAAAGCAGTGTGTATTTATAGCACGGAGGAGACAGCAGCGCGGACACAGCGCCGCCCGGCCAGATGCTCTGAGGAATAAACACACAGGTGCTCGATAAGGAGTGTGTGTGTGTGTGTGTGGTTGGTTTTTTCCCCCCGTTTCAGCTTGAGCGGTGTGGACGTTCATAGAGATGCTGGAGCTCATCACATTAGGCTTCCTCAAGCGAAAGCGAAAGCTTTGCTCTTCAGTTACACTACGCCAAATTCATTTGTCACCGGCTTGTCACTTTTGCTCTTTAAATTTCAAGTCAGGGTTTGCACTGAAGATGAAGACTTTGAAAACTTTTTTTTTTTTTGGCCATAATTGACTTCCAGAAATCCTTATCCGGGCATCGGGGCTGTGCTGTTCTCCTGCTTTTGAGTTTTGCCTGCGTCCTGGCCGAATGAGAGCCCACACATACTAAAATGTAATGTACATGTCTGGCTGAGAAGCGGTTGAGACCAGCAGCTGAGTGTTGTTGCTGTGTGTTTTGTGTGTGCTCGGCAGGTTACAGGATCAGACTTGGCTCCAGCACAGACAAGAAGGACACGGGCCGGCTGCATGTGGACTACGCACAGGCCCGGGACGACCTGTACGAGTGGGAGTGCAGGCAGCGCATGCTGGCGCGGGAGGAGAGGCACCGGCGCAGGATCGAGGAGGACCGCCTGCGCCCCCCCTCGCCGCCCCCCATCGTACACTACTCAGAGCACGAGTGCGGCCAGCTCGGCGACAAGTTGAAAGGTCAGACCCTTGTCCCCTCAGCCCTACTTCTCAATAAGACGGCGACATTTTTCCTTTGCCGCTTTCTAAGACTTCAATAACTCATCCTTGTTATCGATTATAAAAGTAATTGCCAACCAATTTATTAATTCACATCCGAGGTGAGGGAAGTGTTAATGCATGGGGTCAGGAGGAAAGTGGACGGTGTGTGTGTGTGTGTGTGTGTGTGTGTGTGTGTGTGAGAGAATGTGGGCTTGTGTTTATTGCACCCCGTACAGATCAAATGTTCATGCATAGGCAGAAAGACATTACATTTATGATGCTCTGTGATTACAATCAGTTATTAAAATAGTCGATTAGTCGCTTATGTCATTATGTTGCATACGACTAACGCTTCATCTCCAGTAAACACAGTTTAAATGAGCGGTCGCAAACAGGAACCATATGACATGACTTGTGTGAAATGATGGACGATCCAACTGATATTATTTCCTTAGAGTCCAAGATGAAGAAGAGAGATTAAAACAAATGGCACACAGTTATCTTACAGTAGCTGAACTTACGCTCTCGTCTCCTAACCTGTCAGTAATTAAACTCACTATGTTGTGCGTTTAAGTCAGTTTCGGTCAGACTACACTTGTGTCATTATACCATCCACACACCTACCCTTATGGAGAAGTTTGAGAAAAATGCTTAGTCAAGGCGGTACCTTCCCTTGGAATGGGGGGCAGTGTTAGGTTGGGGAGCGTTGAGGTTAGGGTTAGGGTTTTGATTGTTTTTGATTGGCTAGCAAGAGAGAAGTGACATTGACCAGCACAGCACTGTTCTAAAAGTTGAACGAATATTAACTTCTGCATTTTTTTTCCCGATGAAGGCGCTTAGTGCTCCAAACGCTGAAGCTCATAAGATTTGTATTAAAAATAGGTGCTGCCAGCGAAAAATTACACATTTGGTGGACTCAGGTCCTAACTTTAGTTACTCTTTATATAAATAAAATCATCAAGCATATCAGAAAAGAATGTACAAACACAACACTAGCCTTAATAAGTTGCTAACCGAATTGCAGACCTTAATAAGAAACAGAATAGCAGATGTGAGCAAACAGTCGATAGGACACTGTTCATTTAGGTCTAGTTTAGATGAATAATTATCTTACCTCCAAATGTCCTTCCCATGGCAACAGGTTGTTGTGTGCTATCCAATTGCCGGACAATTTAGTGTCTTCCCAATAAAAAAACCTCTGATAGGATGTTGGCTTAGCGACAGGAGCTAGATGGTGCAGTAACTTATTTAACCAATAAATGCCACTATTCGGCCTCATGCGGTCCTCGTTTACTGGATGCGGTATGATTCATTCATTCAGTCATTATCCGAACCGCTTAATACCAACCAGGGTCACGGGGGAACCACAGCCTATCCTGGGAACTTACAGGCGCAAGGTAGGGACCAACCCTGGGCAGGCGCCTTTATTTTTCCCAGGGGGATGTAGTGAAGGCAGGAGGCATTTGTTGTCAAAGACGGCCACCTTAACTATAAAGCGCTGCAGGAGACCCTGGTGTCATCCGTTTACAACATGAATTGGGTTCATGTAACGGTGGCACGCTAAACAGAAGCACCAGTGTGATTATTTCTGCTGTGTGATCCTTCAGAAAATATGTTGTTTACTGGTGTTTGAGTGTAAATTCCTTTTCGCCTCAATGTGGTGTCAAACATAAACATGGCTCTAATGTCTGACTCGGCCATTACTCAGCGCTGGTCTCTGACGTCTTTTAGCGAAGCCTTGAACTCGGCACCGCGTGCGAGGGAACCTGGAGGTGAATGTGGTAACCGCTGACATCAAGATGTATTGTCAAAAGAAGGGCCCACATCATCAAAAGAAGTGGTGCCAATATCAAAAAGCTGAAAATAATAATAATAAATATTTATTTATAAAACGCCTTTCACAGACAGAGTCACAAAGCGCTGTACAACAGTAAAATACATTAAAAGAGAGGAATAACACATAAAACATAACGGGAATAACATTTATAAGAAAAATAACAGTCAACATCAAGGTGTCAAAGGCCAAGGAGAGAGATGAGTTTTAAGATGAGACTTAAAAACAGACAGAGAAGAGGCCTGTCTAACGTGCAAAGGCAGGTCGTTCCACATTTTTGGAGCTGCAACAGAGAAAGCTTGGTCCCCTCTACGCTTCCGCTTAGTTCTTGGCACACTCAGAAGCAGCTGATCAGTGGACCTGAGAGAACGAGTGGGTGTATACGGGTGTAACAGATCAGACAGGTAGGAAGGAGCAACGCCATTGAGGGCTTTGAAAGCAAATTAAAGAATGTTGAATGAATCCTAAAATGTATAGGCAGCCAGTGAAGTGAGGCTAATACGGGGGAAATGCTCATATTTACGTGTGCCAGTTAAGAGACATGCGGCAGCATTTTGTACCCTCTGGAGATGAGTGATACATGAACCACTAACTCCCATATAGAGAGCGTTACAGTAGTCCAGTCGAGTGGTGACAAAGGCATGGATTACTGTCGCAAGTAGTGTCAGCATAGCAGTGGAAATACCATGTTTCCTAAGTAGGAAGCAAATAAAGAGAAAAAAGAAGGCGGCCTAAAACTGAGTCCTGTGGAACCCCACATGAGAGGGGAGCAGAGGATGACGTACAATCACCAAGGCTAACACAGAAAGTTCTAACACTGATGCCTGCCCAGTGCTCTAAACGAGAGAGTAAAATTTCATGGTCCACCGTATCAAAAGCAGCAGTTCGATCTAAAAGCACAAGAATAACTCGCTCACCAGAGTCTGTAGCGAAAAAAAAAAAAAAAAACAGGCTGCAACAATCTCACCTAAGAAAAGGCTTTAAGGTGCTCAATTTCATAGCAGTGTTGTGGTCAAGACCACCTAAACCGAGACCATGTCCTGACCAAGACCAGAGTGCGTCGAAACCGAGACAAGACCAAGACTCTGAAGGGCCGACGAGACCGAGACCGAGACCGGACCAGTGCATGTTTTACACCATTTGACAAATAAGTGGAACATATTTCCATTTCCACTTCCACAAAACATAAAGTTCAAGGTTATATGTGAGCCTCCACGGCAAAACCAGCCGCTTGTCGCAAATTTTCAAAATTGAGTTATTATGTTTTCATGAAAGGGCTTAAATCAAGCTTCAAAACGATACCTATATGGAATGAATCGGACGACATGTGACTGAGATATCAACATTCAAAGGAGTCGGGTTTCTCCTGTCACACCAAGTGAGAAACGGAGAAATCTGCCTTGAAGTTGACTATCGACGTAGCACTCACAGACGCTTGCTGCAGTCGCGGCTATGTTTACATTTACATTTACATTTACATTTACAGTATTTAGCAGACGCTCTTATCCAGAGCGACTTACAACAGTGCTTTGTAGTCCACAACTGTTCCTAGATCCATAAGCTATGTCGACATCTGTAGTTAAACCAAATTACCACAGACTAAGTTTTATACTTTAACGAAAAAGAATGGGTTAGAGGAAAGAAGTTCAGACAGACACACGTTTTTTATTTTTTTTATTTTTTATTTTATTTTTTATTTTTTTTAAAGGTTTACATAAAAGGTAAATTAGTCCCCTAGATACTCTTTGAAGAGGTGTGTCTTCAGACGACGTTTGAAGACAGCAAGGGACTCAGCTGTTCTAACGGCAAGTGGAAGTTGATTCCACCACTGAGGAGCCAGCACTGCAAAGAGTTTCGATGCATGTTTTCCTCTTCTCTTAAGGATGTTTGTATTTACGGTAGCCTACGCTGCATTCACAGCCACACGGATAGCCTACCTGCGTTAGGTTAACTGAACTCGGGAGACGGAGATGGATTCCGGAGAAATATCTTCACGCTAGTCAACGAGTGGATTTACCATAAATATTAAAGTAGAGCGGTCAAAACAGAAACTTTTAACATTCTGCTGGAATTGAATTCCTCACTTCAAGAAAGTCACATTTTTAGGATGGAAAGGGTAAGTTTTTCAGCAAAATTTATTCACAACAGTACAGTATAGACCTTCCACTGTTTCAAAACACAAAAAAAAAAATCCAAAATTTCACCCCACGCAACATAAACACACGTTTTTCTCGGAAACCTCCGTTGCAACAAGCGACTGGTTTTGCCGTGGAGGGTCACATATAATAACACTGAACATTACATTCAACAGGACAAAAGGTGCAACAATCAACACAATAAATACAGAATGAACACAATAAATACAGTAAGAAAGTGACGTTAAGTGAAGAGATGGAGTGTAAACAAGTATTGCTTAGTGTATGTTTTTAGGCACATTGGCAGCATCAGCATCTAAGCAGCTTATAACAGATGGAGTGCAAGAGCATCACAGAACAATAGACAGAACAATAAATTCACAACACTCCGGTACTGTTTGAAGGTGGGGATGTAAACCTTAATGACTGATATTGCACATGATTATTATTATTATTATACTGCACAGGTTAAATGTAGGATTGAAGACAATGGAAGAAAGGAAAATTTACAGTTATTGTGTTAACACTAGTGCATCTGAGTGTGCCTGATGTAAACAGTAGACAGTAGGTATGTAAGGTGCAGGTGTGAGGTAGTTTGAGCATATGCAGTGAGGTATTTTAAGAGAGCTCTGATATTAATGTGCATTCAGAGTCCTGATGGCTTGTGGTATGAAGCTGTTAAACAGTCTCATGGTGGCAGATCAGAAGCTACGATACCATTTAAAATAGCCTTTATAGCCTTTAGAAAGAGCTGAACAACACAAACAACACACAACAGTAAACATGTTTATTCAGTATCTCTCTCTTACATATCTATAATGAGGAAATCACTTCACCGCAAGCAGTTACCAAACTGATCACATCATATGTTAAACTCTCCTCAACACCTCAGTGGTTGCACTTGAAGTGAGAAGTTATCCAATCCAACAGTAAACAGCTCATTAATAGTAATATTCTCCGAGTTGCTGTTTTGGAAGGTCTCGGTCTTGTCTCGGAATCGGCCGTATTTGTACTCTGTCTTGTCATGGACTTGGGATTTTACTAGTACTACAACACTAGTTATTAGTAAGCTTTATAATGTGTCTCTAAAATCTGTGCATATTTAAATGATTTGAATAATTAAACACTTTAAAATGTAATGTAGATGTAAAACGATGAAATCGAACTTTAAAAAATGTAAAGCATCTTTCTCCATATGTATTGTCTAAACAATTGAGAACCTGAGTAATTGATCATGAAAATAACGGTTAAGTGCAGCCCTGGACGTTTGGGGCCTCAGACTCAGCTCCTACTTTTTCCGTTTGTCTTGGTTTCCCTTTTTAGTTTTAGTGCTCAGTTTTTACAGAGACTGAAGCTGAGCGTATGCGTGATAACTGAGCTCATATAAATGCTATTTGTCTTCCCGAGTTTGAAATACCACGCTGCTAAATAGAAAGCGCCATCTGTTCAGCGTCTGAATGACGTTGCTCTGTCTGCGGGGACGGAAGGCAAGAGAACGGGAGTGTAACAAGGATTTCACATCTTAGTTTTTTCAACCCCACATAAGGCTGTGCAAGTGAGGTCTTCAAGTGTGTTGTTTTTATAGAAAAAGTACTGATAAGGATGAAGGCTCGCTGCTTTCCTACGACGCGTTTTCATAAGTAGACGGCATTGTTCACTCGTTCTCTCAACACTTTTACGAAGCTGTTCTCAGACCTGCCAAGTGCCTAATTTGCCTGTGATAGTTCGATTGCCCTGGAAATCAGTCTTGGCTTTCTCCACATTCAGTAGCTGGCACAAGTAACCGGCTGAAGCGGATCTGAAGATTCCTCCGAATAATATCCCCGTCCGTATCTGTTGGCGTCTGTCTTATTTGAAAGATTATTGACAGCAATAAATCAGCGTTGATGCATTTTTTAAAGCGTTTATATGAAAGATTTGCTGGTCGGTGAGGTATTAGGCGGCTAGTTACCTGGCCTGCTTGTAGAACTAAATCATTCTATTAATATTGAGCGCAGGCTGAGAAATTCATCTTTATGACACATTGATTCAATCTGGGAGGTGGTGATGGATTATTAATGTGAATCATTAGGTGGAGCTTGGTGGCTCTCCGTGGTCACGGCAAACGTAAATAAATCAGAACCCTCCCACTGTGCAATTCTCCACCCGTTCATTTCAGCTACGGCACAACCCTACGCGTTTAAACAGGATATTGTTTACTGTGTGCCTCTGTGTGTGTGTGTGTTGGTCCATCCGTGTGCATGTGTGTTTGTTTGTACATAGGTGTGTGTGTGTGTGTATGTATGTGTTTGCATGTTGTTGTGTCTGTTAATGATTCTTTGTGTGTGTTCCCATTTAACAGTATGTTTGTGTATTTGTGTGAGAGCGTGGGTGTTTGTGTGTGTGTGTGTGTGTGTTTCACATGACTGCGTACGTGTTTGTGTATTTGTGTGAGAGCATGTGAGTTTGCAGGAGTATGTGTTTGATATGTTTGATGGTGTGCATGTTTGTGGGTGTTTCTGTGTGTGTGTGTTTGTTTTTGTTTGATTGTATGCATGTTTGTACATGTTTATGTGTGTGTTTCTGTGTGTGTGTGTGTGTGTGTGTGTGTGTTGTGTACGTGTTTGTGTATTTGTGTGAGAGCGTGTGTGTGTGTTTGTTTTTGTTTGATTGTATGCATGTTTGTACATGTTTGTGGAAGTTTGTGTGTGTTTCTGTGTGTGTGTGTTGTGTACGTGTTTGTGTGTTTGTGTATTTGTGTGTGAGCGTGTGTGTGTGTTTGTTTTTGTTTGATTGTATGCATGTTTGTGCATGTTTGTGTGTGTGTTGTGTACGTGTTTGTGTATTTGTGTGAGAGCATGTGTGTGTTTGTTTTTGTTTGATTGTATGCATGTTTGTGCATGTTTATGTGTGTTTCTTTGTGTGTGTGTGTGTGTGTGTGTTGTGTACGTGTTTGTGTATTTGCGTGAGAGCATGTGTGTGTGTTTGTTTTTGTTTGATTGTATGCATGTTTGTGCATGTTTATGTGTGTGTGTGTGTTTCTGTGTTTGTGTATTTGTGTGAGAGCATGTGTGTGTTTGTTTTTGTTTGATTGTATGCATGTTTGTGGATGTTTATGTGTGTGTGTGTTGTGTACGTGTTTGTGTATTTGCGTGAGAGCATCAGTCTTTGTGTGTGTGTGTGTGCCGGTGTGGGCGTGTCGAGAGGATTAGGACAACAAGGACAACCTGATTCTTATTGTGTTGCTCACGACAGTAATCAATATGTCTGTTGTCTGTGTGCATCAGCTTATCTGTGGGAGCAGGCGGAGGTGCGCTATGTTAAACAGCCGCTCCGCCCTCACACTCGCACGCTCGCAACAAACACACAGCTTCCACCGTAACTCCCGTCCTCAATAGAGATGCCCAAAGGCCACGCGAGAAGCTGGAGCAGAATCTTAATGTCCATCGTTACAATGCCTTTCGCAGCCTCGCTGCAGCCCGCCTGGACCGACATTCCCACTCAAGGCCCAGACTCTGCACTCACACATCACCTGTGGAGATGTTCAGATGTTCTTTACCTTTACATTTACAGCATTTAGAGCAGAGGCTCTTATCCAGAGCTACGTACATCAGTGCTTTCTACAGCCCGTCAGTAAAGCGAGACAGCTGCTGTCCAACTTAAGTACTATTTGGACAGGATTAGTTTTACATGAGGACATGGGGTAGTTATTTTACCACACTTCCGATTCGGAAAGATATGAAATCTCAGTAAAATTCCCAGAAGTGGGAGGGGTAACTGGATTTCCACACCCAACATCACCTCCCTGTCGTCATGTGCCTGCCAAGTTGCTTATGTTACTGTTGGTAATATGCACTTACCTAAAGCGACAAAAAACTCCTCACAAGTGCTGGTCTTCTTTTTCTTTGGAATCGCATTCGTCTTGCGCCAAGAAATCTTGCGTTTTGCACTGATTCCAACCGCCAAGGATTTCCTCAAGTGCCTACATGCTAAAAAAAATCCCCAGGAGACTACAGGATGACGGAATGTTTACATGGGTGTTTACAGCGGGTATATCCGGACGGGATTAGTGTTTACCTGAGGTCATTTTTCCTCTTATGCAGAGCGACTGCCATTCCCTAATTTCAGGAACAGTCTCCCTGAGAGCAACTTGGGGTTAAGGGTCATGCTTAGGGAGCCCAAGCTGGAGGTAGGATTCAAACTCACAACGTCTTGGTCCAGAGACGAGCGTCCTAACCGCTAGACCATCAGCACACCGTCACTTAAGTTACACACCTAAATTCACAGTGAGTGGATTTAAGCGAGTGATTATTTGTCGTTATGAACACAGCACACCACACGAATGTGACCTCTGCATATGGCCCATCTGTGAAGGAGCAGTGGGCAGCTGACATGGGCAGTGTCCAGGGAGCATTGCTTGGGGACGATCCCTCGCTCATAAGTACTTCAGTAGCACCTCTTTTGGGCCCAACTGGACAGCATTTCGATCGCGGGGGGAACTCTCTAACCTTTACACTATCAACTGCCCCAAACAAAGCCGGTCAAAGATAAAGTCAGAAACAAATGTACAAACCACGAGACTAGATTCTACCTTAATTTACTTTAAATAACTTACATTTTCCTTATTATAGGGACAGTCTGCCTGGAACAACTTAGGATTAATGCTCTTGCTCAGGGATTTAGTGGAGGCAGAGCTGGAGGCACGATAGCACCAGACTCAAACCCACAACATCTTGATTCATAGTGAGTATCCCACCACCAGGCACCCCACCGGTGTTGTGGCAGGTTAATAATGCTTCTGGATTTTGCTTCTATGCCATGCACAGTGTCCGCCTGAGTGGACAACCATCTTTTAGCTTTACCTCAGTGGAACAAGGACGTTTAATGGAAAGGATAACGGATGTTTCCATAATTTTTGCTATTATATATGAGATTGTAGGACATAATATATTATAATGTGTGTTCCAAGATCATTCCGGTGTAAATTTGCCAGTATTTCAATACTGTAGCTAATGAAATAATGACTTTTGCAGTTATGACATTTATCAGACACACTTTTTCAGAGTTCCACTTCCTAATTACAGGGACTGTCTCCCTGGAGGAACTTGTCTTGCTCAGGAGCCCAGTGGTGGTAGTGCTGGAGGCGGGATGGAGCTATAGCTTCTCGGTCCTACCACAAGGCCGCCTCTGTTGTCTAATGAAACGAACAAACGATCCTGTGTTGTGCATTTTTGTCAGAAACCACCACAGGGAGCATGAAATATGAGCATGAAATTGGAAAATGATCTTCATGTTCTTGTTGTGTGCTTTGATGAGTCTCTGCTAAGATTTTTATAGCAGCTCTTGCTTCAATACCCAGTTTACTTGCATCGAGATCATGTTTTCTGTTTGACTGAACTACCAGGCACTTCATTACTCCACTCTGGATAAGAGCATCAGCTAAATGCTGGATATGTATAACTCTCACTATTGTTTCTCAGGATCTACAGTCTACAGCCGATTGCTCTTTGCCCCATCATTACTTGTGGGTCACATGGGCCACAGCTTGTGTCCGCTGCTCTCTATTAGTATACCAAACATGACATTTATTGTATCCGTCGGTAAAAAATAACCAAGAGAAAAAATTCAATCCTAATCAGCGTAAGCGGTTTAACGTGAACATCGGCGGCGCCCTGGCTCTCGTTTCGTAGTGTGAGCATGACACATGGTGTAAGCCGTGTGCGTGTTAAGCTTTGGACACGTTTAAGTTGTAAGAGCAGTTGTGAAGACTTCACTGCTGTTTGGGGTAATCTTATAAGAGTGTCAGTAGCAGGCCGTTTCCCGGACAGCTGCCGCATCTGCCAACTCTCACTCACACGACAGAAGCCTGGTGGTGTGTGATGCAGAAGCCACATTAGCATAACCACCAGCTTTCTGGAGTCGCCTTGTTTTAGCTTGAATGGTAGATGTGAGGTGTGGAGTTAGGGGTTTTTGCACACCAATGTTCCCTGTAGTTTACAACTGCTTCCCTTTCACGTCCTACAAACCCCCGGACATCAGTCAGTGTACTAGTACTAAGTGGGGCGACAGAACAGTGGCAGCGGTGTTTAACTGTTTCTATGTATAGAATAACTTTAGTGGGCGTCTGTCTTACTCTGCTGTAATATACAGGCCTACACTTTTTCAAACACATCATAGAGTTTAATTCTTAGTCACTTTTTGTTAACGGAAATGGTGCCAATTTCTGTGATTCGACATGAAATTTAGCGTTAATAGCATTCATTTTAGCGTAGACGTGTTGTGTAAATGTTTTGTGATGCACTACGTGATAAGCTAAACATATTGTAAGAGAACGCACTTTATCCAGGGTGGCACAGCGTCACAGTGGTTAGCGCTGCCGCCTCACAGCGAGAAGGTCCTGCGTTCGATCCCCGGCTCGGCCGTAGGGTCTTTCTGTATGGAGTTTGCATGCTCTCCCTGTGTTCGTCTGGATTTCCTCCAGGTGCTCCGGTTTCCTCCCACAGTCTAAAAGCATGCACTGTAGGTTAATTGGCAACTCTAACTTGGCCCCGTAGGGTGTGAATGTGAGTGTGTGTGCCCTGCGGTGTGTTGGCTCCTGCCCAGGGTTGTTCCCTGCCTTGCGCCCATAAGTTCCCGGGATAGGTTCCGGCCCCCCCGCGATCCTAGTTGGGATTAGGCGGTTCGGAAAATGAATGAGTAAATGGATGTACTTGATCCCCGAGGGGGTTGTCATAGGTGGCAACATAAGTCCACTGCCCATGTCAAAGTTACTATTATTCACGTACTTTAGGTTCTTTTTAAAACTGATTTAGCAAGGTCTTCTTGTTGAATTTGGAGAGTTATTTGTTAAGGAATAATGCTCAATGCAGTGTTTAAGAAACGTATCAGTAAATATAAAAATGTTAATGAGAACATTTCAGCTTTTTGTGTATATTCTTATATTAAATGACTAATTGGAAAATAATTGCTTATCAATACATGTATCATTAGATTAATTTTTTAAAAAGTCATTAGATTTGTCGAATAATCGAAAAAATAATCGCTAGATTAATCGTTTAAAGAATAATCGTTTGGGACATCATTATTTTTTACTATTACCATATCTTCTCTCTGACTTTTATAGCATAGTTGTCATTTCCAGGCAGAAGGAAAAAATCCCCCTGCATTTGAGTTTATTTATTTGTGTACATAAATGATACACATACTTTCAGACCAGTTTTTACCCCCCCAAAGCATTTTCAACTATCAAATCAAACCGGTGTATATGCAGTAGTTTTGGTTTGTTTGTTTATTTGTCCATGCCCTCTTTATAGTGAAGTGCCTATGTTGTCTGAGTGTCTGAAACTCTGTGATGGTGATCATAAGATTTGCGGTGTTCAAGTCCCGGGAGGATCTTAAGTCTAGAATCTAAAGTCATTGAGTAAGACCTTTAACCCCAAGTTGCTGCAGGAAGACTGTTCCTTGTTATTAGGAAAGGTTAGCTCTGGATAAGAGCCTCTGTGAAATGCTGGAATTGTCAAAGTTGGTACTGTGCTGACTGTAGTTGTCAGTATTCACCTTGTTCAGTTCGCCATGTTTATTGTGGGAGTAAAAGCCTCCCATTAAATCAGTCTTTCACAAACATTTTTTGCAGCCCACCCTTTTTGTACATATGAGTTTGCTGCGTCCCCCTTTCCATTACTTTATGCCTCACCTAATATTTCGGGCCCCCCCCTTCATCAGCTTATTTACTCCTCTCACTCACTTGAGTCTGCTTGCTATGTTTAAACACAAGCGTGAGCAGCTGCGTCTATATCCCAAAACTAGGCGAACATGAAGAAAAGCCTGCTTTTTCTCTATAAATAAACCAGACATCAGTCAAATAAACAAACCTGGTGATAGGATTAATTTGCCTTTAAAAAATTCTACATTAGTTTCCAGATTAATCACGAGTTAACTTCTTGACGTTTTATTTGTGTTATTTTTCTCAAAATTGCCTCTCTGCCCAAAATTGGCTTTAAAACTTTAGTCAAACCGGGTTTGCAGCTATAAGACATTTTCAATCAGATTAATTTTCAATGTCATTTACCTGCTTTGTGTGCGTATCGCGCTGCATTAGTGTGTAGTGTATGTTCATGGGCAACACACACAATATGGTAATCGGTTGGTGCTTGGTGTGGTATCAGGGATTGTGGTGTTGGTGTGTGAAGCTCGTCTCTGCTGTGTCCTCCCTCCTCCTGCGATGTTGTCTTTTCTCTAAGCCCTCCTGTTCACTCAGCATCCCTGTAGTTTGTCTTGGCCCAATAAACGTGTCTCGCTAATGCGATTCGGCACCGCCGGGCGTCACACGAGACGTGTTCCTCCCTGACACCAAGCTCTCCTCCCTTCCCCACCATCTGTCTCTCTTTCTCTCTCTCCCTCCTTCTTCCTGTCTTCCTCGCTCTCTCTCTCTCTCTCCCTCCTCCTCCTCCTCCTCCTCTTCCTCAGACGATTCCAAGTTCGCCGAAGCAGTGCGTGTGCTCCTGACCTGGGTGGAGCGAGGCGAGGTGAACCGGCGCAACGCCAACAACTTCTACTCCATGATCCAGTCGTCCAACAGCCACATACGCCGGCTGATGAACGAGAAGGCCGCGCACGAGAAGGAGATGGAGGAGGCCAAGGAGAAGTTCAAGAATGCCCTGGCTGCCATCCTGGTCCAATGTGAGTGCCTCTTTTTTCACTTCTCTGGCAGAATTTAGACTCAAGGTTAAACGACGCGTGCACATCCAGACACCTTAAAGGGGCACTCCTCCAAAAATGTCGACTGATAACTAATGGAAACTCTTTGCTAAAAGTCACTGAACTGACTGCTAAATTTGGAAGTTTTGAGCAGTTGATTAGGTACCCAACAAAACGACACAACATACATCATATATGTGTTCATTTCTCCAAACACACTCTCTCCCACACTCATACACACACATCAAATAAAACACAACACACCATATTTACATACCCGTTCACCCAACTCTCTCTCTCTCGCTTTCACACACACACCAAAGAAAACAAGACACATCATATACAGTACATGTTCCCCAAACTCCCTCATTCTCTTTTTCAGGCTTAGACACACACACACACACACAAACACACACAAAGATCTAACCCATATGTGTAAATTTTCCCCAAACATACTCTCTCACACTCAGTAAAAAGTAGGGATGCACGATAATAAGAATTGTATCGGAATCGGCCCAATGCTAAGATTTTCCCGATATTTTTACCCAGTATGTTATGACGCATTTATTGCACATCGGAAGCTTAGCGCCTGTACCAGGCATGTCCAAAGCCCAAGGTGGGATTTTCTATGACCTGCACCTTCTGTCTTAAAATGTATGGCGCTATTTTGTGCACACAGTGGAACGTTCACAAGCAAAATATCTTGTCTTTAAGTGTGTGCAGTTTTTTTTTACTAACTAAATTATCTATTTGCCTCATTTAATTTAATGAGCCCGCACATAGGCAGCGTCCCAACTGTGTACTGCCACACTTAATAGTATGGTAGGTGAGGCGCTCTTATCATACTTTTCTATGCGGTATTATGCATCCCAGGAACTGGCTGGGGTTGTAGCTTAACGGCTCTCTACGCACTAGCTAGTGCACATGGAGTTTCACATGCGCCCTATTTGACTTGGTACAAAACATAGGGCGGGAAGTGACTTTTCCTTAAAATCTTATGCACTACCCTCAAAATGCTCCGCCCTCACTTGACTCTACTATCACACTCTCTTGACCTGACGCTGTGTTAGAGATGTCAAAGTTATGGCGCTATTTTGTGTGCGCAGTGCAACTTTGATGAGCAAAATATCTATCCTTTCGTTGTCAACTCTGCCTGCGCTGACACTCGACTCTTCCTTTCCAATTTACCGGCATCAGTATCAATATAGGCAGATGTACGGGGGGAAAATATTGGATGTTGGCATCGGGCAATAATTCCTTTATCGTGCATCATTGATAATATTACGAGAAATACACAAGGTAAACTTGTGCAATGCTCGATAACATCATTGGTTACACAGTAATAAAGAACAACAAACTGTACCAATAATCAAAACAACTCCTAAACTGATGCTTATTACTGATTCTTCAAAATGATCATACAGTTGCCCCAACAACAGCTTTCCTGAAGCTTGTAGGTGCTGTGATGTGCTGCGCTTTCAAACATGATTTTCCGTTTTGTTTCTACCTTGCAAACCTTCTTTCACAATGTTATGACATGGTATACATCTGGGCTGGGGAAATTTCAGAATTATTGTATTCAGCTGAATCAGTTAAAATTTGACTAATTGACTTTAATCTAGAAACTGGTTTGAATTTGATAAGAAGGAAGTTCAATTTAAAGATCTGGACAAACCTTTTTTCTGAGTACATGTCTTTTTACAACCTTCCAAGTGCATTATTAATCCTAATAACTAACCACTTTTTCCTAATATCTACAATAAATTGCTTCCTTCTCTGCCATTCAAATTCAAACCCTCACCCGTTCAAATTCAGACTGGGTTTTTACGGCCTGGATCGAGCCTAAGGTGCGGTCTGGTGCCAGCTGGGTTTGGGGTGGCCCCCGGCCCGGTGCATACTGCATACGATCTTGTCACAACGTGCTATGGTGCGAGTTGAGTAAGGAGTGAGGAGGTAAGTGGCCCAGCCGCCCGTCTCCCATCTTGAGCTGAATGCAGAACCAGGTAGAGTATTGCAAACTGCATCAGCACACAGCAGCCGCTCTGGGCTTAGTGGGGGCTGGTAGCGGTCCGCTGCAGACACATAGCACGTTAATCCTGCAGTTTGAACTAGTCTCCGGACAGCACTCCCGATGAGGATGGGATGACCGTCCGTAGAGTTAAAGTAAGTAATGCTTCGAGGGTTCATTCAAGCGGCTCAGGAACTGACAGCTCAGTTTTTGGAAATTTTGCAAAAAATAAGGGGACTTAAGACCACCTCGGGAACTTTGATGCCAGTCGTCTACCCTCCGGCTTCACTCTTACTTGAGTTACTATCAGTGCCACTGTAGTTATACTAGTACAGCATGCAAAATTAAGAGGATAGTGGTTAAAGAAAGCGATATGTAAAATATCAGCCATAACATTATGACCCAAGACAAGTAAAGTGAAGTGGTACGCTGAATAGCCTTTTTACAGTGGCACTGGACGAGGAGTATATATTAGGCAGCAAGTGAACATTTTGGGCCAGTTTCTCAGTCTAAAGTTAAGACCAGTCCTAGACTAACTTTGCCTTTCGAAAGTGAAAAAATGAGTGAAAGTGAATGATTATTCACGAATCACGAATTCACGAATTCAGTGAATGATTATTGGACGAATCTGCATCGATGCTGTGGCAGACCATAATCGATTATATTGGGGGTTTTCAACCGGCGGTCTGCTGCCCCCTAGTGGTCTGTGACATGGAATCCAGTTTCACTATTGAAATCACTTTTTTTTTACATTATTTCATTTTATTAATTTTTCAAAATTTTAATTAAAACGTGTCCAGATGATTTGGGCCTGTTTATGAATGATGAATTTAATGCAAATATCTAAAAAATAAAACACACAAACTCAGACTGCTTGGTGGATCCTGTCCCTTGGTGGTCCCTGGGACGGAACCAATTGAAAACCCCTGGGTTATATCATAATGGCATTGCTTGGTGATTTGCTGGCTACAACATAAAAATTCTAGCTAAAAAGAGCGTCCCGGTAGTAATTATGGCTGCCCAATCTGTGGTACATCTCCAGTCTACGTCCAATGTTAAGTAATGTTGAAATTTTTTTCGTATCAAAACGAATCACTGACCTGATAATCGTAAGCGAATCCAATCATGAGACCAGTGAAGGTTACACCTCTAGGCTGCATATCCCCAGACCTACTCAATATGAGGCAGGTGGTCATAATGTTATGGCTGATCAGTGTATGTGCCAAAAAAATTAACAAGTTTTACAATGAAAAAATGTGCAGTTGTGCAAGTTATATCTGTTGTCTATTAAAAGTGCAGTGTCCTAAGCCTGGAGTGCAACAGTCAGGTTGAGTTCGTAAAAGGGTTTAATCTGTGTTGGTAAAAAACCAACACACACACACACACACAAGTATGCAGGCACACTCACAAACACATTAGTCTTCTCTTTGCGCCCTGTCTCTCACTTTCTCTCTCTCCCCGCCCCTCCGCTGATGGCTGATCGATGGCGTGGTTGATTAGTTGTAGGCTGATCTTTAAGGGGTAATGGATATGGTCAGAGGTGCTCTGTCCAACACTTGAGCAGCTGCACTAAACACTGCGTTAATGCTGATTGGTTTTAAGCGTCTCCCGTGTCACTTTAGCTCAGAAGTGTGCCGTAACGTGACCTCTCTCCGTCCAAGTGGACAGCGGTAAGTGTCTCACACTGACTCTCCCAGGACGAAACGAAGAAGCCGTTTTACAGTCCCCCACCTCACAACACACAGGGAAACTCGCTTTGTCTTTACGAGGTTGTCGCGTGTCACGTTCAACATGTGCAACCTTCCTACTGAAAGGGTTGGTGATGTGATTCCACAGGGTTTACAAGCTGTGATAGTAAACAACAGGCCTGCACATGTTTGGTTCAATCTCCTTCTCACTATCTTTTCATCTCTCTCTCTCTCTCTCTACATATATATATATATATAATATATATATATATATATATATATATGTACAGTACTGAGCAAAAGTTTTAGGCAGGTGTGAAAAGTGCTGTAAACAAAGAATGCTTTCAAAAATGGAAGTGTTAATCATTTATTTTCATCAATCAACAAAATGTGAATGAACAAAAAGAGTAATCTAAATCAAATCAATATTTGGTGTGACCACCCTTTGCCTTCAAAACAGCAATTAAATTTTTCTAGCTAAAATCCCTGACTTTGTAAGTGTACCTATAAGAACTGGATGCTGGTTTGAAGGCAAAAAGGTAGTAACACCAAATATTGATTTGATTTAGATTTTTTCTTTTGTTCGCTCACTTTGCATTTTGTAAATTGATAAAAATAAACAATCATTATTTATATTTCACACCTGCCTAAAACATTTGCACAGTACTGTATATATATATACACCATATATATATACAGTATATATACTATATATATATATACACATATATATATAAAGACAAGATATTTTCCTTGTCGTTAAGACAAGACATATAGCTCATGAACGTTCCACTGCATGCTCACAATTTTGCAATTATCGACGGATTCCAATTCGATTCAGATATTATTGTGCATCCCAAGTAGGCGCTCAATTTAATTTATTTGCTTAATCTTTAGCTCTAGTGACAAATTGGCAATAACTAGCAGCTCACCTTAAACTATCTTATATCACTGTTTGTTTACCTCACATCGCATCCTGTTTTACATTTAAACACTGTGGAATTCCTCATTTTCAGGAAGTGATACCAGTCTGGCTATGCTAATTTGATCTCAAATGATTACTTCGTTAACACTGACTAACTTAAAGAGGCGCTTTAATGCTAACACCATGGAGGGGAATGAAGATTTATATACACTACTGAAAATGATAACGGCCCCCTGTAGCTTTTACACCTCGTTAGCCACATTAGTCTGTTTGAACACGCTTTAAGTGACTATATTTTGAACAGTGAGACCTGTCTCTCCAATGATTGAATTCACGCTTCACTCTAATGCCATACGGAATGTCATTTTTACACCTGTTCCATCACTGAGATTGTTTAATGTGACAGAAAATTAATGACTTAGTACTGGCCTACCCCGATATTTAGCACAATCCTGCTTTTTTATCTCCCATAGCCAGACGTGAACTGTGCGAAGCGATTCTGTCAGAAGAAGGGGAAAATATGCCGCAGTGGAATATCGTTGTGTGTTGTCACAATGACAAACAGGTGTGACGCAGTAGTCAGTCACAGGAGATGAGGGAAAAGCCATTCGCTGGCAATACATAGAGCCACCTGCCTTTAGGCACAAACAGAACACTCCTACATACACACACACATACCTCACATCTGACAACTATTAGGGCCATATTTTGAAATTACAATAAAACATTCAGGTTCAATAAAAACCTGATGCTAATGTGTCAGTTCTAAATAGACTAAGTGTATGAAAGCTGATAAAAGTGAGTGATTACTTGTCATAGTGAACACACAACAGCACAGTCCAAAAAGCATAACTACAAAATATGATTTCTGCTCAGAGAGACCTCACTGTTACCTTTTTGTTGTTCGCTTAAGTAATTTTCACTTGCCAAACGGCCCTTAGGCTTACATTTTATCGTTAGCCACTTTAACGTCTTGTGATGGATTGGTCCTTAAAGTGAAGAGGGAAGACATTTACAGAAAGTACACTTGCAAAATGATTCATCATTTCTGAAAACAGAAAGTGTACATTTGACGCTGTGTATGTGTTGGACAGGACGTTTGTAAGTCAAAGTCAGCTTTATAGTCATCTCAGCTGTTTGAGTATTGTGAACACACCACAGCACAGCACACAGTGCACCACAATTAAATATGACCTCTGCATTTGAGCCATCCGTGAAGGAGCAGTGGGCAGTTGACGTGGGCAACACCAGGGAGCAGTTCTTGGGGACGGTGCCTTGCTTATGAGTACCTCAGTGGTGCCTTTACCGGTGACCTTCTGATCACGGGGCATACACCCTAACCGTTACGCTACCGAATGCCCCAGCTACAAGTAAAAAGACGTAAGACGACAATTTCGATGGCTCCAATTTCGGCAGAGCACAAAGAACAAGAAAACACATAGAATAAGCATATAAAAATACACAGACTAAATAAAACTCTGGATTAGCGGTAGAGAAAGAATATGTGCAATTTTAGTTGCGCAAGGTATTCAGTGATATATCTAAAAATTGTTGTTGCAGAACTCCCACTTTTCCACAAATGCGTAATGTATGAGTGAGACAAACAGCAAAATACATGGCAAATTGCACTTCCAGACGCTTCGTACATGTCACGCCACGCTTTAAGGTGGTAAAAGCGATGATTTAACGTCTAGAACATTTGCAAAAGCGTTTGCACATCTGGCCCGGTATCTCTATAAAGTCTAAGCTAGAAGTAGAAAATGTGCAACTGAGTTATGTGAGGTGTTCAAATAATAATATGTGCAAATATTTCAACAGCAGTCAAGTGAGGAAAACCACAAATACAATACTGGAATGTATGTATAAAAGCTCACCTGCAGGGCACAAAGTCACACCATGCTGCATGATCTTTTGGAAGATGTGATTTTTTTCCCTGTTACATAGGGAAATGGTTTAACACTACATACATTAGACCTGACAACACCACTTGCATGTAGCTGCCACTCTCCCTATGGCAGGCATTTGTGAAAAATGGTGGGAAAAAAAATCCCCCGAAGTGCCTTCATCCTGGAGATTATTTGGGTTTGTTTGTTTGTAGAGGAGATGTGCTAGGAAACCTGATTGATTTTAGAATAGTCGCTGGAGCAAGATGCAGAGAGATTTATAGATGAATTGAGTTGGTAAAATAGTTGAGAGCTCAAGTGGATCGGGCAAATCTCAGATTAGTCCTCGCCTCGAGCATCCGAGTGTTGCAAACCGCCTCCAAAAATTCAGATATTCCATCAGCATGAAAGTGCGCTATTCATCAGTCTGGCCATCACATACACAGATGCATGCACCCTATAAGCACATACATGCTATTTTCTCCGCCATCTCAATCGATCTCTTCCATCAAATTAAAGGATGCTGAAGTCACTATCGATCTGGCCGCTGTACTCTCACCTTTGCTTCAGTGTGAGCTTCAGCGGCCCTATTGACTCCCCAGGGATTATTAGGCACCACACACACACATGCTCTGACCGGCAGAGGAACGCACAAAAGAGAGAGAGTCGGCAAACCGGTAAAAAAGCCTTTCTACACATCATCGAGAGGTGACAGCTCCAGAGTAATATCAATGAGAGAAACCCCTTTATGAAGAAAGAGCTGCAGTGTAACGCTATCGACAGCCATCACGAGGCCTAAGGTCAACCCAAGCCTTAAGTTGTGATTAGCATTATGCCATGGCTTCTGTCGCTAGCCACAGTAATGAAGTTTTGTCCATGGCGTCCATAGCTCCTCGTGCAGCATGATGAGGTAGCAGCAGGCGTGTTTATGAATTAATTTTACTTATGTGCATATATTAGGAATACTGAAAGCATCAGATGCATGTACCTCATTGGTGTGCAGTTGGGTGGTTTAGCCCATCTGTTGGAGTAGAGTTTATAATCAGTGGTGAATAATAACAACAGAGGGATTATAGTCTGTGATTGAACACCTAAACAGTTTTATAAGTAGATTTTTAGTTGGTTGGCTTCCAGTGAGTACAAGGTGGATGTTCATTTCATGTCATTTCATTGGGAAGTAGTATGATGTAGCCCTGCAGGAGTCTTGATTTTGGTCAAGAAATCAACTAGATTATAAAGGTAGAGTATGGCTGGGTTCACAGCTCACAACATGTAGAACACATTAGAGAGTTTATCTTTCTGTTGTTTGCTTTCTGTAGTTCTGGTGTGACATCTGGGATAGTTTAGGGGTGATGGTGGTCTAGTGGTTAGGATACTCGCCTCTGGACTAAGAGGTTGTGGATTGGAATCCTTCCTAGCATTGCCATCATTTGGTCCCTGAGCAAGACTCTTAACCCCAAATTGCTCCAGGGGAACTGAAATTAGGAAATTACGCTCTGGATAAGAGCGTCTGCTAAATGCGGTAAATGTAAATGTTTAGTTTACACAGTTTACATGAGCAGACTGTGTCACTTTTACATTAATGCCGTTAACCAGACACTCTTATCCCGGGGTGCGTTTCCCAAAAGCATAGTTGCTAATGTATTGCTAACTATGTTAGTTGCTAACATAGTTAGCAGCTATGCTTTTGGGAAACGCACCCAGAGCAACTTAATGGACAGTTTCCCTGAGAGCAATCTGGGGTTAAGGGTCTTGCTCAGGGACTCAATGATGGTAATGCCAAAGTTATGTTTTGAACCCACAGCCTCTTGGTCCAGAGGTAATAAGAAGAAGAAGAAGAAGAAGAAGAAGAAGAAGAAGAATGATACATTTTATTTATACAGCACTTTACATTGTCAAAATCTCAAAGTGCTTACAGAATTAAAAAGAAAAACAAATAAATAGATTGTTACATAGACCAAATTATGCTAAAACAAGATTATAAAGGGTAAAAATTAAAACCAAACAAAGAAGGTGAAGTGTGAAACCAAACAAAGGTGAGTGTCCTAACCACTAGGCTAGCGACACCTTAGTGTCATGATTCACCATCTTTGATCATTTTCAACTTCCCCAAAACTCACTTGTGAGGACAAAGATTTGGGTTGGGTAACCTTTACATTTGAAAATAAAATATAATATGAAAGAATTTTATTTTTCCAATGTAAATTCTTGCACCTTCAGCATGCCGTTGCAGGAAGACAGCACAAAGATTCACATAGAAGCATTAGATGGTCAGTCAAGCAAAATAGGTTTGAAAGTAGAAGAATAGATTTAAAAATAGTTCAATAAAATAAAATTAAAAATGATCAATATGTAAAATGCTAGCAGCAGATTGTAATAAAATAACAGGCACCGGGCGGCCCAGATTTAACAGGTTTTACACATTCAGAACAGATGAATTGCTACGAAAAAGAACTGATAAGTGAATAAAATATTCTTGTATTATTTTCACTGAATGTCTTTCCTCGCTGCTGCAAAATGTATAGGCCAGGACTAACTACAGTAATAGAGAATGAGGGTTAAGATTGGGCTGCATGTGATGTAGAGTAAAGCTAGAGGCAAGAATAACTGTGTGCAGTGTGGCATAACATAAGTAGATTACAAGTAGATTCTTTACGCTAATTTCCCCAAGTTAATAGGACTAGCAAAAATCAGCATTAGTAGAGTGCATTATTAGGAAAACAAGAGTGCTCATTGTGCAATTGCCTTATAAAAATCATAAGCAAATTACACAGCTCTAGACTACAAATATAATTTAGAGAATAAATGACCTCCTGTGTATTAATTACAGTGGCCACCGAGTCCATGTCAGTGAGGGCACTTCTAAATAATATGAGCTGAATTCATGCATCATATGTTTATTCATTTTGCAAATTAAAACCAAAGCCCAAAAAGCATGTGTTTTTTCCAACATTCTTTCCCCAAATTAAAATGAAAAAAGGAAAAAAAAAGTTGTTTTCTGATTTTACATTCATATGAAAAATGGCAAAAACAGAAAACACATTTCCATTTAGTTTTTTGTTGTGCGCGAGTGGCAAGATCAGGAAGTGACTGTTGCTCATTGTCAACCTCCAGATATTTTACTGCTCCTTTTTACTGCTCATAAAAATGGATTGCTTCATTTATGCTGGGCATATCATCATTTGTGATCATTTTTCATTAGTTTAGTAGTTACCTCCCGGTCACATCACACACAGATTGGGCTAACTCAGATTTTACAAACTACTTAAATATTGAAGGGCATCTGTGTTTGACTAAAGCAGGGATCACCCATCTTAAAGAGGATGTTCGTCTTTACCTTTGACTAGTTTGCTTTCACTCCTTTATTTTTTCTGATTAACACGGGTGACCCCTGCGTGATAGTGAGTAGAGACCGTCCAATCAGCACACAGCAGGAACTCGGAGCTTAGACGAAACCGTTTAATTGAAAGATAATTCACAAATCCTGTCCTGGCTCAAAATGTCCTTCCTGACATGGAGTCGCTGGTCAACTTAGTGTTAACTAGCAATATAGGACCATGTTAAATCACCATCGTCTAACGGCTCCGCGGTTCATCCCCCAGCTGGCAGGCTTCATTAGCTGCAGTTTTACACACCTGATTGAGTCCACGAAGGGCTTCATAATTAGCAGAGGTGTTAATCGAACACATCTCAATGTGACGCTCTGAATCCTGGACATGTCTACTTTGTGTGTGCAAACCCGTCAACATTCACAGCTTTTCTTTAATATATTTTCCTCAAAATTGCCCCTTGCACAAAAATGACTTTGAAATTTAACCCGCTCTCTGAGAGCAATAACTCAAACTTAAACATTTGCTTGAATCAGTATCTGTGAGATTGACACTCTTACTTCATTTTCAATGTTTTTCATTTACCTTGCTGCCCACCTCCCACTTTGGGAAGCACTGCTTTGGAGGATTACTTCCATGTTCCTTACTTTTCTACAGGCCTCAGACCAGGAGAGCCTGATTGATCGTCTCATCTCTCATTTTGGAGCAGATGAACTCATTTCCGTGGGGTCGGCTGTAATGAGTTGACACGAGTGAGACGGCCTCTCTAATCCGCACGCGCGGGCGAGTAACGGCACGGCGCTTTGCCTCAGATGAAACCTGCATCTCATTAGACCACAGTTTTACCTGCCCGACGCGGGCGGCCTTTGATTAGCGCGTCTGGCACTCGGGAGCTTCAGCAGGGTTGATGGTAGCGGGGTGAGAGGTGCTGTGGTAATTATAAAAAATTGTAAAAGCGCATCCCATTACATGGTACAGATCACAGCAGAATCGCTCCATGTCTGTGGTTTTCTCCGGATCCGGGAGCTGGAACTTGGCACAGGTTTGAACGATAAATGCTTTAAGTGCTGTTAGAGGAGCCGGGAGACGCTGGTCCGAAGTTTCCAGGGTGGTCTAAAATGGTGTATGCAGATCACACAGCCCCGCTATTAAACCTTGTCCCAAATGGGTTAAAGCTCATCCGTCCATTTAGAAAAGTTGACTGTTGTTGCAGCAGCAGACAGGCAGATAGGAGAGTAGGGGGAGAAACAAATCATTCACTGCCTTCCTATCTGATACTAGTTTAATTTATTTTTCTTTTCTTTTATTTATTTTTCAAATTCCACTCCTCTGCACTTTCCCAATGGCCCCTCTCTCTCTCTCTTTCTTTGGACGGTTCAAACTGGCCCCCTCTGCGCCCCCCTGCCACAGTTGAACAGATTGTGTCTGTATTCCACGCTGCCTCCAAACAAAAGGCATGGGACCATTTCTCCAAAGCCCAACGCAAGAACCTGGACATGTGGCGCAAGCAAGCAGAGGTTGGTGTTTCTCGTTTTTTTGCTCTTTTCTCTTCAAGTAAATGTTTTTGCACTCTTTGCTCGCTATTACTGTCTCATCCGTAAGGGATCGCCCCTTTCCCTCGTCGCCTCAGCACCCAGTAGCCGAATCCCGAGACAGTAATGTTTAAAGCATTTAGCAGACACTTTTATCCAGAGCAACTTCCATTTCCTAATTAATGTCTTCCTGGAGCATTTGGGATTAAGGGTCTTGCTCAGGGACCCAGTGGTGGTAGCACTAGAGGTAGGATTTGAAGCCACAGCCCTTTGGTCCAGATCTGAGAATCCTAACAGACGGCCATCACTCCATACGAGACTCACCTCAACTCATCCACCAAATCTTAAGATTTGGGCCTTAAACTGGGAGTCAGAGACAGGCTCAGAGCTCTCATAATCGCCGGAGAAGGTCCACGCTCCCACCGTTATGCCTCTGCCCTTTAGCAGGTAACACACCTGAGTGAGCATTCCCGCTCACCGGGCACTAAGTCCCCCCGCCCCCAGACCTCGATACACCGCGCTTTCATCCCCCGGATTTACCACCCGTCACCCTGGAGCTCTGCTGCAGATCAATGCACGGCTCGGCCCTTCTCACGCCGCCTCTCTCCTCTCATCCTCCTGTGTCACGCTTTAGTTATAGCTGAAATTGTCGATTCCGCGTTCCCCTTTTTCTCTCGATCTAAAGCAAATTGAGCCAACAGCGCACAGGAGCCAATTGGTCTAATTATCAATCTCCAATGTTTGTGTTGTGAGCATGGGGAGGGGGACGAAGCGTGACACTGTTGTCCTTTTCCGGTCACTCGGTAAGTGTCGCAATCCATCGACGAATTTAGTCCGTAATTGATGCCGCCGTATGAACGAGAGACAACAGCAGGGCAGCGTTTTGCGTGGATTTCTTGGCTGCGTCTCATAAGCGAGGCACTAGTCCGGGAAAGAGCTGAAAAGTGTGTTTTGTGAATAATGATGTGACGCCAACAGGAACAATGCATCTTTTTTAAAACGGTGCCCCTCGTTGTACGTAAACTCCTTCACCTCAGATGATTAGTCAGTACGCCCCCCGCTTCAAATGCATGTGCTCTGACCGTAACTGTTGAACCAAGCAAGACTCTTCATCGCATAAGGTAGGTGTTCGAAACTCTTCTGATTACCAGGGGTTCCTGTTTTGACTGGTTTTGTTTTATGTATGCAGTATGTGTTGTATATTACATTATATATTATGTATTATGTTACGTTTCCATACCAGATTTTTCATGAAATCTTGACCACAATTGTCATGGAGTTTTGGTCTCAGCCCCCTGTTTAAAAAAAATAAAAAATACAGAAAAATTCCAAACCTGACCTGAAATATTTACATTTAAGGTTTCCTGGTTAAAAAAAGCTTTAAATGCAGCTAACAACAATTGAAATCCCAAGAATATTCTTGCTAAAGTCACAGGGCCTCAGGAATTTGTTCTTTAAAGCCAGTTTTCACCAACATTCTGACATTAAACAGTGTTTTCTTATTTCACATTTGTCTTTAGATAAGAATCTACAAACGGTGAAGAGCACTCTTACACTGATTTTAATGGATGTGTGTTCGTGCAAAATATTGAATTATAAAATTTCTAGAACATAATTTCTTCAGAAGTGTGGCACAGTGGTTAGCGCTCTCGCCTCACAGCAAGAAGGTCCTGTGTTCAGCCCCCGGGTCGGCTGTGGGGTCTTTCTGTGTGGAGTTTGCATGCTCTCCCCGTGTTCACGTTGGTTTTCTCCGGGTGCTCTGGTTTCCTCCCACAGTCCAAAAGCATGACATATATGTTAATTGCGACTCTAAATTGGCTTCGTAAGTTGTGAGTGTGATTGTGTGTGTGTGTGTGTGTGCCCTGCGGTGTGTTGCCGCCTTCAAGGGTTGGTCCCTGCTTTGCGCCCGTAGTTTCCGGGATAGGCCCCTGTCCGCCCATGACCCCAGTTGGGATAAAGCGGTTCGGATAATGACTGAATGAAAATTTCTTCAGGTTTACAGTATACTATTTAAATGTCTTAACTCAAGAATTTAGAAAATGTTGGTGAACATGGCCCACTGTTTGTGCTAAATGTTCCTATTAGCTTTCACTTACTGTTAGCCACATTAGCCTAAGAAGGCCCCTTTAAGTGGAGCAGAGGAAAGAGGGAAAACCCGGCAGGACGTTTCATTTCTGAACAATTTTTACACGTGGAACTGTAATGCTTTTAGCAACCAGGTCACACTGTTAGTCTCCACCAAATACACACACACACACACATATACACCAGTAGTGTGTTACACTTACTCCCATCATGCTCCACCGTTCCCTTTTTGTATAGCAGTGGCACACAAAGCCCCCCATTGACCCCGGTGCACTCCATTCTGCCTTTCCATTCGGAGAGATACATGCATAATTCCCAGAAGTCTCATTTCGGGTGCTGCGCTGTGCGGCGGCCGCGTTGATGAAGCCGTAATTGGCTGCTGATTGAGGCAGTGTGTGGTCAGTGCAGAGGCGGCCGGACGCTTTAGACTTGTTATTATTCCTCTCCGCCCAGCGTGCACATTCTACCGCTGCCTCTTTTAGACGGTTAATCTGCTTTAACACACACTACCTTAAAAAGAGCACTCATGTTCATTCAGAGTTCAATTCAGGGTTACTGTTTTCTCTCTGTCAATCTGACTGACCCTCTTTCACTTGTTCACTCTCTCAACCTCCCTCCCTCTTCCTCCTCTCTTCCCCCTCCCCTTCAGTCTCTCATTGTCTCTTTCACACTCCCTTTCTCTTTTCACATTCTCTCTCTTTCTCTCTCTCTCCCCTGCAAATGAACACACACCCGCTCGTATGCCAGCACACACTCACTCCATCACGCTGTCAGCTGCAGCAGCCGGAACACCGCTAACTCACTGATCAGCTCTCACACACTCTTCATCTGATCCATCTTTCCAGAACTCACTCTCTCTCCCTCACTCCATCTCCCTCTCTTTCTCGCCCTCTCTTTTATACGCTCTCTCTCTCTCTCTCCATCTCTCTCTCTCTCTCCATCTCTCGCCATCTCTCTCTCCATCTCTCCATCTCTCTCTCCATCTCTCTCTCTCCATCTCTCTCCATCTCTCTCTCCATCTCTCTCTCTCTCTCTCTCTCTCTCTGTCTTTCCTTTCTCTTTCTCTCCTCTTTCTCTCTCCCTCTCCTCTCTCTTCTTTCTCCCTCTCCTCTCACTCTCTCTCTGTCTCTCTCTCTCTCTCCTTTCTCTCTCTCTGTCTCTCTCCATCTCTCTCCATCTCTCTCTCTCTGTCTCTCTCCATCTCTCTCCATCTCTCTCTCTCCATCTCTCTGTCTCTCTCCCCCATCTCCATCTCTCCATCTCTCTCCCCTCTCTCCTCCCCTCTCCCTCTCTCTCATCTCTCTCCCCCTCCTCTCTCTCCTCACCCCCCCTCTCCCCCCTCCCTCTCTCTCTCTCTCTCTCTCTCTCCATTATTTATAGTCTTGTTTTTCTCTCACACTGTCTCTCTCTCTGCTCTTTCTCCCTCATACACTCACTCTATTTCTCTCTTTTTCTCATAGTCTCTCCCTTCCCCCTCTCTCACTTATAATGTCTGATATTATGCATGTGCAGGATGTTGCTTCAGCTCTGCAGCAGATAATGAGTGTTAACGGTAAGACTGTGTGGCTCCAGTCTGGCTGACGCGGAGTTTTATTGTTAGCTCATATCTACCTCAACACTCCCACCCAAATATGCTAATATCTATTAGAGGCTGACTGAAGTAGGATTTATAGCATTGGAAGATTTAACATGTACATTACATTTCACATTAAAATAACATTACAGTTATTTTGTTTTGTATTTTATTGTTTGGTTTTTTTGCCTTCAAGGTTTCTACTGTAGATATGCTCAGCTATTAAAGACGGATTTTAGCTGACGAAAGGGTGCACATCTTTGTGATTTGAAAATAACTGACGGAACCATATAGATGCAGTGTCACGCTGTGGTATGTTTTAAGAAGACAGTACATGAATACATCGTGGAAAGTGCTAACAGAATTATTTTTAAAATATTAATACAATTTTATCATAGTGATTTTGAATGTAAGTTCCTATATTTTTTTTTGAAGAAAAAGAATTCCTATTCATTGGCAGCACGATGGCGCAGTGGTTAGCGCCGCTGTCTCACAGTGAGAACGTCCTGGGTTTGATCCCGGGGTCGGCCATAGGGCCTTTCTTTGTGTAGTTTGCATGCTCTCCCCGTGTTACGTGGGTTTTCTCCGGGTGCTCCGGTTTCTCCCACAGTCCAGTAGCCCAGCACTAGACATCATAGCCACCATTGGGGTCCTCAGTAAGGTCTTTAACCCCCAGGGAGACTGCCTCTGTACTTAGATAGAAATAGAATTGACCTGAGACAGAAATGTCTGCTAAATCCTGTAAATGCTAGGGTGACCAGATTTAGGGTGACCACTGCACCTGCTCTGCCGCCTCACAGCGAGAAGGCCCTGGGTTCGATCTTCAGGTGGGCTGTAGGCTGTTTCCATGTGGAGTTTGCATGCTCTCCCCGTGTTAAAGTGGGTTTTCTCTGGGTGCTCCGCTTTCCTCCCACAGTCCAAAAGCATGCACTGTAGGTTGATTGGTGATTGGCGACTTAAATTGGCCCCTTAAAGTGTGAGTGTGATAGTGTGCGTGTGCGCGCCCTGCAGTGCGTTGGGTTGGTCCCTGCCTCGCGCCCCCATTGGTCCCGGGATAGGCTCCACCCTGGTAGGGATTAAGCTGTTCCAAAAAAAAAAAAGCAAGTGGAAGTGAGTAGGGGGAGAGCGAAGTAACTAGTTTGGGAAAGCCCCAGGGAAACGCAAAGCAAATCCAATTGAAATGAAATGCTGGACGATTTTAGAATCCTTAAAAAGAGGACATGTCCAGAGAAAAGAGGACGACTGGTCATCCTAGTAAATGCAAATGTAAGTGATGCCATCTAGTAGACAAACTATGCAATGACAACACTGATAACATTTTTTTTGTTTCTCGGGTTCTTTTTCATTTATCTTTTATTGGTAATTTTATTGGCAGTTTGCTGATATCAGATGATTATATCACTTTATCGGTCAGGCTCTAGTGTTCATAACAACAAGAGCCGGTTGCGTAAGTGAGCACTGGACATTTTTGGGAGGAGTATTCCTTTCCTCAGTGTTCCTCATTTTCTGGACCAGTCCTGTAGGTTTCGGGCGCATGAGCTGGTGCCAACCCACTCCAGCGGCTGCCCGCTGGCACATAAAGATTTGCCTCCAGGTCCCTGTAAACCCCCTTCTGCATGCTAGATTGTCTACGCTCTCCCGTGAGCTGTGCTGTGGTAAGTGGGCGCTCGGTCCAGCCGGCGTGACGGGCTGTGTTCAGGTTGGAGGCTGGCGCTGGTTGTTACGGGGGCAGGGAGCTGGGCGAAGATGAGTGCAGGGGCGTGTGGCGATGCTGCAGGCGCTGGACTAGAGGCTAACGTCCAGGTCTTACACAGGAGACTTCAAAAGGAGAGAGTGGCTTCCCTGCAGCACGCCAGATTAGTGCTCAGCCCATCTCCACTTCTCCGTTCTTAATTTCCTCTCCCTCTCAGTTTCCCCCCAGCTGCATCCTACCCACTCTCACTCACTCTTGACTGTATTACCCATTTTCACTCAACTTCTCCTCCCTCTCTCTTTCTTCTTTTCCCTTTAGCCTTTCTCTCTTCTCTTTCTGTTTTTCTTCTGGCTCTTGCTCTCTCTCTCTCTCTCTCTCTCTCTGTTTCTCTGCAGCTATATTTTAGCCACTTTCATCCTGTTTTCTTTCTTTGCTTTTTTTATGCATTTTTGCCTTTTTTTTTCTCTCTCCTTCCCTCTAGACAGGTCTGTTCATTTCTGCACTACCTGTTCGACCTCTGTAATTCTCCCTCCGTTCATGCTCTGTTGATGCTCATCTGGACAGATGGTGGTGTTTATGCTCAGCTTTTTGTTTATTGGTCGGGAAGGGAAATTTTTTGCCCCGCAGCAGAATGTCTGTGTCAGTGCGGGTTTGGTGTGTGTGTGCATGTTTGGTTTGGTGTGTGTGTTTGTGTGTACACACCAGCAGAGTGCCCCCTCCTCAGTGCACACGGCTCATTAGCTGCTGAGTTCCCCTGTTAGGTCGTCCGGCAGGCGGACCCCGTGCCGAGACATCTGGTCCGAGTGACCCATCTCAGTGCAGCAGATCCTCACCGCCCCCCCACGGGGCCATTCTGCCTCCCCGGCTCAGCGCTAGAGCGCAAAAACGTGCCCTCGCTGCAGTGTTTGTCCACTAAGCGTCTGAAGCAGCAAGGTCAGCCAACTCGGAGCCCCTCGGCATTGCTCCCGCCTGCTCTTACTGCATTTGAGGGTGATTTGCCCGGCCTGCTTTATTACATTTGAACTCCATAGGTTTTATGTGCTAATGGCAGTGTGGGAAGGGGGGGGGCCTTGAATGTTATAAGGCCTTGAATGTTAAAACTGTCTCTGTCTCTGTCTCTCTCTGTCTCTCTCTCCACCCTCCCCCCCCTTCTGTCTATCTATCACACAAACGCACCCACAGGAGATTAGGAACATCCATAATGAGGAGCTGATGGGCATCCGCAGGGAGGAGGAGATGGAGATGTCCGACGATGACATGGAGGACGTGCCAGAGAGCAAAGACTCGGACGACTCAGGTACACACCCCCAAACCACCATCATGCCCCGCCAACCCGCCCCCCCAGTAGCTTATCAATGGTGAAGCTACTTTAAAATTACTTTTTTACGAATAGCAAGGTTTAGCAAGTCACAACTTTACTATTTTTACTATTTACAACAATGGTTGCCGAGTGATTCTGTTTGCTGTTGAATTGACAGAAGTGGTGTCTATTAGGCTAACATGTCTGTGCATCACAGCGCGCTCTTGGCAACTGCAAGATGGAGTCCATCTTAGCAAAAATGGAAGCAAGAATCTGTGGCCATGGAATAGTTTGGATGTTGTTAGATGCTTTTCTTTGTATCTTTTAGTGTAGCTTACTACTAGCTTGGCTATAGAAACTCTAGAGTTTAAAAGTAACTCCCCCAGCACTCAGCGTAGCACCCCAGTTGCACCTTCGTACCGTTCTTCAACCGCTCACTTCTGTTAAAAGAGATGTCATATTGATTAAGACGTTGACATGTTAGAGCTAGAACAGAAGGCTCTTCTAATATACAGTAGTTACTGGCATTGAAAAGTGTCTGCAAAAAAGTGACCGCAATGATATCAATTCAATGTTTTTACTGCTTTTCTGGCATCGTGACTCCCTGTGCACATAGACATGTCCAACAAGACACAATTTGTCCAGCTTGGTGCAGATGAACTCAAATGGTCTCAGGCCTTTTAAACAACTTTCAAATGAGTTGTAACTCCAAAGACTCCTTTAACCTCAATGCCTGACCTACAGTTGCATTCAAAATGATTCAGCCCCTATTGCAAATTAAGTTCATTTGCAAAATTTACAAACTTTCAGTTACTTGTTCAATTTAAATAGCTTAACACAACTAATATTACAAGTGGTTTCTCCAAAGTTTAACACAAAATATCACTTTTAATGAAGTGTAATAATGTCAAAATGATTCAACCCCCTGAATAGAGTCCCTCATGAGAGCAGAGGTGTGAACCTTCACTGGTCTCACGATTTGATTCGGTTACGATTATTAGGTCAATGATTCGATTCGATGCAATATCTCGATGCATCACGATGCATGCCATCTTTTTTTTTACATTACTTCACATTGCACACAGATCGGGCAGCCATAGTTGTTACTTGGATGGTCTTTTTAACTAGAATTTTTATGCTGTAGCCAGAAAATCACCAAGCAATGTCATGATGTAATTAAGGAGTTGTAGTAGTTTAATTTCAGCTGCTTCTGTCCCAGGGACCACCACTCAGACACAGCAATCAGAGTGTAGGGGGGAGTATTTTTTTATATTACTTTTTAGATATTTGCATTAAATTCATTATTCATAAAGATCCCCAAATCATCTGGAAATGTTTTGAAAAATGAAGTGATTTCAGTAGCTAAACTGGATTGCATGTCACAGACCACCTATAATGTCTCTGCGGACCACTAGAGGGGAGCAGACCGCCGGCTGAAAACCTTCATTATAATCGATTATGGTCTGCCATTGCATCGATGCAGAATCATCCATGTCTGCATTGAAATACATCGATTATGCGATTAATTTCAACTCCCCTTCATCTGATGCAGCTAATCAATCACACCTCATTGGTAGTATCAGGTGTGCGTGAGCTAGAACTCATCAAATATCTAGTCTGGCTAGGGTTATGATCACTGTGACGTTTTACTGCATGGTAGAAACATGGGTAAGTCAGAAGAGTTGTCCAAAAAGTTTAGAGAAGAGATCATTGCTTTGCACAAACAAGGAAAAGGATACAGATGTTATCACTAAATGTTCCTAGAGATACTGTTGAAAGCATAGTCCGCAAGTTCATACCCTAACCCTAATCCAATTTGCAATGGGGGGTGAAGAGTTGAAAGCATGGTTGGGCTGTAATGACACTGGATTTCACATATTGTAATATTAGGATTTTTATTTACCAGACAATGTGTGTAGCTAAATTTGGAAAAAATTAGTTGCTCTGGATTTTTTAGGGAAGTGCATCTGCATGGAAAATAAAAACAATAATTAAAAAAAAGCCATTTACACTAAAAACTGTAAAAACTTATTATGAGTAAATTATCCCTGTTTAACTTTATCCAGTAACCCTTAAATCAGAGTAAAGGAGTTCTATTAAGCTGACTTCTCTTGTATATTAGGCATGGGAAATGAAAATCAGGAGGGTTTTTTAATCAAGTGACAAATAAGTTGTAGCCTGACATGTTTGAATTTGCCTGGTGTGGGATCACACATCTTTCTGTGTGACTATTACACATGCACACATTTGCGACGGTGGTGATATATTGAGCCCAGGGCCAAAATACTCACAGACATGTGGTAGAAAACCTTTCCAGCAGAGTGAAGGTTATTACAGACACAAAGGGGCGAGAGTCAACTTTATATTAAAGCCCCTGTTTTGGAAGGGGATGTCCAAGAACCTCATATAGGTGTGATGGTCAGTTGTCCATCTTTTTGGTTGTGTAGCGCATTAGGATCGATGCACTTGTTTAATATTTACTCACACACAGTCTAATTACAGTGTAGCCATCGCTCAGATGGTGAGTTGCTGCTTCTAGGGCGCCAGAACCCATTAGATAAGATGATAATTGGGTAATTAGGAAGCTCCCTACACTCTCGTTGCCCAGTGGCGTAAAATTAAAACAGGAAAACATCGGCTGGCCCATTTGATGCTTTCAGTGGGGAAATCACGCCTGAAGAAGTGCGGCGACCGCTTGCAGACCCCAGTCACTCTCTGTCTTGTTTTGGACAGTACAGCTGGCGCTACTTTTTCCTGTCGGAATCCTTCCCACAGAACGGCTCTACCTCCGCAGGGCTTTGGAGCACTATGCCACTTTCGTGTGTTGTGCTTTTCAACACGTTCCAGGAAAGGCCGCACTATTGGGGCAGGCAAAAGGTCAGAGTGCACTAACAGTGGCGGACAAGGGCAGCAACCGGTCAGTCTTTTTTTGGTCCTCCGCTGTCGTTCCAACATGTTTCCCCCCTCTCTCCAACATCAGTAGCACTGCTGACGAGGGAGCCATCAGACCCAAAGCACAACGCATCAAATGTAAGAGCTGGCAGCTGATTCTGTCATGATCCACAGCCATTAGTCTTCTTTATACTCCCATAACCCCCTCTGGCAGACCGAAAACCCGCTCTGCCAGCTGCTCGAACAGCTCGACTCCCAACGTCACTGAAGTTTCGCTTGAAACAGGAGCCTGGTGGCTTTGTGAGAGACAACTTGAGAACGCTGGGAAGTTTTTCAGCTTCGAGCATCATCAGTTTATTTTTTGCCATCGATGGCAGACCCCTGCTATCACACACCTTCGCACAAGCACACACACAGCAGGTATGAAAGGTGACCCTGCAGTTTCCCCCACCTTTCCACCCGCGAGCCTACTGAGCACAGCTTCCAGTGGAACTATCACAGATTCCCAGATGCGACAGAAACTCAGCATTAGCATGCAGATTTATGCAAATGCAAATCCTACGTTTAGCAGGTTTTGATTCATGCCCCTTTCATGTGAGACCTCAGTTATTAGGAAACAAGGATAGCAATCACTGTCAGTGCGTGGTCAGGTGTTTGGAAGAGAAGTGAGGAGAGGCAAGAGGGCCTGTTGTCCACATGGCTGATGGAGGGATTAATGCAGCACCCTCCTCCTTATAGAAACAAAAGATTTCTCACCTGCTGGTTGCCATGCGAGCTGTAGAGCGAGGTGGTGCTGCTCCTTTTGCTCTCCCTTATTCTCCGCTAAATGAGTTCCAACCATCATAATCGGACACCGGTATCAGAGCCGTCAGATGCCACTCAAGCCTTTGTTAACACCATTTTTTGCCTCAGAGTTAATCAGTGCTAATGGGTGAGGCCCGGCAGATGCAGGGCATTATGGGAGCTGACACACATACACCACTGGGCCAAAATATGATGCAAACACAATTTATTGCATGCTTTATGATTACGTTTCTTGTATAACAAATCCAGGTGAAATAAGTAACAGTGTTTCACAATATTGAATGCATTGTCAGTAGCTAGTGTACAGTTTAGAAAGGGACGGCTTTTCCCTTGTTTGTCAGCCGTTTGGGTGAGCTGTCTTACGGCCTTTCACAGTGTGCTGCGTTAGTGCTGTTCCAGTCACGTCTGATTTGTTTCCCACAACTAGTCAGTGCTCCTAAATTATCTGCCATTAAGTGTAGCCTTGATGTGTGCCAATGTGGAACTTAATTAGACCTTAATTAAATAGAGGTTAATGAGCCTACAACTAGACACTGCCTGCTGTCATCAGTGCCTTAAGTGTGCCTCATGTTTTTGCCCAGCAGTGTACACGGACCAGGAAGAAGAGGAGACAAATGATTATCAATTTTTTTTCGATGTTCATTCTACTGTAAAATACCCTACACCTCTCCCCAAATTTAAACCAAACCTAATCCTAAATCTAACAATAACCTACTCTTAATGCTAAACTTAACTGTAACTTAGTCCTTATTCATACACTAGCTACAGTCGAAGTAAAAAGTATGTGAAGCCCTTGGAATTTTCTATATTTATGTCTAAATCCCATATACAACATAGTTGTATCTTCATGCAAGTCACAATAATAAACAAACATAGTGTCCTCTAACTAAAGATACACAGATTTTCAGAAACATTTTGACCATATTGTAGAAATCATTAAAACTGTGAAACTGAAGGTTGAAAAAAGTAAGTGAACCCCAAGCTAATGACTTTTTAAAAGCTCATTGCAGTCAAAATTTAGCACACCTGGAGTCCATCTAATGAAACAAGTTCAGGGGCGTAGCCTAGAATAACTCTGGTTGATAAAAACCACTGAGAAGTTAGAGTTTGGGCTTTTGACAAGAAGCATATCCAGATGGGAATCACGACTCGCACAAAAGACCTGTGTGAAGACCTACGATCAAGAATTGATTATTTACATAAGGCTGGAAGGGTTACAAAGTCATCTCAAATGTTGTTACATATTCATCAGTCTACTGTTAGGCAAGTTGTCTATAAATGGCGACAATTTGGTACTGTGGCTACTCTGCCTAGAAGTGGGCGCCCCGGCCAAGATGACCCCAAGAGCACAGAGCAAAGTCATCCTTGAGGGAAAGAAGAACCCTAGAGTGACAGCGAATGACTTGAAGTCATTAGAACTGGCTAACATCTGTAGTTCATGAAACAACAATACGCAAAACACTGAACAAGAAAGGAGTCCATGGCAGAGCACCAAGAAGGAAGCCACTGCTGTCAAAAAAGAACATTGCTGCATGCCTGAAGTTTGCGCAAGAGCACTTGGACACTCCACAACGGTACTGGGAAAATGTTTTGTGGAGTGATGAAACTAAAACTATTTGGGAGGAACAAGCAGAACTTCATTTGATGTAAAAAGGGCACTGCATGTCAACATAAAAACATCGTCCCTACAGTAAAGTATGGTGGAGAGAACATCATGATTTGGGCCTGCTTTGCTGCATCAGGGCCTGGACAGCTCGCCATCATTGAGGGGAAAATGAATTCCCAAATGTATCAGCAAATTCTTCAGGATAATGTAAGAATGTCTGTCCGTCAACTGTAGCTCAGAAGAGGCTGGGTGATGAAATAGAACTACGACCCCAAACATTGCAGCAAATCCACAGCACAGTGGTTTCAGAGGAGCAAAATCCACCTTTTGGAGTGGCCCAGTGAGAGCCCGGATCTCAATCCCATCCAGATGCTGTGGAATGACTTGACGAGAGCAATACACAGAAGACAATCAAAGAATATGGAAGAGTTAAGGCTGTTCTGCAGGAAAGAATGGGCTAAAATTCCCCCACACAATGCACAGGTCTGATCTGCAGTTACAGGAAGCGCCTGGTTGAGGTCATTGCTGCAAAGGAGGGTCAACCAGTTATTAAACCTAAGGGTTCACTTACTTTTTCCACTACCACTGTGAATGCTGAATATGTTTGTATAATAAAGACATGAAAGAGTACAACTTTTTATGTGTTATTGGCTTAGACTTAGTGACTTAGATGATCAGATCACTTTTTATGACCAATTCATGCAGAAAACAACAGAATTCCAAAGGGTTCACATACTTTTTACTTTGGCTGTATAATCTAATCCTAAACCGAAATTTAACCTAATCCTAATATAATACCTAAATATAAATACACCTAACGCTAATGCTACATTTAACTCTAATCTAATCCCAACACTAAAACGATCCATAACTTAACGTTCAAACAAGAACTTAAACAACTTGGCCCAGTCTCTCAACTTTCAGCTATTAGTAAAAAAAATCTAATGCAAATGTAAAAATTCTGAGACTTTAGGAAAAAATGAAATAGGACCTGTTATCAAGTTGATGTGTCTCACACATACTGTCGCATCCTGCTGTCTTGGTGACGTCCCTGCTTTGACTCCTGTAATGAGTAGATGTAGCTAATACTACCTAACCCTAACTGTAACCTCAGTCACCAAAAGCAAATTTGACAGATTTCAGGTTTCTCTCTATCTCTGTCTACAACCCTAGCCACACACATACACAAACTGTTACTCTGTCTCCCCGTTTCTGCAGACTCTTCAAATCAGAACCTTAGAATATCTCACTAGTTTGCAGACTCTCTGTGGTCCCCAAGATGATAAGTGAGTGATTATTTGTCATTGTGAACACAGCACAGCACACAGTGCACCACATCCAAATGTGACCTCTGTATTTGACCCATCCATGAAGGAACAGTGGGCAGCTAACATGGGCAGCACCCGGGGAGCAGTGCTTGGGGACGGTACCTTGCTCATGAGTACATCAGTGGTACCTATCCCACTCCAGGATTCGAACCGGCAACCTTGCGATCATGGGGAGAACACCCTAACTGTTACTCTACCAACTGCCCCTAACATGTATACTTATAAGCCAGCAAAAAGGCACACTGCGCTTTACATATCATAGTATAAACCTTTCATTAGGAACATATTTTTCTATAATCAATATTTTTTCTTATAGTTTCTTGTAACGATTCTTTAACTTAATCTGTTCTTAATTTCAAAATTCTAATCTCTAAAATTCTGTTTTCATTTGCACAGTCATATGAGCAATCAGGCTACATTTCACTACATGTTACGTATGTGACAAATTAAGTATCTTGAAATCTTGAAACCTCATCCGCTGCTCTATCACGGCTAGATGCTGCAGAACTCTAGCCTTCCGCCCCGTCCTCCTCCTCTTCCTCCTCCTCCTCCTCCTCACTGATGGGAGTGATATTGGAGAACAGGCAGGACGAGGGGATGCAGCACCGCCGCCGTCTAATTACAGTTGTTTGATAACAGTTCCTATGGCGCATTAAGTCAAGCATTAAGTAATAGACATTCCCCCCATTTAATCCTCTCTAATTAGCCTGAGATTGCAGCCCAGCGCTGGGGGATGACGCACTTCGCTCCGAGAAAGCCTTTCAAACCCACTCTCATCTCCCTCTCTCCTCTTCCTCTCCCTCCTCTCCCTCACCTCTCTTAGTCCACTCAGGCTTTTAGCTCAGCTGTCCATGTCTCACCATCGCTGTGTGACTTTTTACCTACCCTACACACACACATACATACTCGCTCACACACTCATACACTTTTCACACAGCTGTTATTATCTGTTTCTCCCATTCTTCTCTCCGACGCTCGCTCGCTCGCTCGCTCCAGCTCTCTGCCTGAGTGGATACTTCATCCATTGTTTCTCATCCTGCTTTCCCCAGCCTGTGCATTTCTCTCATCTCCTGTTCTTATTCACATCCTGGGCTTTATTTGCCTCTCTCTCTTTCTCTCTGTCCTGATCGTGTTTTTCCTCTCTATCCCTGACTCCCATTCTTCTGCTCCTACTCACTCTCTCCCATTCTCACTCAGTCACTCTTACTCGCTTTCTCTATCCAGGTCTCTGTCTTTCTTTCTTTCTCTTTCTCTCTCTCTCCTTCTGTCTTGTGGATGCACACACTCTGACACTTTATTCCCTAGTCTTACTCAATCTATTCCTCAATCTGTTCTTTCACACTCATTCCTTTTTCTTTCTCTCGCCCATGCTTTCCCTCTCTACTCTCAGTTTTTCCTTTACCTTCCAGCATCCCAGTATATTTTTCTCTAATCTCTCTCTTTCTCTCTGCCGCTCTTTCTCCAAACATATGGTTTCTAAAAACTCTGCTCTCTCTCCCCATCCACCTCTCCCTATCTCATCCCCTCTTATTGTTTGTGTTTCTAAAAACTCCATTTCCACTCCTTATCTTTTCTCCTTATCTTCTTTCTTGCTTCCCTCCCTCCATTTCTTGATCTCCCTCTTTTCCTCCCTCTCTGTCTTTCTCTCCCTCGCTTTCTCTCTACTTTTCTTCTCTTATCCTCTCCACATATGTCTCTAAAGTGCCTTCCTCACTCTCCTTCTCTCTTTCTCATTCTCTCTCCTTATGCTTTTATGTCTCTTAAAACTCAGTTGTCTCTCACTTCTGCTCTGTCTCTTTCCCCAGCTTTATCTATCTTTTCCTCCTTATCTTCTCTCCTGATCTCCACATACGTGTCTCTAAAAACTCGACTCACTCTCTCTCCCTCCCTCCCTCCCTCTCTCTCTCCTTATCTTCTTTTCTCCTCTGCTTTTATTCTTCCTTAAAACTCCATTCTCTCTCACTCCTGCTTTCTCTTCCCTCCCCCCTCTTTCTGTCCAACTGTTCCTTTTTTATCTTCTCTCCACCTCTCCATATATGTTTTTAAAATCTCCTTTCTCTCCCGCTCTTTCTACCTCCCTATATCATTCCCCCTCTGCCTATGTCACTAAAATCCCAAACACCATTTCACCATTTTCCATATATATACAGTATGTGTGTGTGTGTGTATGTCTGTATACAGTATATACTGTATGTTCGTCTTTGTCTTCATCTCAGCCCAACTGTTATTTTCTCTCTCCCTCGCTCCATCTCGCAGGGCCGCTGGCGCAGGTGGAGGCTCTGAGGGAGGAGAATGACAGTCTGCGCTGTCAGCTGGATGCCTACAGGAATGAGGTGGAGCTGCTGAAGCAGGAGCAGAGCAAAGCTCAGCCGGCGCGCACCGAGGAGGACGCCACGCGCCAGCAGCAGCTCAGCTTCCTGCAGCAGGCTCTGCAGGGCATGCAGAAGGTATACACACACACACACACTCACATTTACATCCACAAACATGCACACTAACGCTGCTTCTGTTTGCATGAGTAAGACTGTAAAGCCGCTATGCATGTAAACATAAGTGATCCAACATAAAGCAAGCTGATGCAAAGATCATGTCATTCTGAATAGCACCACAAACACACGTGCACATGCACACGCAAACACACACACACTCATATTCACCCGCCTATTTTTGTACCAATGCAGTTCATTTCAGTATTTGTATAGTGCTTTTTAGATCAGATTGTGACAGATCAGTTTTACATATATACGTACGTTTACACAAAAAGAGCTGAAAGCTGAGGAAGGACCTGGGTCGGCAAAGCTAGCTCATGACCATTCCTATAGTGCAGAAGATACATGTAGAGGCCACATAAACTGTAGAGCCTTCTATACACACACGCATACGCACAGACTGCTTGTCCTACTCATGTGGTGGAATGCTATAGAGGACACATGCCACCTTCACTTGATTTACACATCAGTGTGCACAGAGTACAGACTCCCAGCGCACACACACACACACACACCTACGTTCATTAGAAAACACACTCGCTGACTCCTGTTAAATAACATGTGGGGCAGTGTCGGGCAGAGCTACAACCAAGTCCTTTATGATGAGCTCTAATGATGAGCTTCCTGGGGCAGTGGAGCTATTTCCAGAGTGGACAAGAGCCTCAAGCTTCTCTTATGCTCCGTCCTTCTGAGCTCGGCTCCTGAACCCAAACTGCCACAACTAGAGCCTCTTTCTGAGAAACGCAGCGAGAGATACTTAAAATTTATCTGCACCTTTAAGACGCGAGCAAGTGCCAGAGCCAAAAGCCATAAATGTACCAGATGTGTGTGTGCAAGTGTAGAGATCTGCACGTAAAATACAATTTTATCCTAATATTCAGAACAGAAACTGTCTTTTAACACAGGGAGTATTTTGCCTGTCTCCAGTGGCTAAACATGCCAAATACTTGGTTCCTTGCCATCTGCGTACGGTGCCTCTGTTGACACTCATTAACCAAAAACAATCTTTTAATTAAAAATTGGCGCGATGGTTAGTGCTGTCTCCTCACAGCAAGAAGGTCCTTGGTTTGATCCACGGGTCAGCCATGGGGTCTTTCTGTGTAGAGTTTGTGTGCTCTCTCTGTTTTAGTGTGGGTGCTCTAAATTGCCCCCTTAGATGTGTGTGTATGAGTTTGTGCCCTGTGGTGTGTTGGCACCTGCACAATTGGTCCCCGCCACACACCCAAATTCATGGGATAGGCCTCAGCTCTCGCAACCCTGACAGGGATTACGTGGTTCAGATAATGAATGAATGAATTAAATATTTAAATTGTTCACATACATAAATGCTGCAAGATTTCTATAAAAGCAGGTTGTCTTTATAAGACTGATGCTTGCCTACACAAATGTCCTCACAAAAAATGACAAAGCCATTTTATGGAAAACAGGTCCTCACAAACACCTGAAAACAAGTGTGTACATATACTTGTATTTTTATAATAGTAACATACTAATAATAATGATATCATTAGTATCATTTGATTAATTCTAATGGATTCAGATATTTTTGTATTTGTGTTATTTGTATGTGTAATATGTATTGGTATAAAAAATAATAAATATAGCCACAAGTGGCAACAAGGGGGTCAAAGCAAAAGTCGTTAAACGCAGCACAAAAGCAGCTGATGCAAGCGTCGGAGAAAGGAGTTAGTGACTGCACTTTATTTTTCATTCTACCACCCACTATTGTTCAAACAAAAAAAAGAAAAAAGTGCCCCCGTTGCGCCAGTTGATCAACAGGCGTAAATGTTGCTATTGAAACAATAGAGGGCACTTTTTTCCATTTTGTTGGGAAACAAAATAATAAAGGAAAAAACAGAACAATTACAAGAGGGTTCTGTAGCACTTCATGCTTGGACCCCTAATAACCCTGGTTATTGTTGGCGATGCCGATGCCATGCAAGGTAGACGCACACAGACACACTCATTATTCCAACCTTAAGTAAGTCCCTCAACTTAACTCAATGATTCATATCAAACATTCATATCCTAATTCTTTCAGTCCAGATTTTATCACTGACACCCACACACAGAGGGTCACATCTCCGTCGCCAAGATATGACTGTGCTCTGAGAAGCAGCGCTGGGCTCTGATGAATGTGCTTGTGTATTCGGCGAGACTCAGCCTCCTCGAGGTGCTAAACCACGCGGATCTTAATGCTACGTGCTGTAACTGCATGCTGCATGTAAAATTAATTTTCATCCTACTATCCAAAACAGAGACTATTTTGCACAGAAGGTCGCGACGCTGCTGAGTCAGTGTGATGATCAGCACCACCTCGCTGACGCGCCGCTACATCGGCAAAACGGCGGTGAGAAACGGGAGTCTGAGCCACACTCGGGCCGAACGTGCAGGAATAGAACTCGTTGTGGCGGTGTGCGAGGCTAGTGAGTCTGCACCGGCCTTATTTAACGTGATTTATTCATGGACAGCAGGGCGCGACGCGAGCTCCCATGTTTCATCACCGACGCGTGAATAACTAGAAATAGCCTGGAAGTGGTCGTTTACACTCAGCAAGGCAAACGTTAGTGCGTACCTAGAGGCTCGGGCACTATCCACGGCAACGCTGCACATCAGACTTGAATTTGGGTTAATAGCTTGCCCTATTTTTATCACAAAGTTTAGAGAAGTATTCACATTGAGGCTTCTTCTAACACGTCTTGTTTACAACTCTTGCCTGATGATGTGAAGTGTTCCAAAGACTTTAAATTCTTCAATTACACTTTGTTGATGCGTGGAGTTTGCAGCAATGGGATCATATTTCTGCACAAAAACTATTATATGTGTTCTCAAAACTATTATATGTGTTCTCACTCTACAGTGAGTTATTAGACATGCAAACGATAATAAACTGCTCTGCTGTCATCTACAGAAGCGTTTGTCATTCCTAAATCTGATTTGCATGGATTAGGTATTTCCTGCTTAAACGCAGCCGATCTCACATTGCTAAACTGGCCAGTCGTTTGAAATCAGACGTGTTGTTGTTGTTGTTGTTGAGAAACTTGAATCTGTGAACAGCAAGATCCGGGAAGACCATGTCTGGGAATTGTTGGTCTACAGGACAATGGAACCCCTCCTGAGTCTTTATTTCTCTTAGGTTTTTCCAAGGTTCTGTAGCTGAGGCCCGCTGAGGGAGTTTTTCTTTGCCATGACTGCTCTGTAGGTGCTTAGTAGAGCTATTTTGTGAATATGTTTAATATAATGCACTGCACAAATTAAGTGGAACTGAAGCAAGTTGCAAGGCTAAGCAGAAATGTTGAGGTGGTGTTGTTAAGAAGACCAGACCGAGATACGAATATGAATACAAATATTATCCACAAATGTAAATTTACCTTTGGTTTCACCATGACTTACAATACACAACAACATAAGAACATAGAGACACATCATCAAAAACTAACATCAGCCGGCGGCTGGTCAGACATTTCAGAGTTACAGTGTCCATAGATTACTGCATAGAAATAATTGCAACGTAAGTAATTTAGTAAATAGATAAGATCTGCTAGCTGTGCAAGTTGATTCCAGTAGTATTTATCACAAAGCATTTCTTATCAATGTTTTAGTAAACTAAAATGCCTCCCAGAGGGCAGGAGTTCAAATTCACTGTGTAGTGGATGAAGAGGTCACTAATTATTCTCTTAGATTAGTTTCTAATCCGTTCTTCATACACGTTGTTTAATTGCCTTTGTGGTCTCCCTATAATCTTTGAAGCTATATGCACTATTTTCTGCAATTTGTTCCTCCGCTGGATGTTCAGATTGCCATACCACATGATCATGTTAAAAGATGCTTCCCACAAGGCTTTTGTACACCGTTTCAAGAATGTTTTGGCTCACTCCAAAGCTATTATGCTTGCATGACAAGTAAAGGCTTTGAGAACACTTCTTGAAGATGAAATCAGTATTTTCCTTAAAAGTGAGCTTGCTGTCAGTATATGTGCCAAGGTATTTCAACCATCTGTCCCTTAATCATTATTGGCTGTATTAAATCTTTATCATTTTGAATAATGAGCTTTTTTATCTTACTAACATTTTTTTAAAACTTGTTAGGCAGAGTTTTGTAGAGCTAACACATGTTTGAAATTATTTTTGCTTTTTAAGCGACTCTCTTCCTCCAGCACTGAGAGCAAACAGCAGTCACACTTTGATTTTTGGTTAGGGCTGAACTGTTCAGAGTTTAATCTACGAAGGTGAACCGTCATCTTGTTTTTACAAGATATTCGGAACAAATATGAACCCGCCTGACCAATTTCCTCTAGCAGAATGCTTCTAGAAGATACGAAAAGTCTAGAATATTCTAGATGTCGCACAGAAACATATCAATACTAGTATAAATATTTACTTATATAGCACCTTTCCTGCAACCCAAAGAATTTAAGAATTAAGAATAATTAATAGTTAAAAATAATACATAAGAATAATATTAGGGACAAATGAGCAACTTGCAATTAGAGGATTAGCATATGAAGTATTAATATGCATATGATGATGAAAAAAGAAAAGGAGAAACAAATAAAAAACACATTTAAACACAGTGTAATGACCACAAATTAGGAAAATGTTAAAGATGACCATATGCTCATCTGTTATTTTAAAAATCTATTCTAATGTAGTACATAATATGCCTTATTTAGCATTTTTTCCGAAAGCTCTGAGTGCTTCCTAATCTATCTGTCCCTCATACAAACTGCAGTGCACACCCAGTTTAAAGCATCTATCACAGCCGCGGTGAGGCCAAGCTTTGCTCAGACCGGTGAGGTTTCATGCTCCATTTAAGGATTGTGAGGCTTTGAACACATGATTACAGAGCTACAACTGTAGCATATGTCAAAATATGACTCCATTACCAGTAACCAGCTTTGAGAAGAGTTGTGGTGTTATTGTGACTACACTGCTGTGACTCATGCGTGCCTGGTGTGCACAAAGCATGCCCAGACGGAAACATCCACGTGCAGCACGGCGTAATTGACAGAGGATCAGTGAGCGTTGCGCCTCAGACAGGATCCCTGCTGCCTCTGACGCAGCGCCTCTAGATTCTCTATTTAATCACTGTCTCACCTGACTTGCTCCAGGGGAAACAAACATCCTCAAGGCACAGAATCTATTTACCAGGCGCCGACTGCCAAATGCTGCCTGTCCAAATATTACCTTCCCCGGCTGCTGAGCGCTGGGGCCTCACCGCACCCGCAGGTCACAATCCGTCCAGCATCATCAGTAAAGTGTCACAGATCTGAGGTGGTGGCCAGTGTTGGGGAAGCTACTTTTAGACAGATTTTCAAACCTCGAGCTCCTCATGATTAAAGGGACTTTAAGACTGAAGCATTTACTGTTTAAATATAGGAATTAGCTACACAACAAGCTACACAGAAAAAGTTGGTCACTATATATTGGTTACTTTTAAATTACAGCATTTTAAAAGCAGCTTTGCTATTGATAAGCTACTGAAAATGTGTTAAGTTATTAGCCTCACTACTTGTGGATAACTGCTCATCAATACTGGTTGTGGCATGGTAGAGATAAAACGTACTATACATGCAGAGGATGGGCTTATCTGAAACTGTTGGCGGAGGTGCATATGCCAGTGCAAGCAACAAGCACGCAGTTAAGCATTTGTTCAATATTTATGATACAGTTTTGTCTGGACTGAATTACTTATGTTGAATTACTTTACTTATGAGTTATTTGGGGGTCTGTGTAATGTGTTGTTTCTGCTGGTTCCTGCAGCAACTGCTGAAGATCCGCGAGGAGCTGAAACAGAGAGAGGCGGAACTGGAGAAGAGCACAGACGAGAAACAGCAGCTCGAAGGTCAAATCCAGAGCCTTAAAGAGAGAATGCAGAACTTCCCCACATCGCACACACTGCCTGTGAGTAATATACACACACACACACTTGTACCTGTAAGTATCTTTGTGGGGACATTTCATAGACTCCCATAATGACTAGATGTATATAATTCTACAGCTAATCCTAACCTTAACCTCAGTAACCAAAGCACATTTTTTACCTCTTTTAGTTTCTCAAATAAAACATGCACATTTAAATAATAACAAAGTCATTTCTCCTCATTGGGACCTCTCAAATGTCCCCACAAATCGCCAAAAAACGAATAAAAGTGATTTTAGGGCCCAGAAAGGTCCCCACAACGCATAAAAACATGGCACATACACACACGCGGTCACATTTTGCTGTCTTTGTGAGGTGCTTCCATGGACTCTCATAATGTGCTGTAGATGTAACCAAAAACAAGCCGTTTAGTTTTTCAAAATAATAACCTGGAAATGTTCTTTAAGTACATTGTGTCCTTTTTATCATGTGTCCCTTAGTAGTAAATTTACCAGTCTGGGATTCGAACCTTCTCATCACGGGGTGAACGCCCAGCCTTTACGCCACCATCTGCCCATTTGCAGTAATCGATCCTGCAGGAAATAAAGCCGTGGATAAGTTTTGCTAGGCTTTCTTTATATAAAATCTCAAACATGTTTTTAAGATGCCAAAATGCTGACTTAGTTACAGTTTTAATGTGGTTACTAAAACTAAGATCAACACAAACACAGCAAGCTGGTAATTGTGCTGCACACCCAGAGCAGAGAGTGAGCGCGACCTGTGGGCCTCAACAGCAGCAGGTTTCGTAATAAGCTGCAATCCAAACATGGACCAGGTCCAAACCTGCTGAGCTTCAGATCACTGCTTATCCTGATGTGCAGTGGTGGAACTGCAGGCGGAGTTTAAAGCGGTGGGAGAACAATGAAACACTGTTTGCTTGCAAAGAATCTTTGAACATCCTTATATACTGCTGTGTAATCATTTCACCCTCCTCCTCAAAGAGTAAGAAAGGAGCTGGCTCAGCTGCTGGCTAAGTGTCCGTCTGTAGACCCAGCTCCAGGGCAGCGCGAGGAGTTTACATGCTGGCAGCGAGTGAGGCAGAATCCACCGAGTCCTGATGGTGGCGCTGATGAGCATTGAAAAATAATTTGATCAGTGTTTGCCATGAATGAAAACAAGGGGCACCACAGGTCACTGTCAGTTTGCTCAGCTCTCAGATTCAGTTTGATTTGTAATATTGGGCTCATAAATAATATTACATAAACTAATTTATTTTACATTATATTACCCCAAAAATTTATTATTCCAGAGATTTTATCACCCCAAACTTTAGGTTATTTTACTATTATTTATCATATTAAATATTTATTTTGTAAATGTAAAAGCATGTTGCATTTTCCAACATTTGTAAAGGCTGGAGTTATGGTTCCTCCCCAGTTTTCTGCTGATTACTACAGGGGGTGTTTTTCCCCCACTGCGGCCCCAGGCTTGCTGGTTAGGGGCTAGAGCTGGTTATATGTCATGCACTTTGTGACAATATCTGTTGTAAAGAGCGTTATACAAATGCAGTTGAATTGAATAATGCCTATTAGCTTCAGTATTGATTTGATTAAAAACCTGAAATTGACTGTGTGGTGCCGTGCAGTATTTACAAATACTAATTGTAATTTGTCAGCATGGGGAAACCAAAATCTTTCCCTACCTCTTATTTAAACAACAGCAGTTAGTTTGAATTTGTCCACAATCTGCCTTCACGATCCTGTAGCGTTACTTCTGCAGTAACTGTCTCAGTTGGTTGTTAATGGGGGGCAATGTGGTCTACTCTTCAAACAACACAGTTACAACAGTGAGACACTAAGACATCTCACAGGCTAATCATTGGGCATTCATCAGATGTTTTTTATCGAGAGCCACTTCCATTTCCTAACTGCATGAAAAGTCTCCCTTGAGCAGCAACCTAGGGTGAACTGATATGTAGTTTATGCAGCTTGGCTCTAAGAAATAAAGACGAACTCACAGAGTCACGTAAGATAATTCGTCAAATCCTGTCACAATAACGACATAACTTTGCCTGAATTAAATCATTTACAGTCATGGATGAGTGCATCTTGTAAATAAAAGCGCTGAATTTAATTCTCTCTCTGTTGTCTATATGCTCATCATTAGTCACGTGAAGTCGGAGTCACGAATGCTAAGATAAACCGTCATGTCCTGTTCCAATAAAGACGTAACTTGCCTGAATTAAATACAGCCACTAATGAGCGTCTATATGCTCATCATTCATCTCGTGAAGTCGCTTCCATTTTGCTGTTCACTCACCGGGTTGATGCTCATGAAATGCTCCAGCACAGCCACCGCATATAACTTTTAACAAGATTCACTAAAACACCCCGAATTATATTAACATTTACTATATAACCATCATTCCGCTAATAAACATCTTCTAAATAAATAGAACTAAGAAATTGAATGCACTTTGTTAGCACGCATTTCATAATCTAGACAAAAACTTTTTTTTTTCCAAAAACGTAATTGTGATATATCAGAAAAGCAATAAAAAACTATGTTTTGTTTGTTATATTTTAATATGTCAGAATATTATTCAGTAAATTAACATTATCCAGCAAAAATGTTATAAATAAAACAGTTTGTTCAGTTCAGTGGTGTTGTAATCATTGTGTCAAAAACAGAAGTATAATAGTAAATAAATATCGGTTCTCGGGCACATAAACATGCAAATAATTGGTATCGGTATCGGTAATAAAAAATCAATATCGGTCGATCACTAATAGTAACAATATGCAACCTAATAACAACGTGAGAAATTTCACTTTTTCCATTTCATTCATTCATTTATCAGCGCACAGCGTATGGTTATGTGCCTGCTTTTCAGCTCCGCAGTTAGACTGGCAGGTTTTAGTTTTTAGTGATTGAGGTAAGAAGCCTTGTAAAGAGAAAAAGTAAGTCATAATAACGAAAAACGTTCTCATCAGGGAAGTAATGTAACGGTTAGGGAGTTGGCCCCGTGATCGGGGTATTGTTGGTTCACCGGATGGTAAAGGTGCTACTGAGGTACTCCTGAGCAAGGTACCGTTTCCAAGCACCGCTCCCCGTGTAAGATCCCAGCCCAGACCGAGGGAGGAGTCCACCTCATCAGAAAGGCCATCTGACCAGGACTCCAGACCTTCACAATTCCAGACCTTCACAATTACCCCAGACTAGCAGATCAGCGTCACCAGAATTTTAACCAATTACATCCACGTCACCTGTATTTAAGAACTTTCGTTTACACCCATTCTCTGCAAAGTATTGTTATGTATAGTGTGACATACCAAGCGTTCTTTGTGTTTGCCTGCCTTGGTTTTGACCCTTGCTTTCGGTTTCTGGATTACCCCTCTGCTTCTGGCGATTTGGATTTGTTTGCTCCGTGGACTGTGTTTTTCGGTTCTGACCTCTGCCTGAATAAACTCAATCAATCTACTCCTGTGCCTGCGACCTGGTTCTGTTGACTCTGCATTTGGTTTCACCAAACTGAGAAATCTAAACGGCATGTTTCAGCACATGATTTCTGACATTTATAAATTAATACCAACACAATTCACCATTTTTTATCATACTTATTGAGTGTAGAGGCAGACCCAAATGGATGTCTAAAGAATAGAAAAAAGTGATTTTTTTCATAATATGGGACCTTCAGCAACCAGATTGTGAATCACTTTTAACAGAAGTCTCATTGTAAAGTGGTACAAAATTCTCTTTATTATAAGTCTTATTAATGAGAAAAGGTAAGTGGTAAATAATAAGAAAGTATCTCGTTAGTAGTCGAAGTTCATTTGTAATTCTAGTAAACTATCTTGTTATTAGAATAAGTTGTAATTGTGAGAGTGTTTTATCGTATTATGAGATGCTAAGTGATAATAACGAGGTTTCTCAGGTTTACAGTGAAATGTTAAGATTACCATGAGAAAGTTTGTTGACATTACAACTTGGTGGAATCAGGCTTCCATTAGTGGACGTCTTGATGTTCAGGAGAAGTGAGAAGGCAGAACTCAACCAAGTGCTCAGACCCAACCCAGCTGAATGATGTCAGGTTTCCAGTGGGGGACGGCTC
>JAVGVS010000006.1:4029606-4107106 GCA_032718565.1 Distichodus sexfasciatus
AGTTCTTATGTACCTCTTTTTTATTGTTCTCTTTTATTATTATTATTATTATTATTATTATTATTATTATTATTATTATTATTATTTCCTATTTTAATAGATATGATTATATAATGCTTAAGGAAGGGTTTTGTTTTAAGTGGTATCTAAATGATACATGTTTAAAAGAAGCCTGACCACTGGTCCTTTTGTTTATCTGACAGGTACAAGTGCTGGTATAGTATCAACAATACAGCCAGGACCTACAAATATCCCCTACTCTATCTCTTTTAACGTCCACGTGAACTCTCCAAACCCCATCACTAAAGTAGAGTCCAAATGTGCTTTTGGACCCTTGGAGTTCCTCAACCCGGACCACACAAAGGCAAAGGTGTGTGTTATTAGGTGATAAAATTGCTTGTTACTGACATGTTCATGGTATGCAACTTATCGAGTGCTTATGTGCCTTGAATAGCATAATAAATATATTTTGACTAGTGTGAAAAAGTCAAAATGTTAGTGTGTTAATTTACTGTTTGGTCCTGGATGTAACAGATGCCAGTGTCATTGATGAAGTCATATGATATTGTCTATAGGTAACCCTGACATCTGGTCACATGTTTGACCGAGACATCGAGCTGTTTCTGTATTATCAGAATGCCCATCAGCCTACCGCTGTAGTGGAGGCAGGAGCACCAACAGCACAACCAGGTCGAACAAATTAACCTTAAAATAATAACTTATTTTATTATTCTTTATTCAATCATAATAGCACATGTCAGAACCAAATATGTAAATTTTGGGCAAGTACAATATAAACAATATTTACAATAAATACAAAAGACAAAGCAGGTGCCGACTGAAGCATGAAAGAAGTCACAATAAGGTTCAACTATTTTAAAGTGCAATGCAATGTTAATATGTAATAACGTTTATTGATAAATTATGGTGCAACAGTAAAAAAGTATGTGTAACCAGTTTATGTACTGTATGAGTGTGTATGTGTGTGTGCTACTCTAGTACCTGATTATTTAATAGTAATACTATAAAAGTATGTACTAATTCATAGAATCACCATAGGTTAGACTGATAATCACCTCTTATTTTAGGATCTCTCATGGGAGACCCTGTTGTCATGCTAAGTTTGTACCCAGAGTTCCCAGCAGATTTGATGTCATCAGTATCATCTTGTGGTGAGTTTGTGTTTGTAATGGACAGATCTGGCAGTATGGGCTGCCCGATGCATAACGAGACTGGTGCAGAAACACGCATCAAGAGTGCCAGGGTAAGAAACTTTTCTTAGAAATTAGGACAGTATTATGCTTCAGAACAATAAATCTTCAATTTATTACAAATCATCAATGTCTCAGTAAAACACTTGATATTTTCAGGACACTCTTCTCCTGCTGCTGAAGAGTCTTCCTATGGGCTGCTTCTTTAACATCTATAGCTTTGGTTCTAACTATGAATCCATCTTCCCGTGAGTAAACGCCCGGCGTATTTCTGAATATCACATGTGAAATTACAAAATGTTTGTCAACCTGACCCACATGTGACAGGATAAGAGATACATAGCTAATGAGATGATAAAATGTTCTGTTCTTTTATCTGTGTGCTTTGGGCTTCAGCAAGAGTGTGGAGTACAGTCAGGAGACTATGGAACAGGCGGTGAAGAGGGTACAGGAGATGCAGTCAGATATGGGGGGCACAGAGATACTGCAGCCTCTAAAACACATCTACGACCAGCCCTGCATCCCTAACCATCCCAGACAGGTAACATCGCCCCTGATCTGCCGTACCGGCATCAATGATTATGCTTAAACTGTGTGGCCTGCACTCTTTTATGATGTCACTTATCTGATTAACAGAAACATAAAAAGGGTTCGGTGATATAAAAACTTGCATCGTTGACCTGATTATACAATGAAATATAAATTTTGTCACAGTGACAGCTATCTCCTAATACCATTTAGAATTATTTTTGAGTAATACTTTCTCTGAAATAAGCAGTATCATGAAATGTGGCTGAAATAGAAACACTGCAAGATATAGAAGGACGACTGCAGTCATGCAGAACCGAAACTGTACCTACCAGCTCACACTTTGAAATTGACTCCATAAGGGATGTGCAACTGGAAAGACCAGCTTTTCTTGTGGCAACATTTCCAACGCTTACAATCTGTAGAGACTCTAGGGACTGCAGCTGAAATTGGGTAACAGTCTTCTAGTGCAATCTACACAGTTTGCTCAGACTTGGCATAACTTTTTATCGTAAACCCAACCTTACTCAGACAATCCTGCTACAGCACTGAATGTGGACAGCTAAACCTTTTGATTGAAATATACTGTATCTGTAGAAATGTCTGATGATGAAGAGAAAAACGGTGAATCCCATTTCACAACTTAGCCCTTCATCTCTGTTTTGCACCTTAGTGTGTAGGGGTAGGGTGTCGCTATCATACATCTCCGGCAGACAAATGCAGAAAATGCCAACAGCCCGTATGATGGAAATAATACTTATTACGATAATTAAGATGCATATTGAACATCCAGCAAGAACATGTCGCATCTGCTTACGTAAAATTCACCACAGGCTAATGATGACATGTTTAGGATGGAACATAGTCAAAGATTATGCTGATGGGTCTTCTCTCTGCAGATGTTTATGTTCACTGATGGAGAAGTTGGGAACACTAAAGACGTTCTTGACCTTGTGAAAGCCAATTTTAATTCCCACAGGTTTGTGCCTACAAGTAACATCTTATTGTATTGTTTTTTGCATATTTTAATATTTTTTTGCAAATGCAAATATATCTAGATGCACAGCTTACATACCAGCGCTCTTTGTTTTAATTATTGATTGGAGTAAGCAGGCTGTGTGGAGGGATTAAGCTATTGAAGAAGAACATAAATACTGACAAGGAGAGAAACCTTAATTTGATTTTACTATTAATAACTTGGATGAATGGATAACTTGGATAACTAATGAAATTGGAATGATATAAACCTAGATAAATTGCATGTGCCAGGTGCGTCTTCCTTTGTTAGTTCTGTGGTACTTTTAGCATAAACTGCTGGAGATGCCGGAGTTAGGAGTGACTAAGCTGCATGTCTTTATCAGGTGCTTCTCATTTGGGATTGGTGAAGGTGCGAGCACTGCCCTCATCACAGGAATGGCCAAGGCGGCATCAGGACATGCCCAGTTTATCACGGGCACTGACCGCATGCAGTCCAAAGTAAATATCACTTAAAGATTTGCAGGAAATAACTATTTTAAATGAGCTATATGATTCTTTCATGCATGAATTATGATCCACCAAGTCAAAACATAAAAATGCTTTTAACCTGAGCGTCTGAAAACATCAACTTCTCTTTGCCAGTTTGACAAATTAAATTCATATTGACAAATTTATTAAGTAATTGTCCTTGTAGAACAGTTAATTTTCAGTTAAAATCCTCTTTAGACCTCATTATGAAGAAAACACCTTTACCTTTGACTTGCTAACTCAAAAATTCAGTTATTTTAATAAAGATGGTTTTGTATATTTTATTGCACACTTTCTAATTTTGTTCTCTCCCTTCCTAGGTCATGCAGTCTCTTTGGTATGCTTTACAACCGGCAGTACTTGATATTACTGAGGTGTGGTCAGTCCCAGAGGGTATGTCAGTAACCCCGCTGAGCCCACATATTAATGTGCTCTTCCAGGGTCAAAGGGCACTAATATACGCTCAGCTAAAAGGAGAGGTTAGAGCTTTTTATCCCTCATATAAAAATATACATATGGAAAAAATCTTTATACTTACAAGCACTCCTAGACTGATGTGTTTTAATTGATTTTTGTACATAATTGAGTTTTGTCATAATCATCTCTATTTCTGTCTCCAGATCCCTCAGAACCCAGACTGTAAGGGGACTGTTTCAGTGCAGTACCGTTTAGTAGATCAACATGTCACAAACACACTCAACTTTTCTCTCCAGCCTGCCGAAAATGCTGGGTAACACATAGTCACACACACTGTTATATTTTCTCTTTTTAAACTTCTCTTGCGTCACTAGTAATAATCACAGTAGATGTAAACATGGGCTCAGCTAATTTCATTCCATTCTCTTTTATTTCTATAGCAATTTTTACAGCAGACATTGTCACAAAGCGTTTTACATATACGGTAACCGGCATTACCTCCTAACGAGCAAGCCTGAAAAACAGGTCTGCTTATTACTAAGTATACGTACATATTACATGTAAATTATTTGGTAAATATTTGCATCATAAATAGCATTTGATTGTAGTAGGTTGGTGGGGTTCCTGCCAAATATCTAAAAGGATTAGTAAACAGGAACCGGTTTTGCTCTACCAGTTGGCTAATATTTTTACAGCCGAACAACTCAGTTATATGAACTAACCGCCAATACATCAGCACCAGAGTTTCTAAACACCTATAAATGACTATTAAAAATGAACCATAGAGTTTGAAGCTGGCACCTTTAACCATGTTAGGATTGTTGTTGCTGCACCACCTGAGAATCCACTACTGCTCCACTGTTTGCAGTCTTGTTTAGAGTACTATAAATGACAGTAAAACAAGTTTATTACTAAACTGCACTATACCTTTTTAGCTGGGAGACAACTCAAAAGTACAAAGTAAAATATCGAGAAACGTCTTTGCTTTTGGTTGGCTCTTATTATTTCCTGTAAAACCCCGCCGTTTCTGCAGGTTGGCCGCACACAGACTGGGTGCTCGGAGTCTGATCCGCTCTCTGGAGCAGGAGGAGCGTGTGGAGGGAGGAGCGAAAGAGGCACTAAGAGACAGAGTGGTGGAGCTGAGTGTGCAGGCTGGACTGAGCAGCTCTCACACGGCTTTCATTGCTGTCCACAAGGGAAGTGGTCAGGCAGTAAAAGGGCCGCTTCTGCAGAGGAGAGTGCCTGCACCACGTCAGTATCCCTTTTTCACTTAGGCTCATCTCTATTGTGTTGAATGTTTGTGCTGCAGTTTCACATCATAAGTAGAGTGAGAGGGTAACTGCCTGTTTGTTTCTGTTTAGGAATGATGATGTGTAGACCGATGGCACTATGTGATAGACCGATGCGTAAGTTCTTGAGAATTTGTAAAAATGTCTAAAGACCCGGTATTGAACATATAAATTGCATCAGGTTTCTCTCCTCATGCAATACTTATACTGCAGATTTTGGATTTTGAGTAAAAATGTTGGGTTTTTTTTAAATATTAAATTTGAATTCAAACACACCATTCAAATTTACAGTTTTACTACTGTAGTCACTTTTTAAATATTATTCTTTTTTTAATTCCCTGTTCCCTGGAACAGAAGCAGGTTGAAAATTGCTGAATTATATTATAATGAGATTGCTTAGGGATTTTCTGGCTACAACATAAAAATTTTAGTTAAAAAGAACATCACAGATACTGGTGAATCGAGTGTGGGTCTTTGAGTAGCAAGCACTGTTTTGTCTAGTGTGATACATTTCAAAAACATTATTCAAAACCACTTTCGCTGAGATTCCTTTTGATTGGTGTCTTCATTCTATGTGCTTTCAGTGTCTCGTTTGATTTAACCACAAATCTATGCTGTCACATATTTTACAGCTCACTCACACAAACATGAGTGTGTAAACTTGTTTATTAACAAAAATGTTTTTAACATTTTACAGTGCATCCGAAAAGTATTCACAGCGCTCCACTTTTTTCACAATATCCTATGTTACAGTCTTATTTCCAAATAGATTAAATTCATCTTGTACCTCAAAATTCTACACACAATACCCCATAATGACAAAGTGAAAAACATTTATTTGAAACTTTTGCAAATTTATTAAAAATAAAAATCAAACATTTACATAAGTATTCACAGCGTTTGCTCAATACTTTGTCGAAGCACCTTTGGCAGCAATTACAGCCTCAAGTCTTTTTGAGTATGGTGCCACAAGCTGGGCACACCTATTTTTGGGCAGTTTCTTTTTTGCAGAACCTCTCAAGCTCCATCAGGTTGGACGGGGAACGTCGGTGCACAGCCATTTTCAGATCTCTCCAGAGATATTCAATCGGGATCAAATCTGGGCTCTGGCTGGGCCACTCAAGGACATTCTCAGAGTTGTCCTGAAGCCACTGCTTTGTTATCTTGGCTGTGTGCTTAGGGTCGTTGTCCTGTTGGAAGATGAACCGTCGCCCCAGTCCGAGGTCCAGAGCGATCTGAAGCAGGTTATCATCAAGGATGTCTCTGTACACTGCTGCATTCATCTTTCACTCGACCCTGACTAGTCTCCCAGTTCCTGCTGCTGAAAAACATGCCCACAGCATGATGTTGCCACCTCCATGCTTCACTGTAGGGATGGTATTAGCCAGGTGATGACCAGTGCCTGGTTTTCTCCAGACATAACGCTTGGCATTCAGGCCAAAGAGTTTAATCTTTGTTTCATCAGACTCAAGAATTTTATTTCTCATGGTCTGAGAGTCTTTCAGGTGCCTTTTGGCAAATTCCAGGTGGGCTGTCATGTGCCTTTTACTGAGGAGTGGCTTCCGTCTGGCCACTCTACCATACAGGCCTGATTGGTGGAGTGCTACAGAAATGGTTGTCCTTCTGGAAGGTTCTCCTCTCTCCACAGAGCAATGCTGGAGCTCTGTCAGAGTGACCATCGGGTTCTTGGTCACCTCCCTGACTAAGGCTCTTCTACCCCGATCGCTCAGAGTGGACGGGCGGTCAGAGTGGACTCTAGGAAGAGTCCTGGTGGTTCCAAACTTCTTCCATTTACGGATGATGGAGGCCACTGTGCTCATTGGGATCTTCAATGCTGCAGCAATTTTTCTGTAGCCTTCCCCAGATCTGTGCCTCGACACAATCCTGCCTCAGAGGTCTACAGACAATTCTTTGGACTTCATGGCTTGGTTTGTGTTCTGACATGCACTGTCAACTATGGGACCTTTTATAGAACAGTGTGTGCCTTTCCAAATCATGACCAATCAACTCAATTTACCACAGGTGGACTGCAATCAAGTTGTAGAAACTTTTGAAGGATGATCAGTGGAAACAGGATGAACCTGAGCTCACTTTTGAGGGTCATGGCAAACGCTGTGAATACTTATGTAAATGTTTGATTTTTGTTTTTTAGGTTTAATAAATTTGCAAAAGTTTCAAATAAACCTTTTTCACTTTGTCATTATGGGGTATTGTGTGTAGAATTTTGAGGTAAAAGATGAATTTAATCTATTTGGGAATAAGGCTGTAACATAGAACATTGTGGAAAAAGTGGAGCGCTGTGAATACTTTCCGGATGCACTGTATGTGGATTACCACCGTGAACTACAGAGAGTTACAACTGCCGATAATGATCTTAATGCTTAATTATGTTTAACCACATGTTCTTGTTTTTCTTTCATGATCACAAATCACATGCAGCGAAGAAACGTAAGTATAAAATGCACACTCCCTCTCATCTGTGTTCTTAGGGCTGTATCTTTCACTCTCTGTTTTTGCTAGTGTGAGACCAGCTTTTTGCTGTTTTTTGCCAAATTTGTCTATCAAATGACTTTGTGCTGTCCTTTGTGCTCATAGCTGTGCTCATTATTGCCACCTTGCTATTTAAAAAAAAACCTGTGCATTATGAAGACAGTAATATGTTCTTAAACTGACTGGTGCACAATGCAAAAACCTTGAAAAGAATGACAGTGTAAAAGATTGTGCATTTGTGCATATTAGCATGGTTTCATGGTTTCAAGTGCTGTAGAAGCACATTTTTAGGGGCACTTTTTGCTGTTTTTCCAATCAAATCAGAAGAAATCTTCATCCGCTAAACATTTTATTTGGAAAATCATTCTAAACTACAGTTGATTGCAATTGCTGGACTTACTGAGATTGATTTGCTAAGCAGATTCTTGATCATGTTTGACCATGTTTTCCTGTTTTTATTTCATGATCACAAAGAATGTGCAGCTTTAAAGCCATGTAAGTACAGAACTTTCATCTGAACATCTGAATTTGCTTATTTAATGGAAAAAGCGAATCCCAGCCATGTGAGGCTACAAACTATTACACGTAGCACACAAGTAGAGCTGTTTCCCCCTGAGAAAACAGTTAACAAATAATATAAATAATACATATATCATAATCCATTCTGGTGTAAGCCTGTGTTTTTTTAAATGGATGGGATTTGACACTCTTGAGGCGTCTTTTTGCATGTTGCACTCAAAACACAACCTTGTTTTAATAAGAGAATAAGTACAGCCCTTTTAGACCATACCACAGACACAATGTCTAGCAGTTGACAAAATTCAAGTGGTCCAGAATTATAGTAGAGAGTAAACAGAAAGTTGATTTGCATTTTTTTTCCCCCAAAGGGCTAACAGATATGAACTTCAGGGTGCCAGTATTTTTGTATATGTGGAGGCACATATACAAACTGTTGTAATTCCTACACCGTTCACCTGATTTGTATGTAAATACCCTCAAATTAAAGCTGAAAGTCTGCAGTTAAAGCACATCTTGTTCATTTCATTTCGAATCCATTGTGGTGGTGTATAGAGCCAAAAAGATTAGAACTGTGTCGATGTCCCAATATTTATGGACCTGACTGTAACAAAGTTTTTGTAATTACCACAGGAATATCAGAAATATAGGGGTCTCAATATTTTTGACGCTGACTGTTTAAACTTGTTCCTCTTCTGTATATGGGTTAAACATTTGATTTGGAATAACATACTAAACTACAGTAAGTTACAATCGTTGATATTGATAATTTTTAACCACATTTAATGTTCCTGTTTTTCTTTCTTTCATGGTAACAAATTACATGCAGCTGCAGTGCCAAGTAAGTTTAAGTTGTTTATTCACTTATCCCCCGTCTGTGCTATTACACTTGTATCTTGCAGTCTGTTTTTGCTAGTCTGAGACCAGCTAAGTGTGCTTTTTACCGTTATTTGCCCCCATTGTTTGTTATAGTTAGCAGGTGGAAGAATTAACAAGCAGATAACAAATCATTTGTAATTGCAACAATTCTCTGGATGAAGTATTATGAGACAACAGAAACACGAATACCAGCTTGTCTGGCCATGGATACAATCTTGTTCATGGGCTAAACATTTAATTTAGATATGCACACTAAACTACATTGACTAAATTGCTGGAATTAGTAAGAATGATTTCTTGAGCAGATTCTGCATGATTATTAACCAGATTTGCCACGTTTCTTTTTCAGATTTCAGTACACAGTGTGGGTGTATACACTCTGAATTTACTGCTAAAATCAGATCTGAAGTCACTTGTATTATTATAATTGTTTCATAGCAAAAAATCTGAACTTACTTGTTTTCCATCCTATAGCTGGGATGCTGGGGTACTTTGGTTCTATGGGAATAGAATCAGGTAATGCCCAAAAATGAGCTCTTTCTGTTTCTCTTTTTCTCCATGTACACACACACACATTAATGGTAGCAGATTTTTAAGATATCGTCAGTTTTAACACTTCTATGCTGTAACTTTCACATACAAGTGCAAAAGAATCAGGATTGAAATGTCATTTAATGAAAACCCAGTAAAATGTGAAGATCTCGCTGGCTTTGTCCCACTCAGTCATGGTTTTTAGTAGGGGTGAGCAAAAAATCTAATCAAATCCCTTTTTTTCTGTCCATTCATCATGCATTCCCAAAAAAATTTCAACTAATGTAATGTCACTAGTTTACTTTTTCCCCAACACGAGTTCAGCTCGCCAATCCTATAGATGGCATAGTGTCGAAATCTGCTCAGATAGACCTCCAAGGAGCATGAAGGAAATGCAGTCAGAATGCAAACATATGCATTACATTTAGTAAACTACATTTGATTCAGGACGGCACAGTGGTGCAGTGGTTAGTGCTGCTGCCTCACAGCGAGAAGGTCCTGGGTTCAAGGCCCGCGTCGACCGTAAGGCCTTTTTGCATGGAGTTTACCAGCTTGCCGTGTTTGCATGGTTTTCCTCCGGGGGCTCTGGTTTCCGTCCACAGAAAAAAAGCATACACTATAGGTTAATTGGCAACTCTAAATGGGCCCCGTAGGTGTGAATGGGAGTGTGTGTTTGTGTGCCCTGCGGTGTGTTGGCGCCTGCCTAGGGTTGGTCCCCGCCTTGCACCCTTAATTCCCGGGATAGGCTCCGGTCCCCCCACAAACCCAGTTGGGATTAAGCGGGTCGGATAATGAACGAATGAATGAATGAATTTGATTTAGTGTGATTTTTCTGTTGATCTGCCACAGTCAAATGGGAAAATAATCCTAAACAGCAGTCTGGAAACAAATTCATCTATGTATTGAATCGATGAATCATGAATTGATTTTTAATCGAATCGTGAGCCCAAGAATTGGAATTGGATCGCAACATGAGATTTTCTGAATCATGTGCCCCTAGTTTTTAGTTCAAGCAGGATTGGCCTCATTTTGGCAGATTAGGAGGTCTGTCCTGGTTGCAGCCAATCAACAACTGGCATTCTTTATGATTAAAGCAGTACACAAGACAAATCGACCAGTGTGTGAAACTTACGGAGTACATGACCGACAGCCAAACATTTAGATTATGTTGTACAATTATTGTACTAATTGAATTGGAAATTATGTATTCACTTTTAAAGGTGGAAAAAAAATCTTTATTTTTGCCAGGCGTCTGAAATAACATGAGGTCAATAAAAGGGGCAGCTGGTAGCATTATAGTTAGGGAGTTTGCCCACAGAATTGGAAGGTCGACGTTTCGAATCCCGGACGGGTAATGGTACCACCGAAATACTTGTGAGCAAGGTTCCATCCCCAAGCACTGCAACACGGGTGCTGCCCATGTTAGCTGCTCACTGCTCCTTCACGGATGGGTCAGATGCAGAGGTCACATTTCGTTGTGGTGCACTGTGTGCTGTGTTGTGTTCAAGTAATCACTCATATTAAAAAGCAGCAACTTACAGAAAATTGCTAAAACAGAAAGTATGGAATATGAGAGTTAAACATAGTGCCTGAAATGACAAAATATAGGATACATAAAATAAATATTAGCTTTGTTGCGCTTATGGCCAAACACATTTTGTGTTCTCCCAAGACTCTGTAGCAAGGCCAGAGTCTCCAAAGGATCCCTTGCTCGAGCTCATCTCCCTCCAGAAGGCTGCAGGCTGTTGGGACATGGAGGCTGACCTGGTGAAGGTTTTTGGGAAGACAAAGGAAGAGGTGCTCAAGCAGATTCCTGCACAGGTTAGAGGCAAATTTAGCTGTAGTCCTTGAAGTGTTTCTTGATGCTGAAAAATGTGTGGTGGACACTCAAATATGGCTCAACAGCTTTGAAGGTTCAAATCCAGTAATACCACCAGCGAGCCCCTGAGCAAGACCCTTAATCCCAAGATGCTACAGGGAGACTGTTTAGTCATTGGATGTGATTCTGATGAGCGCGTCTGATACGTGCCAAAAGCATGATTACGGGGTGTTTTAGCTGATTTTTAGGAAGATGACTAGGAATCTTTTATTAGTTTATAAACTAATTTCATTTGGGATAAGAAAAAGATAGTATTCTGATAAGTACATGAAGAATAAGGCAATTATATGGTTAACTACTGCATACTTTCACATGATTTCTTGATTAAATCAGACATTCATCAAAGAAATGTAAGTTATATACTTGCTGTAGATCCATTTGAAGACTTCTGGGAGCAAGTATTGGGTTTATTTTTATTCTTGTGTTGCAGAGAGCATTCATATGTGAAAAGGCTTGTTTAATGTATGAATGTCTCCCTCGTTCTTGTGTTTCTGGGTTCAGGTGGAATTGGGGGTCTGGGCTACAGTTCTGGCCCTAATCTGGCTTCATGGGTTTAAGATGGATGCTCAGGTCGAGTGGCAGTTTTTGGCCATGAAGGCTGCTGCATGGATTCGCTCTAAGAAAGGTAAAAACTCCTCAACAAAAATTCACACCTCGATGTGCAGTAGAATTAACTACAGTACTACGGTTTCTCATTCTGATTAATTAAGAAGAGTAACTTAAGTGTATACTTAGGCTATACTAAGAAATGTATCAAGTTAACTAACATCTCAGAAAAATTAATTGCTATTTCCAAGTTCATTTTTAGTTCAGTTTATGATTGGTTTTATTTGTTATGATATCACTTTCTGTCTGTGTGTTCCAGTGGCAAACCTGTCTGAGTGTGTGAAAGTGGGTAATGCTCTACTCGGCTGTCAGGTTAAAGAAGAGGTTCTTGGGCTCTGAAGAAGTTACTCCACATACTGCAAAACAGCTTTAGAGGGTCTTATGCTGATGCTTAGTTTACTGATATTATCTGATCATAATGATACTAGAAAAGGGTGTTTATTCATATTTTTATTTTTTAAAAATTCTGTTTCATTGTCTCTTATTAATCCTTAAGCTTTACAAACCATAATTAAAGGCATTGTCATGTATATGTCAATGACAAATAAGTGATCTACTACATTGTTTTGGTGAGACGATTAAAGTGATTTATAAACATCATACATGCACTTAAACAGTACATCAAGTGACATTTATCATTCATTCATTCATTATCTGAGCTACTCAATCCCAATCAGGGTAACAGGAACCGAAATCTGTCCCGGAACTATGGGCACGACCCTGACCTTAACCTAAATAGGAAGCAAATAACACTTTTTAAAGAAGTTCTACTAGTAATGTCTTGAATATGGACACCACAAATGGCTATTCTTGATTACGCAGTTCTCAGAACTAGGCATGCGCAATGAAATCGAAATCAGCTGATTGCTTTTTTCAGAGTCATCAGTCATTGGACCGATGCTTAGAGTTGAAGGATATTTTCAGTGGATATTTGATGACACATTTCTTGTACGTTGGAAAGTCAGCGCTTGTGCCAGCCATGTCCAGAGTCTGAGGTGGAATTTTATACCGCCCAGGACCTTCTGTCTTAAAATGACGTTATTGTGCCCAAATTCTGAGCGCACAGTGGAACGTTTGCAAGCCAATTCTTTTGTCTTTCCGTGCTCAGCTCCACCTGCACGCATGAAAAATGTAAAACTAACTCAATTGCGCGTTTATCTCACTTGGTGAATGTGAGCTCACACATGGGCTGTGTCTCGAAGCACATACTGCCTCACTAAATAGTATGTTAGGTAAGGATAGTATGTTTTATTTATTTTTTTTAAACCCGCCACCACCACCCCTCTTCGGAGGATGACTTTATTTATTTATTTTTTCAATTAATTAAAATACATAGACAGGATAAATAAAGTTGATGAGAGAGGCAACAGAGGGAGGGGGAGAGAAGAAGAAAAAGAGAGAAGAGAGAAAAGAAAGAAAAAGAAGAGAGGAAAAGGAGGATAGAGAAGGAAAAAAAAAAACCCAGATAATCTGCTTCCATACCTGCCGGCAAAAATAGAAAACAGAAGACACAACAGCAGAGAAATTGCAGCAACAACCAACATCTGTATGAATCACAGTAAATGCTACATGTTAAATGTTATTGAGCAGCGCACATAACATATTACAGAATACATTTTGAAGGAACAGCAGATCAAGACAGTGTGTATCTGTGAGCACCTGTTTTTACACCAATGTGGATGCTTGTGTGCACACCTGTGTGTGTGAGCGCGCTTGAGTTCATAAGGTTCCTCCATGTAAATGTTTAGTAGTGTGTGTGGGGAACCACAGCCCCGTCCCGCAAGGCATGAAGCAGACACGGAGGGGACCCGGGCCCCAGACATCCGGAGGCCCCCCAGGGCCCGGGAGTCCCAGGAGAAACGTCACCGGGAAATCTGTGGTTCCCTCCCAGGAAAAGGCAGAGGAAAGCCCGGAGGGGTCATCCAGCAGCCGCAGTGCAGACGCCCCAGGGGGCCGCGGCGACAGGCCCGCAGGCTCTGCCGGCGGCCGCCCACCCCAGGGCGGTCCGGTCCCTGGGTCCGGGGATCCAAGGGCCCCCCCACCCCCCCAGCCGGGGCCCAGCAGAGCCCAGCAGAGCCAGGAGGGCCAGGCCCCGCCAGGCGACTGCCGAGAGCGGGCCAGCACTCCCCCGAGCAACCAGCCCCAGAGCGAGGAACCACCAACGCACCGGCAGGGTGTGGTGGCAGGGCAGGAGGGCCTGAGATGTTGAATGAGGTGGAGTCTAAGGCCTGACCTGGACAAAGACCAACAGGCGCACATATACACAAGCATACGTTCCCACCCTCATGCACACAAACAAATATACACTCGCCCCACATGTAGACACACAAAAATCGACATGGTACCCACACCCACACTCCCCATATATACTCTATGCTCCTAGATCCGGACGCCACTACCCCCAAGGGGGCAATTGGCGCCAGACCCTGGAGCTGAACCCCTTTCGCTCTGGCGTGGAGACAGGAAGACCACCCCGGTCCCCGGCGTGGCAGAGAGCACCACCAGCCCAGACCCCGACTGGACGGCCGGCTCGTCCTCACAGCCCCCGGCCCCGGACAGCGAACAGAGAACAGGGGTGTGAGAAGACCCCGTGCCTCACGCCGCCCGCTCAAATGTAGTGTTGGTGTGTGTGTGTGTGTGTGTTGTTCTACAGTTCTCGTTTAACGTTTATCGTTTAACTGTATCGGCATATAAATGCATGAAAAATATCAGATATGAGCATCGGCCAATAATTCCCTTATCATGCTTCACTGCTCAACTAAACAGAGGCTTAAACTATTTGATGTCAAACGTGGTTGAACTTCAACCTCAAAGCTTATGTCTTTTAAGGGACAGAGTATATACCTTTTCTCATCCACTTACTTGGATAAAGTACAAGCACCCTGCTGTTTCATTCCCTCTGCCTTGCAAAAGCAGCACCCTTTCTTCCCACTGGTGGAGATGGGAAATTGGAGTTGGAAAGAATCTTAACCTGGTCTCTGGTGCTGGAAGGTCCGGGCTTGGAACTTTCCAGGAAGGCCAGACATTCAGCCAGCTATCCAGTTCCGTACAAATTGACTCAATGTAGGAAGACTCAGATTTATTTCTATAAAAAACTATTCTGCATTTTCCTAAATTACCAAACCAAGGCTCATTTTGGCTCAGCACTATGAAGGGAGACCAGATGAGGACTAAGTTTAACAAGGGGAAAAAAATGATTAAAGTAAAAAATGGTGAAAAACGTGAGGCGTGCTGAAAAATGGGGAACGCTGAACCCCTGCCAGGTGAACCTTATATCCACAGATGATTTGATCAGGTGGCCAATCTCACTATTGCCACCGCTCCATCCTGCAACACAGAGAGAAAAACAGCCCAAGAGAAGGCAAAAACAGGTAGGCCCGTAACACCTCCCCCCATAAAGAGAGAGGCCTTACAAGAAATTCTGTACATTCAGAGAATCACAAACTATACGGTATATGTACGCACACGCACAAACTTTAAACAACTTTTATAAATGAATAATTCACTTGTCCTTTTGGTTCAGTAATCCACCACCATTAACACCAGGAAATACAGAACCTTTCACCCAGCCGCAATCTCTTCACTTCAATCCAGAAATTTCCTGCCACTGTAAAAAGCTTTTAAGGTAAAGAGATGGGAGGAAAAGAGGGACAAACAAGGTTTAAACAGTTAACCTGGCTCACCAGGAGCACGAGAATGTATCAGCCAACACATTGTCTACGCCTCGGTTGTGTTTGATCAAGTTTGACTGGAGGAACAATGCCCAAAGCATAAGGTGATGTCTAGGACTTTGTAACAAATGTAGGAAGGTGGGGGCTTATGGTCCAAATAGACCACAGCTGGAACACATCCCACCACAGACACATCAAAAAATTTACGAGCCCTGATAAGGGCCAGTCCAATCGATACCATCATCATCCGGCTGCAACAAAAATGTGCCGGCACACACCTGGCTAGCATCCACCTGGACATGAAAGGGCCGATCTAAACGTGGAACAGCCAGGACAGGGGCCGTCCTTAACAGTTTGACCTTTTCACAGGCCAAAGACCATTCAAATTCAGCTTTAGCTTTAATGCAAACGATTCAGCTGTGCTATTAAAATATTATGAGGATTGATGCATGGAATATTTGTATCAGAGGTAGTAGAAAGTAAAAACAGGATTTAAGATGTGATTTTTTTATTTCAATTCCTGTGTAAGATACTGTAACTTTTTATTTCATAAAATATTAAGATAAATTAAGATGATTAATCTGTCATCATTTTTACAAAAGAATATGGTTAACCTGTGATGATTTAAAAAATACATTGGTTTAAAATATATGTAAATATCTAAATAAAAGTTAACAAAAATCAAGCTAGGTAAAATGAATTTTAGAAATGTGTATATTTCTACATTTGTGAATCAAACTCAAAATAATTTTAGTATCATTTAAAATACATTGATCTTGGATAAGGTTTGATGCTCAAAGCTGTAATGTCAGTCAAATGTCATATGCGAGTAAGGAAGTCCAAGTTGAGGCTCTTGGGAAGCTGCAGCAGCTCAAGGGCTTCTGTGGACGGGCAGAATGGGAATGTGACCTGGAAACGATACTGCGCATCCATCATCAGCTGATTTGATGCTTCACGTTCCTGCAGCAGGGCCTTTTAAAGCACAGAATCCCACACAGGAATTAGCCGGGCAGCCAAAGAAGTTTCTTAGATTCACTTTCTGCAGTGATTACACTGCAACTTTCGGGCTTTATATAAAAGGGAAACATTATAATCATCAGTTGTTACAGATAATCTACTAACAACACAATCATCACTGGCTGTATCACTGTGTGGTACGGAAACTGCTCTGCCTCCTGCCGTAAGGCTCTCCAACGGGTAGTGAATACAGTCAGCAAGATCATCGGCACCCCCCTGCCCCCCCCTCACAGACGCTTTCCATACCCTCCTTACCCGCAGAGCCATCAGCATTGCTGGTGACTCCTCCTACCCCCTACACTCCCACTTCAGCCTGTTGCTTTCAGGGAGAAGGTACCGGACCCTCCGGGCCCACTCCACAAGACTCTTAAACAGCTTCATCCACCAGGCTGTCAGGATGCTGAACTATGTCCATTACCTCCCCACTCTACCCCCTGCCCCTGGACAGTAATATACTCACTGACTACCTCTGCTTTTTTGCACTATAGTCTCAAGGACTGTTTACATTTCATACCTATCTGCTGCAAATTTTACTTATATGTTTGCTACCATTTGCACTCTACTGTCACCATTTGCACGACTGCCTTATTTATTGTTTTTTTGTCGATGTGTTTCTTGGCTTGTCAGTTTGTCTTGTGTCTTGTTATTTGTCTTTTTATAGAATGTCTATTTAATTTTATTAAAACTTTGTATCTAGCTTAAAAGCTAGCTAGCTTTCATGTTCCTATTGGAAGGTATGCACACCAGTAAGCGAGAAACGGCATTTCGGTTCTCATGTATGTCTTGCACATAAAATGTGAATTGACAATAAAAAAATCTTTGAATCCTTTGAATATGCCCAAAATGATTCTCATGTAAAAACTTGCCTGCACTTTACGCACAAACGCCGGAGCAACACGCTTTTCAAAATCGTCGATGGGAGTGTATGAGTTGAGTATCTTGACAATCTGGAAAATAACAAGCAGAATGGAATGATGCAGACTCCACAGTCGGCACTCTTGTTGCGGCAGTAAGGGAGCGTGAGAGCTTGTGCAGCTGCTGTACCTGGACGGGGTAAAGCTCGCCACATCTCTGCTGGATTTCAGCTGCGTCCTCGTCGGTGGTTTTGTTGACCTGCAGGAGCCAGGCAGCCTGGGAAAGTGGCCCCAGAGTCTCCATAACACTGTTCCCCTGAAGGCCCTCCTCCCTCAACCACTCCTCCAGGTAGCTGATATTACACCTGGAGGAGAGAGGGTGTGAGAGAGTGGCAAATGATGTAAATTAGTTAACACCACTGCAATGTTTGTGTACATTTCACTACATGTTGTACTTGCTTAACTATGTATGTGACACAGCAGCTTGCAGCTGACATGAAGCAATGCTTGGAGATGGTATCTTACTCATGGGCATCTATATCAGCTTGTGATCTGAATCAGTGACCCACAATGTCTGTATAGGTGGCATATTTCTTTTTTGTGAAACTTTCTGGGGGTGGTGGTATAGTAGCAGGATACTAGGTTGAGGACCAAGTAGTGAGCAAGACCCTTAATCCCAAGTTTACATTTACGACATTTAACAGACTCTGCTATCCAGAGCTACTTCCATTACAAGAACAGTGCAGTTCCCGGTGCAATCTGGGGTTAGGAATCTTGATTAGAGAACCAAGATGGATGGTGATTCAAAACACCAATCATATAATCGCAGGGTTTCAGTCTCTTAGACCAAACCCCACTACCAAGTTGTGCTAGAGAGACCGTCCCTATGATAGGGGTGTTAATCGATGCATTGCGATGCAGACGGGGACGATTCTGAGATCGGACAATTATATTATATACTGTAAATCGGCAGTCCGCCGTCTCCTGGTGGTCCGCACCGGCCTTGCAGATATTCCGTGACATGCAATCCAGTTTCACTACTGAAATCACTTTTTAGGCATTATTTAATTTTATTTATTTTTCTAAACACTTCCTTATGATTTGGGCACCTTTATAAATAATGAATTTAATTCAAATATTTAAAAAAATACTCCCCACCCACACTCAGACTGCTTATTCTGAGTGGTGGTCTCACCTCTGTATTATATCATAATCTACCGTCCCATGTCCAATCTGTGTGCAATGTGAAGTAATGTTGACTGTAAAAATTGACTGTGATGCATGGAGATATCGTATCGAATCAATATCCCCCTTAAAGCACAAATTGCTTTGCAGACATATACATACATCCCACCCACCTGATCTGCATGCCCTTGCGACAGGAGCAGAGATCTTTGCGCAGGAGGATACTGTTGAGCGACGTGGCTCCGATCAGATAGAAGAGCTGGCGTACAGCTTGAACCTGCAGCTGGGGCTCCATGCCCTGCTGTACCATGATGCTATGGAAGGTGCTGAGCAGCTGCAGGATGGAGGAAACACTATAGGCCTGGCCCTCTCTACTCCCTTCCTCCAGCAGGCTGTTGGAGCGCTTGCGAAAACCTGTAGGCTTCATGCTGGAGATGCCCTGCAGACTCTCGTGCTCCAGCATTGCAGGGACTGTAGTGAGAGGTGGTCTTTGTTACAAAGATTGTTTGTGTTGGTTCAGAATTTTCTCTACAGTCTATTATCATTACATATTTTTTTACTATGTCATGCCCCTGCAGTAGGCACAGTAGGCACCAAATTCCTGTGTTTTACTTAAAAATTCATGCTTGTTAAATTTGAAAAATGTTGTAATATGGGTTACACAGAATATTCAAGTTTAAAGATCTTGCAGTCTCCCATTTTGAAGTAGGCACTATCCAAAATTAGGTCTTAATTATTGTTACACATGCAAAAAACAGTCAAAATGAGCATTCAGTCCGTGACGTACAGAGTACTCATAACCCATATTTCAGCAAAAGATACAAAGAAAAACTGACTCCAGTTTCCAAGTTTCCAAAGATACTATTTAACAACTTAGCAACTAAAAGTACTAAAGGCAGAGTATCTGATATTATCAGCATTAATTATTATCAGTACATATTGAACTATCTGGTGGTGGTGTTATTCATTTCAAGAAATACTGGACTCACTAATTATTATTAAAATATGATACCAATTTTCAAATTCCTTCAATTGCAAAGATCATCAGAAATAGACTATACAAATCACCATCCAACTTGGCACAGAGAAATGAGAACATCTGTGGCCAAGCGGCACAAATTTTTGTGTTTCCTAACACATTTTCACTACAGTCAAAATTAGGGTGCAGCGTGCAACATTTGCAATCAGAGAGTGAAAGATGCTTATACTGAGAATGCTCTGTTCAAATACAACATGCTGAAAATGATCTTTAAATATAGTAACGAAGCACATTTGCTCGACGACTACACCACCTAATTAAAAAACTTACCAATCATAGGGAAGATGGCGTCCTCCATGATGGTGATGAACTGGTGATAGATGCGGATGGCGAGATCGCTGAGGATCTGTCTGTACTCAGACAGGTCAAAGTTCTGTAGGGAATTCTTATTCTGCCGAGGTGTGTTGTGCTTCATAAATTCCTGTCATTAAAAGAATAAAACAGCTTGTTAAGCTATAAGTCTTAAACTGGAATGCACTGACTGAGTTAGTTAACATTAACAACAGAAGTGCCCACCTCCTCTCCACTATACTGTTTCAGGCAGTTGAGCAGGTGGTAGGTGTTGGACAGCCAGAATGACAAAATCTCAAAGTTTTCCTGATGATCCTGGACACAACAAGGCACAAAATCACTGTCATCATCATTAACATCATCATCTGAGACTTCTGTTTAGACAGTAGTTAATGCTTAAGGACTTTATTAGATCAGACTTTTATGAGGTGTGTTACCACGTACCGTGATGACCTGTTTGATGCTGTTGATAACGCCGTGCATGAGACACTTGAGCTTATTTCCATCATTGAGGTAGTCTGCATGTCGTACGCACATGAACAGGAGATGGGCTGCCAACCCAGAAATCATGTTCACCACCACTCCTCTTGGCTTTAGCTCTGTAGCACATGACAACAGCTGAGTGTGAGTGCATGTGTGTCATTCTTTATGACTCATACTGTAATCTGTGTAAAAACAGCAGTGACACACTACCAGCACCCAAGAGAGAAAGAAATTACCAAGTATTAACGCCCGCAGAAGTCTATCCTCATCCTCCTGCTTATACTCCAGCATGCCCAGGTATTCTTTAGGAACAACTGGTGCAGATTTTTTACTGGCTGTTGAGGAGATCAAACACAAAAAAGAGATGATCTGCAATCCTAAAAATATTACACTAAATCTAACCTCCTTGCCCTGATCACACACAACTTCACCTTTCACAGAGACCTGAAGAGCTTTGATTTGGTCTTGCAGTCTTTTTATGGTTCTGTCCTTCAAGTCTAATTGCTCCTCAAAGTCCTGAAAAAATTGGAGCAACATTTAAACCCTTATACTTTTTAAATGATAGTACAATATTATATTTTGTAATACTGGATACATCTTGCATTAATTAACAACTGAGATGAGATTTAATATATCAGGGTTCTTGCAGGTTTCAGTAAGTTAAATTTAAGACCTTTATGAGTAAAAATTAAGACCAACACGATGCATTACTAAAAACATTCGAATGATACCAGAAATTCTCAAAACTCAAAAAATTAATCTCAAATTAATTCAGTATTAAAACAGAATCAAAATATTTGAAACTCACTCACTCTACATTATCTAGCCTATTAATTATCCTATTGGAATCAACATGTTGAAAGCTGAATATGAATATACAATTGGCATGTTGAACAGGAGTGTGAATCTGGCATGCACTAGTCTACTCGTTTTCACCCCATGCATAGGCTATATGTCGACTGAAAAATCATTAGGCTTTCATTTCTGTAGGATACAATGCTGTCGCACAGATCATACGATATACCGCTCTGTCTGTGTGTGAGCTGGTCAGTGCGTGAACACAGACTAAACTGCTAGTCAAACTCGTTCAAGAGCCAGGGACGTGAGCGCATTGCTCCATTATTTTCTGGCTTCAAAGTTGACAGGTGAAAAGCGAGTAAAACTGACACAAAACGTACTGTACAAAATAAACTTACAGCCTGACTCATAAGTTATGGAGATCGCTAGGTTAAACCAGCCTAATACAGGGACGTTAGCTTAGTTCTAACAAACCACTCAGAAGGCTAACTGAAAACCGCATCGCTAGCTGAACAATGCATTACATTAACCATACAAAGATTAGCATAACACTCTAATCGCTAACACTTATTTACGAGTGAATGAAGGAACATTGTTCACTAACATTACGCCTACAGCAAGGAAATGTGTAAACTAAAGTGAGAGACAGCTCATAGACTTACAGACACTGCTGTCGAGGGCATGAGAAAATATATAAATGAGCCTATATGGTTGTTATTCTATGGGACATTGATATGGAACGGTGCTTAAACTTTGCAGCGAGCCTCATGCCTACTACTGGGAACAGCTTGTAACCAGCTGCAAAAATCTGCATTATCGAGCCAAGTGTCGTTAAACACACACTTACCCATCTTTAAAAACTATGCTCTTGACAAGTGCTCTCAATTTTTCCAGTTAGTTTGGCGGGAGATTGGGGGCGCGAGCAAACGCGCGCTTGCAGCTGAACCCTATTTCAGACCCCACCCGAGGTTAACGCCCGATTCAGTCGCTCCGTCCTACATCAGTGCACTACATAGGGCGTAATATCATCAGTTGTGTGTCCTATGTAGTGCACTATACAAGGATGTGAAAGGCGTTTGGAACTCAGCCTCAACTATAAGTGAAAATCTTTTTTTTAGAGAAATTCTATTTTCTGATTGGCCGATAGCTTGCTAATTCAAGGATTAGTTCTACAGCGGTTTAAAATGTTATTTTCTGCGGACAACGCTTCTTGGGAATGAACGGCAAGAATTTTAAGACTTGGGTAAATTAAATTTAAGACCTAGGATGAAAATCTGGGCGTTTTTAAGACATTTTAAGGCCTTAAATTTAACTTTCTGGATTTTAGACTTTTTAAGACCCCGCGGGAACCCTGATATATTCTGTTAAAGGTAAACACGACACACACTCACCATGTTTTCAGCAGTAAGACGTGAGGTTTCCTGTCTGAGTTTGTTCTTGGCTTCATTCTCTGCCTGCTGGATTCTCTTGAGTGGCTCGATCTCTGCCTCAAGCTCCTCCAACTTCCTCTCCATCTCCTCCTTCTCTCTCTCAACCTCTCTGTTCCTTTCCTCCAACAGCCTAGATGTGGTGATACAAAAACGCAGAGCACATAATAGTAGTTCTGAACTGAAAAAGCCTGCAGAAGCCCTTCGAATGAGAGGTGAAGCTTCTTCAAGAATGTTCCCTTCTATTCAAGCCTTCAAGATGACCATGTCCTATTAGCTTGTCACTTAACCATGTCACTTATTAGTTTGTATCTCTGTGAACTTGGGAACTTCATTTGCTTTTAAAAGGTATAAGGCCTCTTTCAGATTTCCCCCCCGCCTATATACCATAGCGAACAGGTTACCTTTGTTGGCTCTGTTCTTCTTCAAGCTTTCCTTGGAACGCATCAGATATTTTTCTCATTTTATCTGGATAAAAGAAGCTCAGTTAAAAGATGAAAAGTTAAGGAAGAAATCACAGCCCAGTTATTTACAGTTATTGAGCTCACCAGTCATCTCAGTGCTTTGCTCCTGTAGCTGAAATTCCAGCTCATGTTTGTGTCGCTGCAATTCTGCCACCTGCTGCTTCAGTTCTGGAATTACCTGCACAGTATTTATGCGTTTAACATCATCACATTGCCTCTCAAAGACGTTTTCTTTTGCCCCAGAATATCCACTTTACGGTGTAGCTGTAGAACTGCATAATCTAAATCCCTGAGCAGTTGATAAACCTTTTTTAGATGAACTCTAGTATGTTGGACTAAGAAATACCTAGGGATGCACCGATAACACTTTTTTTGACAAACCGATACGAGTATGAGTATTTTTATGTGTATTTGTTGATACCGATACCAATACTTCTTAGACTGGGTTTCCATGAAAGTGTAATTAATTGGGAGGCAGATTATAATAAGGCTTAACATCGAATCATTAACAAAAGGCTATTCAGAGCCAAAAATAAACGGATCTTTCTGGTTTTAAGATCTTAAAAGCCTTCTAAAAGGCTGTCAAAATGTAAATATAAGCTGATAAAGGAAATGAAATGTGCTGCATAGTTAACACAGCAGAACTATTACTCAGTTGGTACATTCAGTGCTCCAGACAAAAGGAAAAAAATAGGAGCCCATGAATGGAGCCCTTAACTATAAGGCATGCAGGAAACCCTGGGGCGTGTCAGATGGTGCCTCGCGTCAGATTGGCTTTAATCAGATGATACTGTGGAAGGAAAGGCAGACGCGGGTTGAGAGTATCCACACATAATTAAAAGCCATTTCTTGCTTTTTTTATTGTAATTTTTTCTTGGATTAAGATGGTCGCCATTGGCGACTGGAATGAAAAATAAAAGTCGCAAAATAAAAAATCTAGTTGATTTGGTGACCATTTTAGTTGCCATCTGGAAACCTGTATTTCACACAAGCTTGTGGGAAGAATCTCCGAACCTAAGTTTCCGGGTAGTTGTCTGCCCCTAGACACTAAAGTCAGGCAGGACAACAAATCACAACGGCCGACTACCCGATACTGGTATCAGTATAACCCTAGAAATACCCTAAACTAGAATGTTGTGACGTTTTAGAAATAAGAGTAGACTAGAGTGGACTTTAAAGAGCAGTGATGTTGTACCATGTTCTCAGAAGTCAGCCGGGCCACCTCTTGTCCAATGCTGTGGTTGATGTCGCTCTTCTCCTCAAAGAGGGCTTGTAGCTGCTGGTTCTCTCTGGTCAGGTGATCATTTTTGAAAACCAGGGCCTCCAGTTGACTCTCATACCCTTGCCTTTGTTCTCGCACCTGATTTTCCACCAGCCTGAGAGAGAGAAAGGAAATGATTGGGTTAGAACAGAAATAGCATCTAGAAAGCAAATATATAAACATGACATATTTCAGACCTGGTTGCATTCTGAAGCCCGTCAAACGCAAACAGCAGGTCTCCATCATCATCAACTGCTCCTGAAGCCTCTTTTTTCAACCTATGGTAAAATCAATCATTTAAAAAACCACACAAATATTACATCACAGATTCATTAGTGCCATCAAGAAGCGGTGAAAAGCAGAGGATGCAAGTAACAAACAGATAATCAGAACCTGAGAATGATCTCCTCTTCTTTTTCTTCACCAAGAAGCTGTCTTGTAATCAAATTCATTTTGGCTGAGGAAAGAAAAAGTCTTATTTTTTACTTTAAATATCTTGTAGTTTTGTTTCTGTCCCTCTAACTAAATAGGAATTTTAAAATAAAAGTAACAGAAATGTTATATAAAACAAAAAGCCTCACACCATTAGAATACTTTATAAAATACTGTAGTATTGCAACATATCATCTATGACTGCTCATACACACATATTTGACAGAAAGTCACCTCTGGCCTGTTGGTTTTGCTCCCTCATCTTTCTCTCTCCTTCATTTTTCTCCATTTGAAGGCTGTTAATCTCCTTACGCAACTCTGGTATCACCTGCAGGGAGAAAAATGTACCATTTGCCAATAATGCAAAAAGCTCCACAGTGCCTCTTAAAATAACGTTGAGAGCCAGTGAGAGACATCTCATTCCCAGTCTACCTTTACATGCTTGGTGAGCTGACTGAGCTGGTCCTGGAGCTCCTGGCTGGCCTGCATGTCCTCCTCTGCCTGCCTCTGCAGACGGATCTTCTCTTCTTTCAGCCTGCGGTTCTCTTCCTTCAGAGCCGTGATCTCTTTCTCTGAGTCTTCCCTCTGCAGCTCACAGCTGTGTTCTGCCACTCTGTCAAATCACAGCCAAAATGATTTAGCTCAGTATTGCAATGTACAGAAAAAATAAAGAACAAAGTAGTTTGAGAATGCAGTTGTTACTTTCGGAGTCTCTCCTCTCTCTCTAGGTCCTCTACAAGCTTTTTCTTAACTTCGTCAAAATGATCTGGACAAAGGACACATTTTGGTCGCACAATTTCATAGAAGGTTTGAGCATTTAAACTTAACTTTAAGACAGGCTGGCAATTGTAGACAGGCTACCTGTCATTTGCTGTATGGAGTTTCTGAGTTTCTGCTGGAGAGCCTGATGTTCCTGCATGGCCTTATCTCTCTCCGCCTGAAGCTGAACAATCACCTTAGGGTGGAAAATGTGCTGTTACCACATAATCAAATTGACCAAATTCACATTTATTTACTGTTAGCAAAATAGATGCATAGGGCAATTACAATAAGTAGCTGTCAAGTCACAGGCTCTTACCTGACTGTTTTCCTCTTTACTTCTCTTCTCTCTCTCCTCAGCAGATGCCTTTTCACTGGTTGTTTTATTGAGCTCAGCCTCCAAAGTGTGACACCTGTCCAACCCCTGAGCATGGCTGTTGGCCAAACTGGTCAGTCTCTCCATCAGGCCACGGTTCTCTTTGTTCTGGAGGGAAAGTACACAGCTTAATCACAAACAAAAATTAAGCACTCAAAAATAACAAATATATAGTATTAATAACCCTTAATGTATCAGTTTTACTTTACAAGGTATAAACTAAATGCATACCCTTAGCTTCTGATGCTATACATGATAAACACTTGCTATGTTTCCTGCAGATTTGCTCTTCCCACATGCTCTACAGGTTTACCATCTCACCTGCTCCTCCACTTTCTTGCGCAGCTGCTGGACCCGGTATGACAGCTGCACGTTTAACACGAGTCTGCGCATGGTCTGGAAACGGCGTCGTACCAGCCAGGCCCGGGCATACTTCTGCAGAACCAGAGCTTTATGCTCCGCCACCATCTACATCATCAAACCCACACGTCACCTTAGCAATTAGGCAATATGGAGATATGACTGTTAACTTACACCTTTAAGCAAGCTGACAAATGTCACCCATTGAATTTAGTGTATTCACTGGAGAATGAAATGTTCTTAATATAATGGAAGAAATAAAAGAATGTAGTTCAATGTGCAAGGAAATATACACACTGACACCACAAAGCAACAAAGAATAAGCCCAGATTTCGGCCTAAACGTTTTCTCAAACATTTATTAGGAATGTAAAATAAAACGCAATTTTTTTATGAATTACTAAAGATTATATTTAGCAGTTACAAGGACAAATTCTGTTTTAAAATCTCTCCTACAAACGGTAATTAAGGATAGTTTTGACTTGTTGTGTATTGCTCTGCTGCACCATTCAATCATTGTAGCTTGAACAAACCACTTTCTGTTTTCTCATTTAAAGCACCCTCATGCTTTTGTACTGAAGTGCATATGGGTCTTACAGTATGTAAATATTATGAAAAAGTCGGATTCTGCTGCAGCTGCCATGATTTGTTAAGAACCTTCAAACAGATCCAAACAACAGTTGGTCCCAAAAGTCATTACAGAATTATATTTTATATTATATAATAATATTTTTAGATTATTAAAAGAATTTTACAAATCACAATGTTAAATACATCAGTTAAAATGTTAATCTCAATGCACTTTCAGCATCAACCATATACATTCACGGAGTGCTCTGCACCCTGTACATGGTATGTGTTGTTGTTTTACATGTGTTGAATTTAGATGTTCTTATCCCCAGAAACTGCTCCGAACTACAGCGAGCTGATGGAAGTGTCCCAGAATTCAGTAGTGTTGGACCTGCATATATGATACAGCTCATGATCTCTCACAGTACACAGCTGTGTATCCTACAGTTACTAAAAACCAATAAGCCATGATATGTAGATTCATATATACAGTAACAGAAGTTTTCAGCTGGTTCTGTCCCAGGGACCACCTTCAGAGTAAACAGAAGTCTGCGGCCCAAGGTGTGTCCCTGTGTGTGTGTGTGTGTGTGTGTGTGTGTGTGTGTGTGTGTGTGTGTGTGTTGGGGGAGTAATTTTTTTATATTTTCATTCAATTCATAAATTCATAAAAACATCTGAAAACGTTTTGAAAAATAAATTAAATGAAATAATAATTAAAAATAAGATTCCAGTAGTGAAACTGGATTGCATGTCACAGACCACCTGCAATGCCACTGCAGACCACCAGGGGGCCCTGGACCACCGGTTGAAAACCCGTGATATGCTGTATACTGTAACATAGTACACCCATGTCATATTTGTAGGTAACAAGAGTGAGCTTAATTCACTAATATTTTCTTATGTTTTTTTCTACCTTCTAAGTTGTTCTTAAGAGCGTTAAGACATTTAAGTAGTATAATAGTGTACAACTGTAGAGCTTAAGAAAACCCAATAAGCTATGTTGTGCACTAACAAGTATACAATACAATTTGCATAAGAGATGTTCTTCTTATCTAAGAACAAATCTTAAAATAAATTAACATTAGTGACTCTGAATCTCTGTAAATACAACCTATGTATGTTTTGAGAACGGCTAGTGAATGAGGCCCAGTGTTGTCTACCTAACTTTAAACATCTTAACCCTAATCAAAAAGTCACTGTTAAATCTATAAAAATAAACAAATGTTTTGCCTTTTTGTAGCGCTTGCGGGCAATCCATCCTCTGGCATAGGCCTGGATAGTGATGGTAGCAACCTGAACTAGCTGGTAAATCCGCCGTACGAGATAGCCACGACAGTGTCTCTGGATGACCACAGCTGCCCATCCCTGCTTCAAAGCTTCTGCTGTCACTGTGCGTCTAGAAGAAAAAGTACACAGTACTGTTAGCTGAGTGAAAACCCACTGAACTTCTGGCAGCACAGGTAGAGTCTGAAAGCTCCTGAGCAGTAAATGTGCATTTTGGAGTTTGCTTCTTGCAGAGTGTAAATAAGTTTCCAGAATGACCGTGTACTATATTTTCACACAGAGATTTAAATACTTGCCTGATTTGCCTCTTGCCTCGGATGTACTCTTGTAGGATAATAGCAGCTTGTCTCATGCGCAGGTACCTGCGTCTCTGCCTCCAGCCCCTCACATGCTTCTGGATAGTCACGCAGGCAGTCCGCAGACAGTCCAGACGCAGCTTCTCTAGGTATGCCACCTGCCCCGCTCGGAAGAATATCTTGGTCCGACCAAACTTGTACTGGTTTGAGTCCTGATGGGAGTAATATCACTTTCACATCTGCTCACAAAAACACATTTCTAAGGCACTATTTGCATTCTATAAATAATGACATTTCATAGAAAATATGTCTTTAAAATAAATTGATTCATTTTTATATTTTTTAAGTATTTGTTATATATTATATATATTTTACATAAATGTATTTTCTAGAAAAAAAACATTTATTAAAAAATACTGCGAAAAGATTTGATTAAAAATAGAGCTCAAGACCTTTCAAAACAAGAGAAGGAGATTGTACTGGGGCGTAAGTGTATGGCAAAAACTGCCATAGATTCTCAACCCACAGCCTTATTAGCTTTGATTCACTGTAAGCAACATGAATGTTTTCTAAATGGAGTATTGCTCTTACGCCAGTATTCTATGCTTAACTCATTTTACTTCCTAAACAAGAAGGACTCACAGGTATGAGTCTCTGCAACACTGTTCTACAAATCTGCTTCTTCTCCCCCAGTCTGAGTTCTGCCTGGCTCATCAGAATACTGTAGCGGCTGTAGAATTCCATATACGTCCATCTGCAAAAAAAGGTTTTGATCCTGTTTATAGACCCTGAAACCAGAAAACACTACCCAGAATTCTAGAAGAATTACTCACCAATGGTTTTCTAAAATACATTTTTATTATTTGATCTTGAAAGTATACAAATAGGACTTCATTCATATTTAAAGGTCTCATATTATACCCTTTTTTCAACAAGTTACAATAGGTCTATGAGCTCCACTAAACAAGTCCACCAAGTAGTTTGCTGAAAATACCTCTCAGATTAGGCATTTCCGCCTGCTTTTTTATCCCTCTATTGCAGTCCCTTTCAGAACAGTCTGTTTCACATTAGTATTCCTAAATGCAAATGAGTCGCTGCTGCCCACACCCCACTCCGGAACTGGGGTGAAGACAGCATGGCGAGTGTCTACCTCACATGAAAATAATCGACACGACTGCTGCTAACAGACCATCTAATATATCCATAATATCCCCTACTGTGACATAGATGTAGGGGAGAAATCTAACCGGCTTCTTTAAGCAGACGATTTCTGACATTACAGACCCCAATGGATTATAAATATGGGACCTTAAACATCACAGACCTACAAGTGCATTCATATAAATCTCTGTTAAACGTAAGTAGGAACCCTTTGATTCCTCAGCACATTACCTAGATGGGTAGCTCTGAGCACTGATTCGTACTGTCTCCAGCACACCGCAGGCACGCAACTGCTGGACCACACGCTTTGAGTCATACCTGAACAAACATGCACGCACACACACACAGTGAAAAAGAGATAGGTCACAAACCTTAAGATAAGTATAAAGGTGTGACCTTCTGTATCAGAGGTTCACTCACTCAAATGGCAGCTTCTCCTCATTTGGCTTAATGCAGCGGACGTAATGGGGTGTGGTAGTGTTGAGCGTCTCCATTAACAGATATAGAGAACTGCGGAACTGCCAAAGAAAATAAAAACAGAAAGACTCAGCTACTGCCATAACTCAAGGAACGCAAAGCCAAGAAAATCTGATCCAGAGATCGGAGCAAGGCAACTGGTGTTTGTGGACTGGGTGATTGTGTACCTTGTCTCCTACAGTGCTTCTAAGCTGCTTATTGGCTGGTTTGACCCCAGGCCGTGCTGCTTTTACTTTGACCTTGCTGCCAGATCTGTTCTCCTCTTCATTAAAGAAATCTGCCAAGAGAGGAAACTAACAACAAGAGGTATCAAACATCTCCAGCCACACGTGTTGGAGACAAGAAAAAAAACACTCCTTTAAGTGGAGTATGATCATTAATAAGAAAATTTATTTGCTATAAGGGTTGTTTTGTACCTTGCTAGCTCGCATTATGTCCACTAGTTCTTCATACAAGGTGTCTCTGTTTTTCTCTAAAAAGCCTTTACACTGATATTCTACCTGGAACAATTACAGTGTTATGAATAGTTTATTCATCAGATAAGGTATTTATGTATATGACAGCAACTTTATATTCAGTGAGGCTTACTTTGTCTGCAAAATGCTGGATCACAAATGCCTCATTAGACAGTCGAGGTTTCTCAAACAGAGGCTTTGAGCCCAGATAATTGTACAGCTTCTGAAGCCAGTTCTTATCAGTCCCCTGAGGAAACTGTAAAGAAAATGGAAAACAGCTACAGTCATAACTCACAGTGTACTACTAAAATTCAATATTAATTCCTCCATCACTCTCGTCAAGACTTGTTTTGGAACTGACACTGTTTCAAAAAAACATCAGTGATGTGTAGAGTAGGTAGGTAGGTAGGTATGTACAGACAGATAGATAGATAGATAGATAGATAGATAGATAGATAGATAGATAGATAGACAGATAGATATATAGATAGATAGATAAATCTTTGTCATAAACACCCCATACTTAAGTAAAAGTACCTTTAAAAGTAACTAATTTGAATGCTACAAAACTATCTTAAATTAGTAAAAAATTAAATATTATGAGAAATACTGTTCTTAGTAAAAAAAAAAAAGATTCTCAAAAATGTTCAGAGTAACAACTCCTGTCAGTAGTACTGTACTGGAGTAAAAAATCCTAACATTGATTACAAAGTGGGCGGCACGGTGGCGCAGTGGTTAGCGCTGCCGCCTCACAGCGAGAAGGTCCTGGGTTCGAACCCCGGGAACAGCCGTAGGGTCTTTCTGTGTGGAGTTTGCATGTTCTCCCTGTGTTTGCGTGGGTTTCCTCCGGGCGCTCCGGTTTCTTTGGACTGTGGGTTTCCTCCCACAGTCCAAAGGCATGCAATATAAGTTAATTGGCGACTCTAAACTGGCATCGTAAGGTGTGAATGTGTGTGACCGTGTGAGTGTGTGTGTGTGTGCCCTGCGGTGTGTTGGCGCCTGCCCAGGGTTGTTCCCCGCCTTGCACCTGAAAGTTCCCGGGATAGGCTCCGGTCCCCCCGCGACCCCAGTTGGGATTAAGCGGTTCGGATAATGAATGAATGAATGATTACAAAGTACTCAAAAGAATACTAGTTAGCTACTTGTAAAGTACAGAGACTAACTACAATTACTACACATTATAGTTTTTTAAAGTGTGTCTTACCAAACACTCCTCATCCAGCAAGTCCAGAATGCCCATTTTGGACTCAATAAGATCAATGACAGGTTGGTTGTCGTAGAAATCTATTAGTGTCCATGGAATGTCTTCCTTCATGTACTCTTCTTGCTCTAGTTTAAACACATGCTACAGGAGACAAAAGTAAATCAAAAAGCTTGAAACAAGCTTTGAGCAAGCAAACAGGAAAGCAGCCAACAACAATATGTGAGCAACATACCAAATTGAACTGTTGTTGCAGCTTCTCGTTGGCATAGTTAATGCAAAACTGCTCAAAACTATTAACATCAAATGTCTCAAATCTGTTAAAAGGCATGGCAAAATCAACAAAGGAGACATTAAAACGTCCTCAGATAAATATGCTTTCAACTGAAAATCTTACTATAGAATAAATGCTTAGTGACATTTAAACGTGTTGCTCCCACAGTGCACAGACATCTTACATTCGCCTAATCAATTTATAGTTGCATTATATTTTCACAGAGTCAGTCAAATTAAGTTTCATTCACCCGTAGATATCCAGCACCCCAATGAAAGTGTGCTGTTTTCCAGGTACACGCAATGCCTGGTTGATTCTGTGGATGATACAGTCGAAGAGATAGGCATAAAGGTGCTTGGCCAGTGCATCACGTGCATTGACAGCTCGTTCCCTTGTCTGTGGTTTGACCACAGTTTCAGACGACAAGACAATACGGCGATGACACAACCAGCGGCACATGTTCTCTTCCCTCACTCCAAGCAGGTCACAGAACACAGCCAGATGAGAGTCAGAAGACTGGGGAAGTAGAGAGAGAATTAATGTTGCCTTCATTATGTGAGTGTCTACCCCTAAGCAAATTATTAATGCAATCTATATTAAAATGATCAATTTACACATTTCACCATCCAGACATATATTCTCTCAACCTCACTAACCATGATAGTGAGTGATTATTCGTAATTCTTGACACATAGTTCACCACAATAAAATGTGACCTCTGCATTTGACCGCTCCTTAAAGGAGCAGTGGACAGATGATGTGCAGCTCCGCCGGGGAGCAGTGTTTGGGGATGGTACCTTGCTCATGAGTACATCAGTGGTACATTTACCGCTCCAGTAAATGGCAATTTTCCCATCATGGGGCCAACTCCATAGCCAGTATATTATCAACTGAGCCATACAAGTTTTTGGCAGAGTCCCCTTTAAGTCTCTCTCGCGCGTGGCAGTGTGTCATAATGTATACACTATTTTTAAACATGCTTGATGAATGTTTCTAATAAATTTGTGTTGCTACCTAATTTCAGCTAAGATTTTTGGCAGTAAAACACTGAAATTCCAGTAGAAATCAGCCTTATCCCAGTGTAAAGTATCATTAGGCAGAGGTAGCTGGTAATTAGATGAACAATGAAACTGTGATTTCACTTACACTAATAGATGACTGGTCCGAACCAACAGCTTTGATCACAACATTGCCCAAATGTAGAATTGATGCCAACATCTTAAATGCATCTTTTTGAAAGTCCTCCTTCAGTCCTGCAGGAAAGAGTAGAAGTAAAACACCACACAACAATGAACAGCATGAAAATCACTTTTAAAGGAGCACTGGCTAACTAACCATAAATGAAAACAAGTCAGCTATTTTTTCATCTTTATTTCAATGTTAGTAACATGATCATCTACAGAGACAGCACAGCTTCAAAGTGAATATGCGGACAGTTACGAAAGATTACCTTGAAAAAATGAAAAGGAAAATTGTTCAGACAGATTGAGATTTTCAGTTTTCTTACCTAGTAGAGTAAAAGTGCGTCGGGTTTCGGCCATGTCAGCACGATCATCCACCCCTTGGATCTCTGTTTCTCCTCCCATACATGTGTAATTAAACTTGTCTGCACTCACTACAATATCAAAGATACATGGCCATGATCAGAAATATTCCACTTAACCAACCACGCATTAATCTTTTACTCTTAATTACAGCTCTAATACTACAGTATGCAGCAAGGTCTCTCACACAGCTTCAGGCTCGTAAAATCTGGGTGGTCTTCACAAGCACACATCTGATAGAAGATGTGATAGTTTCTCTCATTCTCTGACTGTAGGGAGAGAACAATATCTAAGAAAAGTCTGTCAAATTAAATGTAATTCTATAAGACATCCAGCTAACAAACTAGTCACATGTTAAACAAACACACCTACATCATAAACACACAAGTCTCTTACCTGGAAAACAACCCTAGACTTCTCCAGGAGGTACGTCCTCATGTTGGCTCCAATGATCTGGTATCTTCTATCAAAGCTGATTTCAGTGTACTTCCCAAATCGGCTGCTGTTGTCATTCCTTGTGGTCTTGGCATTCCCTATTGCCTTTAGACATTCATCCAAAGTACAGATAATGCACATGCATTTATGCATAAAATAGTTAAAGGTCACATTAAGGGCTTTTTTTTTTTTTTTACCACCGGTCACACATGCTGTAGTACCTCAGTGATGGGGTTTGAGGCCAGAACTTTGTCCTCCACTCGTGCATTACTGCTAGATTTGCTGACCATAGCAAAGTATCTCATAGCATAGCGAGCAGACACAGTCTTCCCTGCTCCAGACTCTCCACTGACTATGATGGACTGGTTCTTGTTGTTTCTAAACACATACAGTACGTTAACAAGATAGTGGTGATATGAAGGGAAGAATCTGATGGTCATAACGCATAATGCTGGGTATTAGTTTGAAGTTAAACTGGGACTCAAAAGACAGGTGTACAAACAGCTTTAGTGAAAAGCATCAAGATGAAGCTGATTAATTGGAAAGGTCTGAGACTGTAGCTGTGCTGTTTGTTTATTTCATATTAGTAAACATTATTTTCTGAAAATCACTGAAAACTATGCTGCTAAATATGAATGTTTTAGCACTTCAATAATGCTATATATTTTATTATTTGTTTTTTTTGGAAACACAAAACATAGATAACTAACAGTTCTTTAAGAGTTCTCCCTAAGAACATGATATATAGGTGGTTAACAAAACTTCTTTTATTTTAAATAGTGAAACAAAGCTAAATAAAATAATATGTTTTAATGAGTAGCAGTCTAATGTTTAAAAATACATTTGGTATTAGTGCCCTCTGAAGAACAAACTATGCAACAGCAAAACTATTTTCTTTATTTTTTATTTATATGGCATTATTATGTTATTGACTTACCTGCAGTTATCTCATACTGGTCAATAATATTGACACATCAATCTATCTTTCAGTCTCTAATGCCTGTATACTGGCATAAAGATGTTTTTACCTTGCCATCTGTTTGTACGCTTCTTCTGCCACAGCAAATATATGAGGGTCCAGGTCTCCCATATTCTGGCCAGAATATGCATGGATGACTGCGTCTCCATAAATGGGAAGCTGCTTATATGGGTTAACAGCCACTAGGATAATCCCTGAGATATATGGCAGTAAACAGATATAAGACATCCAGTACAGATCAGTAAAATAAAAAAATTAAAACAAACAGTATTGAGGCTAATTTGTGGATAATGAAGCATGACAAAACATGAAGTGAAGTTGCCAATATATTATAAGTTGGCCTATAAAAATCATGATAAAGATCCTGGGAATAATATCATTGGTGATGTGACAGCCATTCTCACCACAGTATGTGTAAATGATTTTAGAATCCACAAATCTGACTCGTAGGTTGTGCAACACGGCTGGCTCGTGGAGGTAGCTCAGGGCAGTCAGGTCGTTCTCCCCCACCAGGATGTCGGGGTTCCGCAGGGGCGGCAGCTGACCATCAGCCTCCAGAGGGTACTGCAATTGCTGTGGGATAGAGTTCTTCTTGTTGCTGTTTTTCCCTTTTGTTATTTTTCTTTTTGCAAATTTTATTTCATATGCATGTGAAGTAATGCTAAATAGTATAAATGTATGACAACTAAAACATATAAAAGTGCGAAGGTGGTGGCGTGATTAGAGTGACTGAAACCCTGTGCACAAGATTTTAAAGCTAAATAACCACCACTGACTAAGGCCCTTAACTTCAAGTTGTTCAAGGACAACAATCCCGTAATTAGGAAATGTAAGTCAAAAACACCTTTGAGATGATTTCTGGAAACATACAGATTTTGTTCATTATCCTTATCATGATTAAGGCCTCAGTGTGACAGTGTGAGACGGACTAAATAACCTATAGACAGACAGACAGACAGACAGATAGGTAGATACTGTATATATTTGCTTACAGTTCCATCTTCAAGCTGCAGTTCTAGAACTCGGTCCCCCACCGTTAAATCTTTCAGAATTTCAGCGGATTTCCAGACGTGATCTGCGTCTGGAATCCAGACTCGGTTGTACTGGAAAGCAAGAACAGTAGAAATCAGAATTGCTGCGCACATTCACACGCACTTGGAAAAGTCGGCCAAGAAACAAACGAGTATGTCTTACGTGTCCCAGCCGGCACAACTTTTTAATCCAACACACAACAAACTGCCATGTAGGCCGCCTTTACTTTATCACATTACCATATGTTAAACGTCTGAGAGTGTTTATGTGAATGAAAATAAGTTTAAGAAGTTTTAAAAAGTTACACTGCATTATAATGAGATGAAATTGCTAAGTATTAAAATGTATCACAACGTGTAAGTGATATTTGATTCCATACTGTACATGCAGACGGGACACTTTCGTTTTCTGCCCTACCTTAGTGTACAACTCGGACAGCGCCATGACAACAGATTCCGTTTCACATGGCCGCCGCACTCGTGCTCTCCGCGTGGAAACGGGGATCGAGCGTGAAAACCCGCGTCTCGAGTCTCTCCACGCGCGCCTCAGCTTCACATCACGCACCTGTCGCGCGCACCTCGGTTCCTTCCGCCGCCTCCCGCGAGTCTTGTGACACCTGCTTGCTGTATGGGTGTGTTCATTTGAACAAGGATTCGGAAACAAAAGAAACAGGATCCTCACTTACACAGACCAGGCGGCGACATTTAACATCTAGCTAAGCATTCATTATTTTTATTTTTGTTTAAAAAAAACTTTAAATGTGGAACAATTTCGTTGTTTGGTGTTTGAGATTGCTTACAAAAGGCAAACATTTTAATTCTAAATTATTATATACACAATCTCTTGGTCCAGAGGCAAGTACCCCAACCACTAGACCGCCACCAAGTTGTACACAAACATCAACAAACATGTAAAAGGGGTTAATAGTTTTTATTGTACACAATCAACATATGGAGTTATATTCTAAAATAGCCAAAATTTCTTGGAGGCCATAACATTTCTTAGTTTAAAAACATGAATACCGGTATGTGTAGAAAGTTTTCAACGTTTGGTGTGAAGTTTACGTACAAAATGTGCAGCCCGGCTGTAAAGGCTGCAATCAAATAAATGGCACAATATTCACAATACATTTAAAAAATCAAAAATATATGTATACACAATCAGTAAGCTGACAAAAAATTTAATAACAGATGTCAAAATTGGCTCTTTTTCTTTCTTCTATCCAAAAATATATTTTTCTTTCTCTTTTATACCCGTGGATAGGTTTTAATGTTTGGTGTGAATACCAAATAAATGGAACACACTACTGACTATGACAAAAACGAGAGACAGGCAAGTCAAAAAACACATATAACTTTTTATTGTACACAAGTGTTACTAAGTTGAATATTAGTACATTAAAATACATAGTACTGCCTAGGTGTCATCCTTTTTTTGACTATTTATACTCACATGTCATATACAGTAAAATTACATATTGCTTCAAATATGACTGAACAGAATTGATTGGTTAGTGAGGAAATTCAGACAATAAGTTATTTAAGTATAGACATATATATATATATATATATATATATATATATATATTTAATAAACGTCTAAATCAGGTTAGGGATACACAAAGTCTATCTCTAATGCCTTAGCTTCAAGATGGACTTCCTGATAGATCAATACATCACATTAAAATTAGAAGATAACCTAGAACAGAGACTAAAAGCTATTTATGCCCATTAACATGATGCTAACATACAGTACAAACATACAGAGGTCCATCCTTTTGGATACACAAGATACAAAAAAAACAAAAATAAAGAAAACTACCAATTACTCAATAACTTCAGTGACTTTTTAAAGGCATGATGCTCCTTTATGAAGAAACGCCTTTTTCAGTGCCAAACTAAACAAGTCAGTTGTGACAATATATGTGCAAATTTGTGGTAATGTGTTTTAATCTTATAGTGACCTCTCATTCGTGGAACTCTTTAGAACCAAGTGCTCAGTTATAGAACATTTGGACAGACATATACCTTTTACTTGTAACTGATATTTTTACAATTTTCTGCCATGTTATGTCAAGTTTGGTAATGCTCACAACAGATTTTTCGAAAACCTCAACTACAACCATAACTAAGTACTTCATAGGCGTGTGAGGAAGCCGAGGTTAAGACTGGATGGTATTCGGATGTTTTCTAGAGCCACAGGAGAAGGGTTAAAAGGTAAAGAAATGGGAAAGATAGTTTTACTGTCCATCAGTAACTGAGGAGATTCCTCTCTTCCCTTTAACAAGGCCTGTTGAGAGAAAAAAAAGCAAAATGACAACAAATGTGCCTGTAGATTCACAGATACGTATATACAGATACAGATAAGACATCTCACCTGTACAGACTTCATGAATGACACAGACACTCTCTCCTCAAATTCATTGACTGGTGTGTAAAGGTTGAGAATTTTCACAATCTGTTGCAGAAAAAATAAAAATATATTTCCCAAAAATCAAAACACATCACATGAAGAATGAGATCAGATACTTAAACCCATTAGAACATGCATTAAAACCATTTCTGAACACACTCCTACAACCTCTCCGCAGTGTGAAAGATGATGTTACCTGTGCAGCCGTGAGGGCTGTACACATGGTGGCGATGGCCTCAGCGTCCTCTTGACTCTTCTTCTTTATCTGCAGTAACTGAGCAGCTTGAATGAGCGGCTCCAAAGTCTCCTTCACACCTCCACCCTGCAGCCCCTTATCCATCAGCCACTCCTCCAGCTGACACACATTATACCTGCAAACACACATACAGCAAATCAAAATATTATTTCCTTATCTCTAAGACACTGATATTAGAGAAAAAAAATCAAACATCAGATCAATATGTTCACAAAACCCCACAAAGGAATACAGGGAAAAAAAAATAAAATCACATGACCACATACCCTTTACCCCTGCAAAATACAGGCTAAGCTAACCATAAACATGCTCAGACAAGTTCCATTATGGCCATAAAAGCTCTCTGGTGCGCCCTGCTGGCTGGTACCTGATCTGCAGTCCTTTACTCCAGGAGCACATGTCCTTGCGCAGAAGCAGGTTGTTGAGTGTCACCGCGCAGATGACGTATAACTGCTGCTTGACCGCTTGCCTGATCAGATCGGGGTCGTTCCCGTGATGCAGCAGCGTGGAGTGGAACAAGTTAAGCTGCTTCAATATGGATTCCAATGTGTAAGAGCTCTCCTCTGGGAAGCTGGAGGTGCGCTTTCTCAAGCCGGTGGGTTTCAGTCCCAACACGCCTGGGATGGTGTCCTGCTCCAGCATGCCTGCCGCTGGGGGTGAGGCAAACGGGAGAAAGCAAACAAGGAAAAGTGGAACAGAGCTTAGATTTAGGGCAAAAGAAAAGAGAAATTTATATTAAATGTTTTAGTGTTTTAGTGGTGGAACCTGGCCCTTACCAATCATTGGCTGAAGGACATTATCCATGCACTTGATGAGGTGCTGGTAAATCTGGATGATCAAGTCAGTCAAAACCTGCCTGTACTCAGTCAGGTCAAAGTTTAGCAGACACTGCTCATTCTGCTGGGGAGTGTTGTGCTTTGTATAGGCCTAACAGAGTTCAAATAGCAGTTAAAATAATAGAGGCATGAGCTCTAAAAAGCATAATATGGGGACATGAAAGCATACGTCCACACACGCAGTACTCACCTCTTCTCCACTGTACTGTTTTAAGCAGTGCTGAAAACGGCAAGTGTTGGCCAGCCAAAAGGAAACAGTTTCAAAGTCACTGCCTCTTTTCTGTAAGCAGAGAGGCAAAAGGGTTTAATCATAATCCACTTTAACACCAAGAGTATGCTCCCAGATTTGCCTAAAATAAAGCACAGCTACTACTACATTAATATTGGTATTCATTTTTGTGGTACTGTCCACATTTTTTTACATAATATCTATAACATACAATCATTTAGGATTAAAGGTCCTCTCCCTCACCTTCATCACATTCTTGATGCAGTTGATGGAGGAGTTAAGCAGGGTGCGAACTCTTTGGTCATTGTTGGTGTGGTCAGCATGACGCAGGCACATGAAGAGGATATAAGCTGGCAGGCCTGGGATCACACTCACAGCAACGCCTTTGGGCTTCAGCTCTGATTCATGCACAACACAATGTTCACATGAACATGATGAAAATAGTCTTGTAATTTGGAGAAAGATTGTGGGTGACCTCTTTTTGAATATATCCCATTCTTTTTCCAAGAGTGCTCTACACAGATTTATAGCCTTAAAGCCTTACATAATATTTTTTATTTCATGACTATCCATCAAAGAACCAGGCACTAGATCTGCAGGCTTTGATAAACTGGTTAACGTGTATAAGAAGTTGTAACAGAACCAATCACTGCTCTGGCCAGGTTGGGGACTAAGGAGGCTGCACTGAACAGCTCTACAGTACTTGTTACCTGTGATGAGGGTCTTAAGCAGCTTGCTCTCGTCGTCCTTCTTGTACTCCAGCATTCCCTGGCAGTGGCGCTCCTTACGGAGAATGCTGACCTCCGGCACCACTTCAGCCACTCTGTTCTCTGGAGATTCTTCCAACGGAGGATCTGCTCACACCAATACACCCCAATGTAAGACCCCCCTCACAAGATATAAAAGAACATCTCGATGGGTACTTTACTTTCTTAAAAAATTTTGTGGGGATTCAAGGAAACATTTCAAAATTTCATTTTTACTCACTGCCTGTCTCCTCAAGCTTCTTCATGTAGATCTTCAGCTGTTTCTTAAGCTTGCGAACAGTCTTGTCCTGCTTGTCCATCTGTTCCATTAGGTCCTACCATTAGCAAAATTATTAATAAAATTCAGTTTTGACTGCATATTTCCTAACTAGAACTGATCTGGTGTGTTTTTATTATCAATGCTATTCTTCTGTATTCCATTTTCATTCGTATTACTCTGTATTCACATTATTTTATCACTGACCCCCATAAATGAATGATAAATGAACCCCATAACATATCATCAAGCCATTGCTGTCTGGCCTGATCCAATACAGCAGATAACAGACCAGATAGGCCTGACACCAGCGTCCTCTAATATTATCAGTACAAGTCTTGGTTTGTAAGACAAGAGGGTTCACTATAAATATTAAATGCAAAATGGACATTAAATCTGGGGAGTCTGCCCCCTTGCTCCCTGTACACACACCAGGTTGTGGCGGGTGAGGCGGGTGATCTCATGCTGCAAGGCGGCGTGTACACGGCTGTCCTGGGGCAGCTGCAGGGTGTTAGAGAGCATCTGCTGTTGCTGGTCTCGCTCTTCCTTAAGCACATGCAATTCTGCTCTTAGAGCCTTCAGCTCCTCAGCATGACCCTGCTTCTCAGTCTGAAGGTCGCACTCCAGCAGCCTGCAGAAAAGTCAGTAAGTGTCGATGAAACAGATGGAGAAAGACAGAGGTAGAAACTCATTGTCAAATACATACTTGTTCATAATATAATGTTCTATTGTAAGTGTGTAATGAAGACAGTTGGATACTTCACACCTCTTAGCAACATAGGTAAGAATGGATATTTGGGTTTAAAATGGTTATGCTATTCTTGGTTAAAAATCCTCTAACATGATTTTTTGTTACCCATGATGGATGGTTAGTTATCATACTATAGCTGTGCTTTGCATATTACAACTTTGAGGGACAAAAGTAAGATTATTTTAATTAAATAAGTTAACTGATTTACAAAACACATCAACAAAATGTACCCTGAATAAAACTAATAAGGGTGGGCATGCACACATTTTAATGACTGAAAAGGGCCAAAGAAGAGTGGTTGATTTATTTCCAGCCCACCTGTTAGCCTCCTTTAAACCCTCGTATGCCATCCACAGCTCTCCGTCCTCATTCAGCTCATGAAGATCCAGTGTGGGGGATCTGAGCAGCAAGAGAGACATATAACAAAGCAAAAAAAAGAATAAGAGTGCAATATCCACCACTGCATGTAGCAGAGAGGCATACTGTCTTAAAGAAGTGGGTATAGAAGGACTCACCTGCTAGTGTTCCCAGAAAGGTCCCCTTCACTTATTGCTTCCTGCAAACGATAACAAAAGTGACTTGTGTGTGAATGACCGAGTGAAAGCCTAGAGTAAAAGTGACAAAATAAATGAAGATAAATAAATAAATAAAGATGCATCACTTACACATACCTTATACTTAGAGGTCTCCCGGTTGACTAACTGTGTGCGCAGAATAAGCACCTCCTCCTTGCGTACTTCCAATTCATCAGTGGTGGAGTTCAGCTGGTCCAGGAGTACGTTATAGGCCGGAGATCCGGGTGCGACTGCCTTCGACCCCTTCCCCAGACTCAGGGACACCCGCAGCTCATTCAGATCTTTTTTAAGTCTCTTATTATCTGACTCCAGCTCCTGTCTCTGAGGGTGGGAGGGCAGACCACATATCGTGGGCTTAAGTTATAGATTGTAAGATTAGCTGGTTGAATGCTGACAGCAAGGATTTCTCCCTGGCTCTGCAAGTGAGGCTCTTAGACCTAAGGTTCTCTAGTCAGTGGTCAGTGCGTAAAAACCACTGCTTTGTTTTTACAAAATACATTTTTATCCTGTTATTTTAGAAAACAATGCACGGTATGAACACCCACACAAGGCCTTACCTTCTGTGCCTCATAATCTCGTTCCGCTCCTAAAGTTCTCCTGCACTCCTCCAGGTCCTAAACACCAGAAGTCAAACATAATGTACTGTAATATCTCCTATTTTCTGTCTCCTAACTATCGTCTTTTACGTAGTACCTGAGGTTGTAAGACCTGAGGTTTATGCTCAAGACAAAACCTCAGAGCTTGTGGTCATTGATCTCCACTACCAAGACATGACTATATTAAAAACAAGAGATTTTCTTACTGTGTCAACAATATTTTATGCAGGCAGCAGGATAGTACAGATGAAGATCTGGAATATGGAGTGCTGCCTAGTTGTACAATGTGAGTTTCACCTGTTCTGAAGTGTGTGTTGGCCAAAGCAACAGTTTAATTTAGAGTGGGCTCCCTACAGGGAAGGGAGAATTTAATATAATTCTGAGTAGGTAAAAATATACTCATTAGCTGCTATTTAATGCAGACAAAGTGGGTTCCAGGAAACAACTGAACGACTTCATTTAAGTCAAACTACATCAGTACGCAGAATCAAGTGCTTCTCCTTCATTACTGTGGGTACCTTGGCATGGTCTTGCTGGAGCTGCTCCTCTCTGGAGTCCAGCTCACTCTGCAGATTCAGCTTCTCTTGCTCCAGCTCAGCCACTCTTCTCTGTAACTTCAACATAAGAGTAACATCCACACCTTCCCTCATCTCCTCCTGGAGAGGACAGAAAGACAAGGGCTACAAAACTGCCTTACTGAGCCTTGTAAAACCTAATATATGTTGACTTTTATATATGTAACTGCAATTCCTATCAAGGTAGAAATCATTGGTCAGGAAGGTCGCATACCACTATATAAGAAGAAGAAGAAGAAGAAGAAGAATATAACCATTCTTCTTCTTCTTCTTCTTCTTCTTCTTCTTCTTATTATTATTATTATTATTATTATTATCACAAACACTCATTTCTTCACAAACTCAAATAGCCCTAGATGTGCACACTGACATATTCCCAAAGCATGAAATACTGAATGGGTGGACACTCACCTCTTGTAAACTGACCTCTGACCCTGTGAACTCTGAGCAATGAGTGTTTTCTGATTCATTGCTGCTGTAAGCAGAATCTGGTATTAAGTGACCGGGTGTGGTCAACAGCTATACAAGAGACAAGAAAAACACTTAAACACTATTTTGATCAATTCAATGTCATTTACCAAAATCAAATTCAATACAAATTTTAGCACAGTAGGATTTACACAATGTCTTTAATATATGACATTTTTGGAAAAGTGAAATGCCTATTTAAACCAAACATGAAGCCAAGTTTTGAGTTTTAAACAGCCATTTATAATAAAAGATAGATCCAAAGGCTCAAAGGGAAGTGGGGGTTTATACTGGGGCTTTACCGCTGCTTCTCTCTCTGATTTCAGGCTAGTATGTTGCTCCTCCAAGCAGAGATGTTCAGACAGGAGGTTCTGGTAACGAGTGCGCTCTTCACTCAGCTGTGCCTGCAGCATTTCTTTCTCTTCCACATGCGCCTTCTGCAGTGCATCTGTTCAGAGTTGTGCATTGTAAACCACAATTTGAACATGGTACCAAGGTGTCTGGCAAAGAGCAACTTAGTGATGAAAGACAGAAAATGTCTCATGCTTCATGATCAGCTTGCCTAATGTGCCTACATATTCAAATAGATACTTGTAACTACTAATTTACTTTTAACTACTAAGTTACTGAAATACTCATAACAAATATGTCTAAAACATTTATAATTATGTAAACCTGTGAATTAATCAACATCTTTGGGCCAAAAATATAGTTTAGTAAAATACCTCAATTTTCTTATCTAATGGAAACCACCATCCTTTAAAGACTTTCCAAGGCAGACTATTTGAATCAAAGCTCTTTTCACTTCTTTGTGATTACCTGGTCTGGGATGAGATTTAAATCTACCTTTTTGCCAATTATAGCTGATATATGTGTCATATAATCAACAAGGCTGCCTTTAAGCGCAGAGCGGCTGTGCCTTGTTACATACCAGTTATCTGTTGGCTTTGTTCCTGGATCAGTCTGTTCAGCTCATCTTTCTCACATTTTAACATACTGTTCTTCTTGTTGAGCTCTGCAACCATCTGCAGCACCACAGAACAGAAAATTTTAGCTCTGGTTTTACCACGTGATGTCCTTTCGAGAAAGCATGTAAAATGGTGAATCAACTAAGGTTATTCAGGACATTTTCCATGTTAGCTTAATGGTCACTGCATCAAGAGTTCGATTTGTAGTGGTTGAGGATGGATCTTCGGCAAGAAGATAAACACAAACTTGTACTCCAAAGCGAATCCTACCTTTCTGCTCTTCTCCAGTTCGTGGCGTGTGGATCCCAGCTCCTCTTCCAGTGTGGACACCAAGTCTCCACGTTTACGTGCCTCCTCCTCCGCTCCCTGCAAGGCCTCTAGGTGCGTGCGTACCTTCTCCAGCTCGGCCACTGTACTGCTCTCAACCGTACTTAGCCTCTCTGACAACTCTCTGTTCTCCTTATGCTGCAGATGCCATCACATACACACAACTATATGGATTCATGAAGTAATTAAGGCCAGCAATAGGGTTCTGTCATTAGGCTAATTAAAGGATTGGGTGTGACATTTTGGTTTGACTTGTGAAATCTTGCAGAAAAAATTGCACAAGCTTAGTTTTAATGAGACATTTTACTCATCTTAGTATGTAGCCTTTTTTAAATTCATATTCCCTAATTACAGAAACAGTCTCCCTGGAGAAATCTGGAACTATAACCGCTTTTTTGTAATTGAGATTTCTACAAGCTCTAAATCATCTGTTCATTTTTTTTTTCAAATTAAAACCAAAACCCAAAAACCAAAAAAAATGTATTGAAATATTCATTTTCAAAACCATTTCATTTTTTTAAATGAACAAATGAATAACAAGTCATTTTCTGGTGTCCCATTTTGCACACAAATAGAAAATCGTAAAAACAGAAAAACTAAAAGAGCCAAAAGATCATTTAACTTGCCTGCTCATCCACTTTCCTCTGGAGTTGCATGATCTTGTTCTCCATGCCCACATTGAGCTTCTTGTAGTGCTCCACCGACCGTGCCTCTATCCTCAGTTTCCTCAGCTCTCGGCGAGCCAGCATCCGCCGGACACAACACTGGAGATACACCACAGCCTGCTTCGCACGTCTGTACCGCAGTCGGGCCAGCCAGCCGCGCGCCCACCGCTGTGCTAACTGCACCTTATGCTCGTACCGAAGCTGAACATGGCACGCAAAGACAAACAGAAATGAAAAATGATGTTTGATTGCATTGTGGCCAGTTCAGTGGCATGAATCTAGTCATTTATATATATTACATTTATGGAGAGCGACTTCTGAAATGGTATTTCCTAATTTGGGCCTTGCTCAGGGACCCAACAGTGGTTTTGAGTGAGGGCCGACCAATTAAAAACCAATATCGGTCAACCTGCAGTTTTAAGCTCTCGAAGTCTTAATCTGATATTCAATTATTCATTCATTCATTATCTGAACCGCTTAATCCTAACTGGGCCTAAACCGGGAATTTATGGCCGCAAGGCAGGGAGCAAGCCTGGGCAGGTGCCAACACACCGCAGGGATATTCAACTATTACCGTAATAAAAGTCATTAAACCCACATGCTCAATCAAGACATCATACAACTGTGGAATCACATGCATAGTGAGACATTTGACATGCAAACAATGCAAACAGTGAATCATGCTGTTTTCCCCCCTTTAATAATGCGTTAAATGACATACATGTTGAATTCTTCCTTTTTCAGTAACATTTAGTATTAGACATTAACAATATTGATGAAGTTGATTTGTACCTGTCTGTACTGCAGTCTGGCTGCATGGCCGCGCAGCAGGCGCTGCAATAGTACCGCTGCGGCTAATTTCCGCTGGTACAGCCGCCTGGCTGCGTACATACGCTGGTACTTCTGAATGATCACAGCTGCCCTGGTCCTCCTCAAAGTCTTGCACAAGCTGGAGCAAAACAAAAAGATCTGTTGCGTTATAAAATCATTCATTCTGGAACAGAAGGGCAAATATACTCTCTGTTCTGCAGCATAACAGAGACGAAACAGAGCAAATAGAGTCTACACTCACGTTCGAGCTTGTTGTCCACGTACATATTTCTGCAAAGTGACCGTTGCTTGGCGCAGGCGCAGGTATTTTCTGCGAGCGACCCAGCAGCGGATGGTCTTCTGGATCTGGATGCAGGCTGCCCGAAGTTTATCGGCTCGGAGTTTCTCCAGATAAGCCACCTGCCCTGCCCTGAAGAAGATCTTTGTCTTCCCAAACCAGAACTTATCCTTGTCCTACGCAGACAGAAATTTCAACAAAAAATGGCAACACAACAAGCACATTGTAAGTGGACCATAAAGTCACTTAAATGGTAGTACCTTGAAACCCTTACTCAACTGTTGGGTATAAAAATGATATAAAACAGAAATATTAAGAAATTGTGGAATGTGGAACATCTGATCATGCAGGAAACACTGAATCTTTTTCTAAATGTGAGGTTTGTGATGTTTTAGATCTTTAAAATATCAGAACATATACTTGTAATAAGTAGAGATGCATTCAAAATATTTTTATACATGAAACCTTTCATCAGTTTAGCCTTTCATCAGTTACCTTTATCAGCTGTTCTAAGACATTTTGGCACGTCAGCTTCCTGTCCGAGCGCACATCCTTCTGTTTCATGAGCACTCTGTAACGACTGAAAAACTCTTGATATGTCCACCTGTCAAAATGTGAGTCATTTAGTCATATGGAAAGATACTGTAGATTCATAATGTTTACATTTTGACAAGAGGAACCTGGATGGAAAGCCTGCTGCAGAGATACGAATAGTTTCCAAAACCCCACATGCTCTTAGCTGTTGCGCTGCTCTACGGGGGTCCATCCTGGAGATGGAGAAAGAGAGAGAGAGAGTGAGGAAGAGGGAGAGAGAGAAAACTACAGAGAATGACACACCTTAAAGAATTTACATCATTGTTTACAGTATTACTAACATGAAAGGGCATTTAAGGTCATTGGGTTTGATGCAGCGCACATAGTGGGGAGTCGTAGCATTCAGGGTCTCCATGAGTAGCTGTAAAGAGTTCCGGAACTGAAAAGGAGAGCAGGACACACATACACACAAGAGTGAATACCAGGTGTTAAGTACTCTTCAACTACAATAATGTAGAAAACCTATAGTGTTAAAAAGAAACTTGAATCATAAACAACACCTGCAGCCCGACAGACTTCTTGTGCTCTCTAACGGACTGGCCCATGCGTGGCATCTTTGCACGGCCAGGCACTGGACCTGGAGCTTTCTCCTCTTCAGGGAAGAGCTCCAACAGTAAGGAAAACTAAAACAAACAAAAAAAATCAGCTGCATGTCAACATGCACTTTTTGTCAGTCATAAATCATTTTTATCATAAATATTTTCTGCTGCTCTGGTAACAGCTGACATGCTCATTATATATAAAACTAAATCTGATGTTTGCATAGTAATGTAAGCAACAAAACAGTGTCAGTAAATTTTAAACTGATGTGCGTGGGTCAATAAAAATATACTCATAAATCACACTAATTTCTCTACCCTACTGCCAGTTTTGCTCTTATGTCTACATTTCAGAACTTTTCTGTTACCAGAAAATAATAATATTACCCTTTAAGTGTTGAGGCACTGACACTAAGCAGAATCCAGCAGCTATGAGTACTGCAAATAAAAATTTCTTACAAGCTGCAGCTTGTTTTCTATGCAGCTGTCAGGAGCCCTGAAGCTGACCTAAATGTTGACTGCATTGGAAAAGCTGGGAGTGCCACACTGGTCTGGACAAACCTCACTCGACTTCAGCACATTTATCTGTTCCTCGTTTACTGTGTCTTTGTTTTTCTCCAGGAACCCCTCACACTGATACTCCACCTGAGGGCCCAAACAAACAAAGTGCAGTATGGAACAGTCTGAAGAAAGATTTTAATAGAAGCGTGGAAAAATACATTCTCAACCGGAAATGTGTGTGTACCCTGTCAGCAAAATGCTGGATAATGAAAGCCTTATTGGACATGCGAGGTTTGTCAAAGTGAGCGCTCTTCTTCAGATGGGTGTTGTAAAGTTTCTGGGCCCATGAATCATCTGAACCTTTAGGCATCTGTGACACATTAAGCAATAGAACAAATCTCTGCTAAAATGACTGAGCATACGATTTAATATATTGCATGAAAGGATGATGCAGTCTCTTCTTCATAAATCAGTTTAATTTGAATTAATTATGTTCACCATGCACTCCTCATCAAGAAGATCCAACACTCCCATCTTGGCCTCAATCAGGTTAATACACGGTTGGTTGTCATAGAAGTCTATTAGCGTCCATGGAATCTGTTCTTTCAAGTATTCCTCTTGCTCCAGTTTAAACACATGCTGGACAGAGAAAGAGTTGCTTAAGCAGCAGTGCAAACATGCTTAAGCTGTTTTGGAAACAGAGGTTCCATTTGTGTGGACCAAAGAACAAAAAGCAGCATACAGCACAGTATACTTACCAAGTTAAACTGCTGCTGTAGTTTCTCATTGGCATAATTAATGCAAAACTGCTCAAAGCTGTTGATTTCAAAAGTTTCAAACCTGCACACACAAAGCAGAAGATATCAAACTGATCAGCAACAACAAACCTCTAAAAAATGTGAAAGTTTAATGCACATAAAAAAAAAAGATTTGTATGGCAATACTGCAAATGCAGACATCCTTCCCTTACCCATAAATGTCCAGCACTCCAATGAAAGACTTCTGTTTGCTTGACGTCTGCAAAGCCTTGTTGATCTGAGTGACTATCCAGGTGAAAAGCTTGGAGTAGATGTGCTTAGCTAGAGCATCCCGGCCGTCCACAGCTTCCTCTCTGTCTAATGGTTTGTTGAAGGTTTCTGTGGCTGTCTTCAGTTTTTTATGACATAACCACTGGGCCATGGACTCAGGAGACACCATGAGCAGTTCACAGAATGCAGTCAGGTAGCCGTTTTCAGCCTACAATCAATATACAGTACACAAACCAATACATTAAACAGAAATTGCACCAGTCAAACATTATATTATATGGACATATATGTACATGGAAGAATAGTCCTTTGTTTGTCTGATCTAATACTTATCCTTAAAAGGCTTATGTTTAAATCCAGGTAAGCTTTTTTGACAAATTATCAAAGGAATTCCAAGGTATGTTTTACATATTAAGTAGGTGTGCACATATATACAGTAAACGTGTGTGGCAGCATTGGGGATGTCACACCTTCAGACATATTCATGTTTGTATACTGGGTGCCCAAGCACCGAACTGGTGATGGAATTTACAGCCTGACCAATACATCATCTTGCCGGAATGCGATAAAATTTGCCAATAAATTGGCGTTGGTCTTAATAAAACAATACATTTATATTTAAATAAGCATAACTGTCACATTAAAAATGCTATGAGTGGTGTCATTGCACAGCTTGTCCATTAGAGGGCATACTGCAACTCTACAGTTGATACCATTTTTATACTTTTTGGACAATGAGCAATTTTAAAGCTGCATTTTGATTCTAAAAACCAGTACCAGTTTTAAACACCATTATGGAGAGTCTCTCAATGTAATACAATTAACAGGCAGAGTATGTGTAATGTAATTACAACATCTACAACGACTAGTGGAACAGCATTAATACATAAGATGCTTTATATTAAAAAGAAGAGAATTTTAAAAGTATGTCTTACTCTTGAACGCTTCTACAGATAGTAAGCTTATGCAAAAGAGGTACATGTTTCAAACTGCAAATTCAGGTTCAGGTGAAGAACGGTCAACTAAAAGCTGTTCTGCTGCACATTTAATGCAGTTCAGTTCTCATTTCAAACTCACAGAGATGCTGCTGTGTCCTGAACCTCTCCCCACCACCTCCACATTGCCCAGGTGAAGAATGGCTGCCAAGATTTGGAACAAGTCCATTTGCTGTTGTTCACTGATTCCTGCCATGAACAAAGATTTTTTTTAATCCAGCTATGCTGATTTCCCTCAGCACTATTTCATGTATTTTATTGTGAAATCTTGCTATCGTCTATTGTGAAAGCCACAAGAATAAGGGAGAAAGCAGTTTATACCCAGAAGTGTGAAAGCCCTGCGGGTGGCTTGCATGTCCCGAGCATCATCCACTCCATCTATTGCTGGGTTTTTGCCTTGATTTGTGTAGTGGAAGTCATCTGTGCTGCCTTCAGAGAGAGACTGGTTACACAGAGGGCAATGAAGAAAACCTGACCAATGTGTCCTGGATCTAACCAGCATTTATTATGACTATCCAATTACAGAGACATATCAGAGGAGTACAGTGGTGAGGTATTCTGCAGTTTAATGAGGGTGACAGCCAATCAAAATTCACATTTTTCACAAAACAACTAAAACTAGATCGAATTTCACATATGTTAGAAGGCCTGATGACATACCTAAATGCAGAGCTTTAAATTCAGGCAGTTGGGCTGAGGCACAGAGCTGGTAGAAGATGTGATAGTTACGTTCTTCACTCGCCTGAAAGGAGAAAACAGCAGCCGCATCATTTACAACAGCTGAATATAGAGAGATGTTTCTAATATTAAAATAGCGAGGTTGCCACTCCTATAATAACACAGTTGCCCGAGACTGTGAGGTTTCCTCTACGTAACATGTAATTGCCTGACCAAGCTTCACTAGTAAGACCTTAACAAATCAGATTAATATATTGCCTTTGATAAATTCTCTTGGTAATTCCCCAGGTTTTGCCCAAATTATTTTTGAGGTGTTACAATGGGTATAATCTAAAGATATTCACAGGCATTTTTTGAAAGTATTAACTAGGGAGTTTATTTATGATCACCAAAATACAAGGTTATATCTAAAAAAAATATCCTTATTGAAGTCAGGCCAGTATTAAGTGAGAATGAACATGAGAAAGCATGCATTGCACTAAATGTCTAATTCTGGTTTAAAGCCTCACAGGTTAAAGTCCCAACTTGATACAGTTTTACATACATATGTCTGCATATTTGTAAAATTTTCTTTTGCAAAATCAAAAACAGACCAAAAACTCCTAGCTAAAAAACTGTTTATGATTGTGGTTGTATGTATGATGAAATAAAAAACAGAGATACCTGAAACACCACCCTGGACTTCTCCAGCAGGTATGTCCTCATGTTTGCTCCAATTATGTGACAATTATTGTCAAATCCAATCTCTATGTACTTCCCAAAGCGACTGCTGTTGTCATTCCTGGTGGTCTTGGCATTTCCAATGGCCTAGTGAATATTAAAAGTTTAAAAGATACTTACAACAGAAAAACAAACTTCACATCATTACCTCATCATGCTTGTAATTCCCGGTTTTTGTGTACAGTAATAACACATTTGGTAATTAAATATTTATCTAAGTATAGTCCTCTTTAAAACAGGCAACAGCGATTAGACTCTACTGGACATACTGCTAATAAATATATACCTCCATTATAGGGCTGGAGGCCAGTACTCTTTCCTCCACACTGGTCTCTGTGGAGGAGCCACTGACTGTGGCAAAGTAGCGCATGGCATATTTAGCAGAGACAGTCTTTCCGGCTCCAGACTCCCCACTCACTATGATGGATTGGTTCCTCTCATCTCTTATAGTCAAACAGAGAACAAGAGCCATTTTTTCAGGAAAATCTGCATTAGTTGTTTCATGATAGTGAAAGTGCTCTTTTTAAGAGCATTCAAACAAAGCAGAGTACCAAAAAATAGCAGTAGTAGGTAACTTAAACATCTCAAGCAGATACATAAAATGCTATATCAATGTTACTTCCTGTGTAAAAGCAATTTTCATGGCATGATGAAATCTGGATTTATTTGTGGGAGCCTTTTGAAACACCCTATGAAATGTTAAATCACAAACCTTGCCATCTGTTTATAGGCTTCCTCAGAAACAGCAAAGATGTGAGGGTCCATGTCCCCCATGTTCTGCCCACTGTACGCATTGATGATGTCATTTCCATAGATTGGCAGTGACTCATAAGGATTGATAGCCACCAGGATAATTCCTGATTAGATACAGTCAATTAAATGAAACAAGCTTCAGAAACGCTTTCGTTTAAAACACAGAAATCGGAGCAGTGAAAGTGTAAATTTTAGAAACATAGCTGAAAAGTGTCATTTCCAGTTTTGCATCTGGCCTCTTTTGCCTTCACACTGCCAGGTAATGAACCCAAAGTTTCATTTTGAAAGGTTATATCTTTCTACTTCTACTAACTGTTTTTAAACACTGTAACCTAAATGCACACTACACTTTGTGGTATAAAATGCAAACTTCCCTCAAGGTCACAGAAAATCTATATAGACACTGTGGCTCAGTGTTCAATATATTTTATTGAAAACAGGTAAATGCTTCACATTTCCTTGGGCATGGCTTCTCCAAATTCCATGCCCTTTTTTCTACAACTCCACATTATATTTACCTTTCAAACCTTGGAGTAGACAAAATAGATCAGCAGTGTGATATACACAGGTAATAATGCCAATCCAAAGTCCAAACAGTTCAGGCCTATGTGGCCAAAGCACAGCTAATGTCACTGAGCTGTTCACTTACCACAGTAGGTGTAGATAAGCTTCGAGTCAATGAATCTGACACGAAGGTTGTGCAGAACAGCTGGTTCATGGAGATAGCTGAGAGCTGTGAGGTCGTTCTCTCCCACCAGGATGTCTGGGTTACGGAGTGGAGGGAGACTGTTGCTTTTGGAGTCCAGTTTGTACTCCAACTCCTGTGTAAAAGCAGGGATTTCAATTAGTGCCACAAATAATTATAGTATCATAAATTGTGCTGTGCACTATTAAAGGTCTACTAAAGTGATACAGACGCTTAAGTTTTCAATCCTAGACTACACCCATTCTGAGACAGAATCAATCTGAGATCAGACAAAACATGAAAGGCTAAATGTAATGAAAACCTGTCATCCTACTCCGAGATACAAGATGGCATACTGCATGAGCTCAGTTTATACCATCTGAGTGCAACTTCAGATGCAATTCAGAAGTCAGTTTCGTATAAAAAATGCAAAGCAGTTTACTTATCAGTAACATTTCTGGTTCTCAGATAAGTTTACAGCACTTTAGGGCCTAGAACTTGCTGGTGAAGCACCTTCCTTCGTTTACCTGTGACTTTGAGCACAATATCTAAATTCTTTCTAGAAACACACACCCCACACTTCCTGACTTTCACAAATCACTTCATCCTCCTCCTTGTAAAAATATTCAGACTAAAGCTAAAGCAGTGTTTCCACTTCTCATGATGCTTCTTTAACTATTTCTTTCTCATCTTCCCTTAACTATGAAGATTACGTGAAATTTCCCCTTAATTCACCACATTTGAGCATGATACGAACGTAACAAGGACTTGCAAGCAGCCACAAACATCTCCACAAGTACTTCCTTGCTGCCAGTGGAAATTCCAGCAATTAGCTCATCAACATGTGTTCTATTAAAGTGTACAACATGTGTTCAATTATTCACCGTGCCATCCTCGATCTGCAGATGCAGCACAGTGTCTCCCGGTCTGTAGTCTTTGGTCAGTTCTGCTGACCTCCAAACCTCCACAGGGTCGGGAATCCAAACCCGAGCATACTGAAGGACCAAAAAAGCTCAGAGTTACTCATTACTCTTTTAAAACCTATTCAAATTATAAAATGAAGATTATAAATTATATAGTGTAAGCCACAAGGGCTGCCACTGCAGTAGTGTGCCTGTTTTGACTAAAATACTGTAAAAGATGAAAAACTGGACAACATATTGTTTGAAACTATCCTTGACAGACTGGGTCAAAACCCAAGCATATTGCAGGACATAAAAGAAATGCGTTTCTCATTCATAACATATTCACATTATATAAGGACCATTTTCTATCAGTAGCAATGAAGAGCTTCGCAATGCCTACCACTGTAGTAGTGCATCTCTGTTAGATGTTGTGCTTTATTGATGTCACCAAAATAAAATAAGGAAAGAGAAGGATTCTTTCTTTTTGGTTAGAACTATACAGTACTGAAAAAGGAATATAAGTTTATAACAGATTTTTAAAAAAGCAGGAGTTAAGCAATACTTAGGAAGCGGCGCGTTAAAGTGCTTCCGCATGAGGTGAAGCTCCAAAAAACTGACAAGAAACAAAACATGAAGCAGCCTCAAGCTTCACCTAAACTTTCATCCCGCTGTTGGAACTGGCTGGACTAAGATCACACGCATGCCTGCGTGTGTAGGATTTTTAGGAATGTTCGCAGATCTGATAGTCCCCTAAAAGTTAGGGGAAAAAAACTTGAGGTGTGTGTGTGTGTGTAACGGCACTAGTAATCCAGACACATATGAATTGCAGTAAATACCTTCGAGTAGAGCGCCGGCGCGGCCATGCGGCTCTCTAACAGCCAAGAGCTTCCAACAGCAACGGGAACTTCGTCATAAGACAGCAGCTCACAATCTCCAGAAGTTTAAAATGCTCTGTTTCAGAACTTCAGTGACAGCATGAGAACGAGATAGTCTCTCTCTATGCATTCTGGGTACAGGTAGCGGCTGAAGTGATAAACTACCGCTACCTGAAGACGCGCGACTCTCGCCACCTAGCGGTCAAAACCTTCACTTTCCTCTCACATGTTCCGACTAAATTTTTTTTTGTCATATATAGAGTTTTCCTTTGTGCTTCCTATAAAAATGTAATAGTTAAAATGTTGTTTTAGCTAATCTCCATTCTTTCTGTCAATTTGGAGTGCTGACGTATGTAAATAGCAAATGGGGCAATACAATTATATGGTTAAAGGTAATGTTGAGAAAAAGGCATTTCAGTAGAAATTAGTATAAAGCATTGCGCATGTGAGATGTCTGACCTTGTAAATCAGTTGGTCTTAAGACAAGTCTTTATTGATTGTTTTTTGATGGATGATCATTATAAGTATTCTTTTGTTTTTTCATTGGATTTTTTTGTTTCTAAGTGAAGATGTCGTTTCTGGAACATGAATTATAGCATCTTCACTTGTCCTAGGTATAAACAGGGATAACTGAAGAACACTTCTGTCTATTATTGATCTGGCTGTTGTTTTCTAATGTGTAGAAGTGTTATCATTCATCATCAGATTATTGTCATTTCTTCCTTTTTCCATTGTCTTGTTTCAACATGAGTGAACTCACTGGTAATAAATATATGCTTAAGTTTAGTCTTTGGTTTTGTCCAGATGAGGAGGAGTTTCCTCTTAGTTCTTAGTTCCTCTCTTGGCTTCTTCCTCGTGCCATCTGTGGAAGTTTGTCTTTGCCATTGTAGACTCGATCTGGAGCTCTGATTGAGAAATGTGTAAATGTGCATAATTTGAAGTATAACGGCCAAAATATGAGGGGAAAAAAGCAATCAGATCTATTTATAGGGAAATAATACTGTTAAAACCTCATGGACTTCATGTTTTATTTGAAAAAGTGAAGCTACAAACATGGGGAACCAAAAGAATACATCCCTTTAATATGAAGTGGAAGACATTACTCAGACATTTTTAAACCATTCTTTCTTTAAGTTCCTTTAAATTGGAGCAAATGGTGGTCTATCAAACAGACATTAGTCATAAATGAGAACCAGAAATCAGTCTTAAGAGAACCAGGCAAGTTCAACCAAAAACTTCCTGCATGATGTGTTTCATTTGTCTACACCAGCAAGTCTTGCAATGTGACTTTTGCACATACCAACATTGCAATGACAAATGATGAAACTACACTGTGCAGCTTGATGAAAGTAAATTAAATTTATGAAAGTAAACATATCTTGCCCATCATTGTGCAAAACTATTTTATTTACAAAACAAGTGACAGTCATAACAGCAAATGCATGTGCACAGTTTGGATAGTATTCAAGTGAGTTGCCCCTAAAAAGATCTTTGAGATAGAGAAGAAACATTTTCTGCACAAGCTCTTGTCCACAGCACCTTACGGGCTCCCCTCCCAGAGGGGGCAAAAAACTTTATCTGAGAAAAATCTGAAGCAGATACCATTAAGGCCATTCTTCACAAGTCACAAGCAATAGAAATGCAAGGAAAGGTGGACAGCAAAAAGGAAGGAAAGGAAAGAAATACAGAAAAAATGTAGGCAGCAGGTAAATTAGGCAGATAAAGAAATCAGGAATGGTAAAAGGACGCAGAGTCAATACAGTTCATATCAGATGGCCAGTTTGCTGGCCACCAGAGATGTTTTCCTCTGGGGCAGATCCTGAGGCGTGGGGATGTGGTCTCCAGTAATCTCGGTTTTCTCTGCTGTGGTAGTTGGGAGTTGTTTATTCTTCATCTTGGCCTTAGCCATGTTGTAATCTCCTGAGTCAAAGTACTTTTGCTGAAAAAAGAGACAGAGGAACGAGGGAAGATTTACATTTATGGCACTTTAGTGATACTTTTAGCAACTTCATTTTCTTAATTACTGAGACAGTCTCCCTGCAGCAACGTGGGGTTGAGGTTTTTGGGAAAGCTTGCCACAAAATACCTTGGCACATAACACAGACCTACCAAATATCACATTCTTATAACAATAAAGGTTCTTGTGGAAAGCACTTCTTAAGCTATAGCTATAACTAATGATGGAGCCACCAAACTGTTGGTTAAAATTCTTAAAGGCTAACTGCTTTGGAGTGAAAGCGAGAATAAACCAACCCCTTTTTGTAGTCTTTTCCTCAGCAGGTCTGAGCCACCAGGCTTCGAGCCCAGATGGGGGTATCGTGCTTTTAGTTTGGCTTCCTCCGCTTTCTCAGGACTCACAACCGTGTCCTGCATCTCCTGCACGACGTGACATTACATCATGAAACAAAACCATCATTAAGATCAATAAACACTGAGAATAACAATAGCACATCTTTGATGAGCTGACATTCCGCTTATGTCTATCGCGCCGTTAATTTTATTAGCTCTAGTTTCGAGCTTTGATAAAGCATCAGTTTAAGTAGCATTTAGCATTTTAGCTCCTCTATACTGACCTGCTGCTCCTCTGTGGTGGCCTCCTCCATAGCCTGTCCTGCAGTTTCGGCTTCGGTAGACATGAAGATAAATATACTGTAAAACCACTCTGGCCCTGCTTTACCACGGCGAGATTAAACCGTTAGTTTATCACCCACTCTACAGAACCGCCGCCACAATGCCACTGCACCGCTCGACTACTTCTTCTTCTCCTCCTTCTGCCTGATTGCGGGTCGCGTCCACGCCTTTAGAGCGCCATCTACAGGAGCGCCGCGGAACCTGCCACTATCATATACAGTATATAATGATAAAATTTATTTTATAAACATAATATGTTTATAACATATTATAAACATAAAAGTTATAAATGAAAAGCATTTTAACAGTTGACTTACTGGCTATTCATAGATATCTATCTTGGATATCTTGTTCTCTAAAGTTGTGGACTTAGATTTAACTAGTAGACTGAAATCATAAGACATTTTTAGCCAAAACATAAAATGTGATGTATGCAAGTTGCCCAAATGTATCTAGAATCTCTTTATAGTATCTTTTACTATCTAGCGATGGGATTCAGGAAGGGCAAAAAAATTAAGATTCATTTAAAAAAATTAAACTTTTTACTCCAAACTTTTATGTATACGTCAGACAAGCAATTTAAAGACATTACAGAAACATACAATAAGCAAGTTTTATTGGATAGAAAATATTATTTTAGTAACATTTCTAACATTAATAATAATGTACCTCAACATATCCCAGAAATAACAGAAACACAGCTCATAATTTTGTATTTACATAAATTATTAGGGAAGGCTTAAAATCATAATTGGTCCATCATGAATGAGGCCATATGGTTACATCTTGGAAATATTAAAAATATCTCTGGAAAACATTTTTTTATATTTTTTCCACCATTGCATTGTAGTCCATCAAATTATGTTTACTTCACAACATTAACTAAAATAGCAAACATCAGAAAAATAATTTAAGCCCTAACATTTATATCCTATAAATGTGCCAGGTTGGTGTCAGGTGAGCAAAATTGAATATGGTTCCTTGTGTAAGCAAGGATGAAAAACTGCATTCACCCAAAACAACGTATTTCTCATAAAACTGAGACAACACTTTAATTAATATAAGATCAGTAACAATGTATCAATTCTGTATTCTTCTGACAAGGTAATAAAGTATAAAGAATAACAGCACAAGGCCTATGGACACATAGCACAGGATCTTTCTGTTATCTCTTCCAGAGCGGACCATTGTGGAAAACCTCTTTACGCTCCCTGTCAACAGCCCTGTAGCACTGAGGAAGTTGGAGTCCTGGAGTGAAATAAGGCCTTGCATTATTGTCAGTAAGTCTGTTTTCAAAGTTCATAAAATCACAACTGAAAGCATTGTTCATTCCCAAACACCTTCAAAAACCATATTTAAACAACCCCCACCATGCCATCCAAGTATGAGTTCTGTTCATCAGCTTCTTTGTCAATGTCATATGCCAACTGTTGGCAAAAAGAAAGAGAAATTCATGATGCTGTGGGATGTTACTTCACTTTGCAAATGTTTCTGGATGAACTGACTGACACAGACATACCGACTTCAGTCGAGACACTTTGCTTGCAAGATTTTCAGCCAGGAGTTTGTTTTCTGCATCCAGCATATCATCTACAGCTCCATGTCCTAGAGAGAGAATTTTGTGATGCAGAATTACCCAGTTAAACGTAAATGGCAGCAATCCTGCCATAAAGTACTGAAAACATATATTGGCTTAAATATTATACATTGTTCTTGTTTATATATATATATATATATGTATATATATATATTATATATATATATATATATATATATATATATATATATACATATATATATATATGCATATATATGATAATCACTTACTTTGTCACTTATCGAGAAACAAGTTGCCTAATATCCGTAGATTCGTCAACAGTTCGACTAAAGTTACACATTACGAAATTACCTTTGAAATATCTAAATTTATTGCTTTACCTATACAACATCGAATACTTTTTGCTGTCATCTAGTCAATGCGGTCCAGAAAGGCATTTTAGCGTAAATTATAATTTACGCAGTTATTAATAAAATGTTAACAATAAAGAGTCACATTCGATGTAACACTCCAGAAGAGCTGTTAACAGTCAATACAAATGGAAAGATTATTTAAAAGATTTATTTCCATTCTTTTACATTAAAGTCGCCACAAACTGGAGCTTGGGAGCAATGGTAAAGCAGACAAGACGCGCAGCTACGTCACTACACTACTCACCCCTGTTCCAGTGGTCAGCCATCTTTAACCCTGAACTCGAACTCAACCCGACTAACTCGGTCCAACACTCAGCCTACTCCCTACCCGGACCAGTTCACAACAAGGAGGCAAAGAACGGAACAACGACAGAGACTACTCTAGATGAGAAGACGTAAATGTTCACCAACTCCTAGTTTCATTACGCTACTCCCAACCCGCCTGGACACGCTCCAAAACCACACATCAGCTCACTACACTCTACATAGGGAACGGCTTAGTTGCGCTGTTTAGGCCACATCATAGACTGAACAATCAGGATTAGTGCTGTACAATGTGCTCTTTCAGCACTGCCCTTAGAGTTATTCCATCTCTAATCTACTGAGAAGTATTTTTCTTTTATATAACATTCGATATATTTAATTCAACAGTTCTTGGATTAGGTTCAAGAAAGGATGAATCACAACTGAAAGTATTTTTTTAATTAATTTATTTGATATGCAGAGGCACTCACCCTACAATATCACCCAAATCATTCTACAACAATGCATGCTTCCAATAGAGCTATTTAAGTCACAAGTCATTTTATTAAAGAAACATAATTTATATCACAATATATATCAGAAAAGAAATATTGTGCATGGCTAATATATTCGTGGACACTTAATTTAAACGCTAATTCATATCAACAAGCACCTCTATAATACTACAGCTTACTTCTAATAAACGTGTCTAAAGGTGGCTTGCTGTTTTTAAATATCCCTTAGCACACACTCTTGCACCATTACCCTATTTATGTTATATAAATGTCACGTTCACGTAATTCTTATATTCAAATGTGAAAGCTCATAAAACCCGGATTTGTATCTTTTACGCCTCGTCTAAGAGTAAACGAGGAAACTCTGTTCACAGTGTAAGCCCTCATCAGATCTGAGAAGGTAAGAAGCGAAGCTGCCAGCGTAGATCCACTTAGGAGTCAGAGCCATTATAGCCTCAAACTCAGATAGCGCGGTGAAAACACTAACAATGCATTGCGGCGTTAGTCTCGCCCAGATGCGCCTGCACAGCTGCACGAATTGGCCCTTATCCTCTCCTGCGTGCGAACGCGTTGCATAAGATGTCTAGCCAGATAACATCCTCGGTAATAAAGGCATCTATCGCAATGTTAAGCTTTATCGATTTTTTAAAACACATACATTTAAATCAGTCGTGCGTCATTCATAATGGGGTTTAGCCGATAAGCAGCTAGACAACATGTATTTATCTTTTCGTGATGATGCGCTTACTGCAGATGAATGGCGGCTTAGCTGGATAAAACATCTTCTAAGAAGCGAATAGAAAGGAACGAGGATATGTCATATTTGATTTTTATCATACTTTTTGCGACGCAATATCATGTCAACTGCTATTTAACCACGATTTGTCTAAATGTGTTAACACTAGGCTGAAATGTATGTTCTTTCTTTTATCACTATATATGTTAAATATTGAATGGTAATTTGTAACATGGTTAAAACATTCACTGTCTGCCTATTATTAATAGTAATAGAATGCACAGTTACAAAATGACCCGATGAGAACACAGGTTAGTTTCTGTTTGCAAGATTCAGGATCCTTTGTTACATGCATAGTTATAGTATAATATGCATGCAAATTTAAAACATATACATCAAGCATAAAATATTAGATTAAAGAGAAAAGCAAAGATACAAGCAATTTTTTTTTTTTTTTTTTAAAACAAATGGGTATATATCTAAAATCAGGAAAATATTTTCTACAATGTGTGGGTTGGGTTTTATTTTTACGATCAAACTTTGCTCTTCCTCAACACAACAGAACATTTTATAGTTTATTCAATTGTTGCTTTGTGGTTATGATTTGTGTTTTGGGAGATGTTGGGGTTTTATACCTGGTATCACAATAATAATCACATACATAAAATATAGTGTAACATTTTTATATTTTGCAGAATATATACCATTTTTTAAAACATTACAAAAATAGTTGGAGATTTTAAGCCAAGCATTTACTGGCATTGTTCAAATCCAAAATGTTACTTGAAAAGTCCCAGGTAGTGCTGCAGTGGTGTGAGTGAGTGAAACCTGAGTTGGTAACCTTTCATTTGGGGATTTTATTGTCTCTGGAGAGTCTAAAAACTCATCATTGATCCCTTGAGCAAGACCCCTTAACCTAAAAGTTGTTCGGGAGACTGTCTCTGTACTAGGAAATAGAAGTCACTCTGGAAAGAGCACCTGATTAATGCCTTAAATGTTAAAATACTTGAGCTTTTGGTCATTTCTGACTGAAAGCCACAACACTCTGTTCAATAACATATTTTGCTTTTAGTTTATAGCACAGCTCTAAAAACCCAGCCATGTTGGCGCGAAAGGCCTGTTGCTTGATGGATTTTTGTTAACGCCGACTGGCAGAAGATGCCACACAGCCTAACCGTTTCGACTTCAAACTGCAGCTCGCCGGCCAACAAGAGTGGATCATGCAATGGGCCCAGCAAGAATATACTAGAACAGGTATCGCTAATGTACTAAATGTATTTTCTAAAGTTGCTTTCTGCATTTAAAAAATATATTTTGCTTCACCGTTTTATTGTTGAAACTTTCTTGTTGAAGCGAGCAAGATCTGTATGGTTTTTCATAAAATTGCTGGGTGGCTGGAAACTCGTTTTATTGTTTGATTCTCTTTACCAGGGCTTCTGTTTCTTCTAGGATGTTTTACCACCATGGTGGACCCTCAAATTGGCAGCACTCGCCTCCCTCACTCCCGCCTCCTCTGCCTGCGCCTGGCGGTGTGGTGGCTCGGGCTCAGCCTGATGGGGGACTGGAGCCCTGATCCCCATAACCTCAATTTGTACCCTGTATGTCACTGCTATTCATTCTTTTATTCTCAGCATTCTCCATTGAAGTGCAGGTGGAGGAAAGGGACGGATGGGAGGCAGACCACTTGCATCGGTGGTGGTGCTATCTTAAAAATTAATAGTGAATTTTTGACTTTAGGTTTTAGACTTAAGCACTCAAGTATTTTCATTTCAATCAGGCTGTGTAACTTGAACTATGAAACCCTTAAAGATGCTACATTACTGTGTTTTGAATATCAGGTGACCATTGGTTTTGGTGGAAGGATGGTGACTGAGGAGTGCCCACTGGCCATCACGGTCCTGATTATCCAGAATATTCTGGGCTTGATCATCAATGCTGTGATGCTGGGGTGTGTGTTCATGAAGACTGCTCAGGCTAACAGAAGGGCAGAGACACTTATTTTTCTCAAGTAACGCCGTGATCGCATCTACTTGAACGGCAGACTCACTCTTCATGTTCAAGGCGGGGAGACCTGGAGAGGAAAAGTACATGATCATTCTCAAAACACATCCAACTTCAGGTGTAAGAATCTCAGTTTGTAAGTATTTTACATCTTTATGATCTTACTTATATATTTTATATGAGATATATTAGGGAAATAATTACATATATTGGTATTAGCAGTGGAATTTGATGCATTACAGGAGAAGCTTCTGAATTTGTATGGATGGGATTTTAAGAATTTTAAGTAAAAGGTTTGTAGGAATTGTTTCTGTTGGAGTCTAGCTTTATTTGTGTAGCCATTTTTACAGCAGACACTGTTACAAAGCAGCTTCACATAAGTGCAGTTTATTAATAAAACCCACACAGTTTCTCAGCAAAGATTCTGACATTCATCAATGTTTTCTTATTCGTTAAGAATTTATTGGCCATTATAAACACTGACACTTAATCGGAATTAACCTGGGAGACTACCAACGATTTTAACACACGATATCACTACAGGTTGTACTGATATAAATATGGCCAAATGTTGAGCCCTTATCAAATAGGCCATAGAATAATTTGGTTTTCATCAACTGGCTTCTGATGGGTTGTCCTCCCCCACTCTGCACTCAGGTGATTCGCAGGACGGTGACAGCAGAAGGGGAGGTGATTCCTGTCTGCCACATCCAGGTGGAAAATCCTCAGGAGCAACGTATCTTCCTCGCTCTGCCTCCACTCATCATCAGTCATACCCATCGAGAGGAGAAGCCCGCTGTACGAGGTCTCTGCCCAGTCGCTGCCCACTGAGGACCTGGAGATTATTGTCATACTGGAAGGTAAGAACATGTTCTACTGCAAACATGTAGGGCCTGTGAATTCATAATCAGTTTCCTTCCAATGGTTCAAATTTGGAGGGAAAGTTCTTCTGTTTAGGGTTCAAAGTGCTCTTGTTAGACGTGTATATAAGAAGCATATTGACTTTTGTGTGAGTGTGTTTCGCAGTTTAAATGTATGTATAAAAATTAGTATTATGAGTTAAATATTATGAATTGAGTTAAATATTATGAATATTAACCATTAATTTTTCACAAAAGGGTTCCTGTTAGAAAAAAAATTTGTTCATCTTCTTGTGATCAAATCTAACTTGTGCTGAGGACTGATGGCTGAGAAAGTAGTTTCTCTGATTTTTCTCACAGAAGAGCAACAGATCACAAATACCCATTTTTAACTAAATAATAATAACTTAAATATATAAGTTCAGGTTCACCAACCTCATTGGATTTCATTGAAGTATAAACTTTTCTTTCTGCTCAAGAATTGTCTGGAAATGGGGGTTATTGATAGACAACATGGACATAAGGGTTGCCTAGGGCCAAATTGTGGTTTCATGCTCTTGACTTGAACTAAACAAATCACCAACATACAGTACTGTATATAAGGCTTGTCTGTAACAACAACTGCTAGGCCTGCAAGGCCTTCTTGAGAGCTTGAATTGAAGCCAGCTGGACTTCAATGTTTGTTTAGATGTTTGTGTAGATATATGTGTCAGTTGATTCAGTAAATGTGGCTATGTCAATGTAACAGCTTGAATCTCGAAAATGACTTAACTTTTTGTGTGTTTGTAACTCCTGTTGTTAAAGTAATTTTAAAAATTCAACATGGAAATCAAGCAAGGCAGATCATTACTGTGTTTTTAAATCTGTATTATGATGGAATTCATCAGATAATTTCTTTTTAGTTCTGGTAAGTTCTAAAATATGACGGGAGTTCTGATGAAACTCTGCTTAGATGTGTGTTTCACTGAAGGCTCTTTAAGATTAGAGGTGAAAACATCTTCATCAGTGTAAAAACGTCAGCTGCTTTTTATTCAAGATCCTTCAAGACTACTTCATGTCCTGGACAACCACACAGATTTACGCTCTCACATATTGTGTATGTGCTTTACCTTCGTGGCGCGAGACTACAGGCATCACCATGCAGGCACGGACCTCCGGCGACGCCGGATGAGATCCCAGGGGGCCGCCGCCGCTTGCCCCATCATGACCGAGGAGGACGGCCGCCACTGTGGACGATTCCAAGTTTAAGGCAAACACAGTGCCCGGCCCCGATGCTGTGCCTCAGCGCCAAGGAGCTGGACCATACCAGAGGTGCAGGACAGTGGGCCTCAAGGGAGGCAAGCCCAGGCCAGCTAAGGGCAGGCTTTTCCGCGGGGATATCGAGAGGGTGCGGTGGGCGGGCCTGGCGATGGCACCCATCCAGGCCTGGCACGCCTCCAGCCAGAAGGAGGATGATGAACAAAGGGAAGGAGAAAAGGCAGAAGAAGACTGCTAATTAGGGAGGTTATAGGGAGGAGATTGAGGAGGAAACCAAGGAGGACATGAGCGACTGAGGTGAGATTGTATACACGGGAGAATGTAGCTGAGATGTTTTTCCTTGATGCTGTATTGACTTGGGAGGTGTAGGGTATCTACTGAGTCTAACATTATTTTATGTTGGGGCTACACTTACCAAATGAGCAAAGTTTTTGGAGAGCTGCTTCTTAATCAGGGACCTTTCTTGGAAATGGAATGATTGAATTTATTTTTGTTGACAAAATTCATGCTTTGAAGCATTCAGGTAATAAAAAACGCACACACATCTCAACAAAACAAGGCAGCTGTTCATGGTGTGGTGCTTTTTAAAAATAAATATTTAAACAGTATAATGAAGGAATTTTAATTGGTTTATATATTGATGCTTGTGGTATTGTATAGTAGTTTGTGCCACTGATTTTCAGTAAAATGTGTTTGTGTATGTGTCACCACAACTGCTTCAGTTCAATTTATTTACTTTTGTGTTTAAGAGCTGTATGCAAAATTCCTCTATGCGGGAAATTACACTGCAGAAGAGTCTATCATTTTTTCATTTTATTTTTCATTGTCATACTACTGACTGCTGTAACCACGTGGAGCTCACAATCACATTGTTTTAATTGTATTTAAATCCTGAATGTATTTATTTGTTTGTATTATTGTGTAAATTACATATTTAATAAATTATTTTTACCTGAGCTTTTGTCATATTATGCTGCTTATTCTTATCTAGTGTTTTCGACTCAAATTCCAGATTACAAAAATGATGTGGATTGTGCTGAATAAATTGTGTGGTTAAGCTTAGTAAATTTGGCTAATGCCTATGCTTGAGAAAATTAGTATAAAATTATCCTTTTTTATAGAAACAAAAGTTATAGATAAGATATAGAAACAACAATTACATATGCCTTGTTCCTTTTATTATACACCTTTTTAACCAAATGAAAGTTTAAATATTGCTTTGACATATTTTAACTTACCCTACTTTTGGAGTCATTGGACATGTGGGTTCTTGTTATGTCATCAGATTACTACTCAACAGCTGGACAGAAGCAGCTAAAAAGATTATTGGGATTTCCCTGCCTCATTTTCTCTATATTTGCTTCGAAGTGCAACACAAAAAGATTTTAAGGCTATTATGACTTCCTACGACATATTACCTGATTATCCAATACTTTATTAACCAATGCAAATAAAGGCAAATATTCATTAGTCAAACTGTCTAAATAATACAAAAGTATGATCAAATACAAATTAAAGGCCTATTTTGTGGACATCCAAAGTGTGGATAAAGCACTGTTTTTTGTTGTGACTTTTGCTGATTTATGATCTTTTGCTGGTGGTGATCGCATTCAATAGCATAGTTCATTAACCAAGTATGAAAACCATGTATTTACAAACAGTACTTAAACATATTACATAATTATTGTTCTTAATTTTCAATCTAATCCAAATGTTTATTTTATATCAATTAATTAATTATACATATTCTAAGTTTTATAATATTGAAGTGTATATAAAAGTATGGAACTGGCCACATTGGGAAACCCTGGTAAATTATTTTCAAATGCAACTATCATGTAAACTGGTCTAAATGTCACTAATAAATCAAAATTAGATTAGATTAGGTCAGAAGTAATTGCCAAAATGTTATAATTACTTTTAAGAATGGTAAATATGTAGTTATCACATTTTAAGAAATCATGGAATTGTTTTTCTACATTATTTCCAATTGTTAAAAATTGGATTGTCAGATTCAATATACGGTGTTAAGAGGGAGCAGAGCTGTAGTCTTCTCCTGACATTAAAAGTTCAGGTCAGATCCAGGATGTTGGTGGATTTTAATTTCTGTAGAACAATGGGTGATATGGATCAGTTTTGGAGATTGTGGTGTAGTTGTGGTGACTTCCCTGCTATGTCTGAATGTAAACTAGGGCGAAGTTGTATATTTTTATTATAACTTTTTTATTATTATTAATTTTACTTATTTTAGTTTTTTCTTCCCATGTGTAGTGGTTTTTCTTGGCCAGTGGTTCTCTGGATATTGTGAATAAAGGCTCTGATTAAAAATATATATATATATCTCCCCCCATGTCTCTCCCCCCACTTCTCTCTCTTTCACTTTCTCTTTCTCTCACTCCCCCATCTCTCAATCTCTCTCCCTAACCATGACATTATTATTATTATTATTATTATTATTATTATTATTATTATTATTATTATTATTATTATTAACAATAATTGATAATAATATTGACAGTACAACATTTGTTTATATCTTGGTTTACTGGTATAAAACACGACAAAAAAGTTCAGACAAAAAAGTGAGCTGATATGGACATCATAACACAGCAAGAAAGATCATTAGAAAAGGGACCAAACAAATATAGCTAGTGTTTACACTATATAAATTAGACACAAATTAAGATAATAGCAAAATACCCAAGGCTGTTAATTTTTTAAGGCATGAGTTAATGTTAAAATTCATCCAACACACGGCCCGTAAAGAACCAAAGAAACATTTCAGTGGGTTTGCTGGTAATGGCTTAGGAATAAAGCCGCGTTTATGCGTTGTGAACAAAAGCGTTTACAGTCTCACGCGAGGCTGAGCGCGTGCAGCGCAAGCAGCAGCACGAGGGGCCACGTGAGCGCAGCCGCCACAGCCGCGCCGTTACACAAGTTACTGTTGCAGCACCTGTAGGTGAAACCGGAGACGGCTGGGAACATCTGAGACAGACGGGAGTTGTCACAGTCCGTGTATCTGATGCACTGCTGAATCGTCTTCCCTCCTAAATACACAAGGCGGAGATACGGGTTATTGTACAAGCCAGAAAGGAAGTTAGTTGATGATATTCACCCATGCATTCGACTGTGTTTTGGTTTTAATGGCTTTTTAATAGAATTGGGGTGGAGCAGAGTTTTCGGTATTTCGGTATTTTCTCCACAGGCACAGCTGGTCCTATATTTACTAATGAGTTCCATTAGATGTGCTGAACCTTGAATATGTGCAGATATTTGGGCCAGATCCCATTATCACGTGGGAAGCGATCTTTTATTGTATAAAAGAAATAAAAGAAAAAATACAGAATACAAAAATGTTCTTAATACATGATTAATTAGAAGATTTCAGAAGCGAGAAGAAGTAATAAAACTATCTCTCTAATTTTATGACTCAATTTGATGACTTTCTAATGCTTTCTAAAGTCAGACTGACTCTCTCTTATTCATGCTTTCCCAAGTCCTCTGGGCAGATTTTTGATATTTTTTGCACCAGCACAGCAGATGCTACATTGCTAAATAGCTAATTGGTTGCATCATATGTGATGTATTGGGAATTGGGAATTACATGAATCGGTGCACAGATTTGGGCCAGAAAGACCAGGGCTGATGAAAAAACACATATACAGTATTGTGCAAAAGTATTAACTGAATATTAGCTGATGACTGTCATCCATGCATTAGATTATATTTGGCTGTAATCATTGTCTTACTTTAGATATGCGTTTCACGATCTTGGTATTTAAGGCCTATCTTCTAGGTATCTTCTATATACAGTATATATAAATTTGCCTCCTGCACATAAACATCAAATGCTACATTGCTTATTGGATAATACGTTGCATCATGTGTGTTTTAGTTGGGAAAAACTGCATCTGTGCTAAATTTGGGCTGTGAGGACTAGGATTGAGAAATGCTGGTGTAAAACAAGTAAAATTACTTTATAGTACAGTAAAGGTCGCAGACTTCAGGTACAGGTGTACCAGAAATAAAGACGTTGCTGGATGTACAGTAGATTTTGGTAAGTTCCATTTGGACGCTTTTTCAAAGTAAATTGACTTCTCAGATTTTTTTCTCACCTATCACATTATTTACACCTTTCAGACTGGCCTATAATGACGTTTTTAACGGTTTAGATAGAATTGTTTTGTGTTTTTTCTATCAATAATTATGTTGTATTTGACCTTAATTGCTTTCTTATTCAAAAATTATTATTATAAAAATAGCACACACATGCGCTTCCACTTTAGTTTATACTACATTGCACGAATCTCACAGTCTCATCCCTTCAATATTCATAACATGGTTATAAGTAGCTTGACTACCTTTCTCGTGTAGAGACAAGCAGGAGTCTTCGTAGGAACACTCCTGGGTGTTTTCACAGCGACCTCCGAAATAATGCGAGCATTTATAGCACCGGAGAGACGAGCCTACAGAGGAGAAGCGCATTCCATAATGCTTACTGCCTGTTTCGAATAAAAAACAGCAAAGTCATGAACACAGCCTGGCACAAGAGCTGAACAAGACATCTATTAATGACACGTACCCACGCTGATGGAGACGGAACAGATGACCAGCAGGAGTGCAACCGAGTATTTCATTGTGGTGGAATTTTTAGGAGCTACATGAACAAAAAATAAAAATACATGCATCATTCAGCATCACACAATAAATACTGATACAAAACCAAGCTGAAAAAAAGTTTCACTAATTTCAGCCCAGTTTAGTATTTAAAGTGTCTCATAAAGTTATTATATAAATACTTATAATGCCACTTACCAGGCTGTATTAAGATGATTAACGCAATTTCTTGCCTAAATCAAAAGTGCACACCACACGCCCGTCCAGCACAAAGGTCCCCAAACATTCCTGTTGCCTGCTGGCTTCTGCTCCTCTCTTGCCCAGTCTCACCCTCGCTGTACTTCAATGATGTCATTCATTGGAGTTTGCAGAGCCTCCCAGGTTTTAACCATGAAATGCCACTCATTGGCAGAACAAATGAGCGCCTACAGACTGAGCAAAAGATCACTGGTCTCCTCCTCCTCTATCACAAAAAACCCACAAATGACAATAAATCAAGTCACCAAGACCATGGAGTAACTGTGGGTTGAACCTTGGAGGTTTTCATCCATATGCCAAAATAATAATAATATTCTTCATTCAGGCAGTTGTAGTGCAACAGTTAGACAGCCAGTTAAAACTCTGGATTTGTCAAGTACTACTTAGGCACCCGTAAGCAAAGTACTGTTCCCAAATACTGCTCCCAGGGCCCTGCCTATGTGATCTGCCCTCTGCTCCTACACGAATGGGTAAAAGACAGGTTGCATTTCGTAATGTGGTATGCCCTGTGGTGTGTTCAAAATGCCAAATAATTACTTAGACAGTTGGAAATGTAACAGTTAGGGAGTTGGCCCATGATCAGAAGGTCGCAAGGTACTGTCCCCAAGCACTGCTCCCCGGGTGCTGGCAAAAAGCCGTCCACTGCTCCTTCTCAGATGGGCCAAATGCAGAGATATGTTCACAATGACAAACAAGAACTCATTTAATAATAACCACACACTCACTCATTTATACATACAGTGTCTTATAGAGAAATGTTCCTCAGACTCCAAGCTCCAATAAACTTAATAACATCACAACACTTGCAAAAACACTCTTAACAACACATTACTACACAAAATGTACATAAATGGTTTAAGCTCTTATATTGAGTCTTATACAATAGAGCTTCAAAGGTAGGGCTCCTATCAAAAATAGAATACCATTTGAAACCATGATGAAGGATTAAAAAAAAAGACTTCTGCAATTAGGTGTATTAAACGGTCATCACCAATAATTCTGGGTTAAGGAGTCTTACGAGTCTTGAGCATTCTTGGAAACAGTTCAGATTTACATGACTGTGTGTAGTGATTGTCTCTGGTGTATTTACCTTTTTTTCAGTATTTCCACTGAATTACGGCACGACAACATGACATACCTTGCATGGCTTATTTTGTAGGCCATACACTAATGTTATGGGTTGTAATGGTATGTTACTAGCTTGTTAGTAACAATGTTTTATATCTTGGAAATGACCAGTCACAGCGAATGAAAAAAAGTATTCAGACATCTTTTCTTCTGCTGCAGCTGGGGCTGACAATAAGGCCGTTGTGTGTGAATTTCCATAGACTTGATGGTACAGACATTCAGGCGCTTTACCAAATCTTTTTTTTTTCAGTGGCTTGCTTATAACTATTAAGACCAGCAAAGACACTATATATACTGTTATCATTGTTGGCATAAAGACTGGGGGGAGTGATAGCTTACATTTTATTTTAGCTTCAGCAGAGAGTCCCTCATTATCAAGCTGACATCTTCATTCTAACAAATAACAGATATGAGTGCAATAATCACTACCACAGTCTGCAGAATGGTAATAGGGATGTGACAATGACATGATATTTGACCCTGTGCCTGGCATTGGGCTGCAACTAGAGAAACAAATACACAATGAAGCACTTGATCATTGTCTTTTCTGTGTGGTTTAACACTTTAAAATTTGAATCATTTAATAAAATCCTCATATCTGAATAACTCACATGTCCAATAACTCTGTCCTAGAGCAACTTGAGGTTAACAGTCTTGCTCAGGGGCTCAGTGGTGGTAATTCTGGCAGTAGCAAACAGTAGAGCTGGGTTTAGACAAGGAATGCTTACAGACTTATTTTCAGTATCTACTATATTCACCCACCTCTCCATGCTTTGGGTAGAGCAGCATTTCTCCATACTGGTCTTAGAGGACTGATTTATTTCTGCACCAGCATACTCAGATGCTACATTGTTAATTAGCTCTTCAGTTGGATCAGGTGTGCTGTGGTTAGGAAAACCTGAATCAGTGCGGAGCTTTAAGCCCTCAGGACTAGTGCTGAGAAATGCTGACGTAAAAACACAGTATTTTAAATGCCATACACTGTAAAATTAAGGTTTTGAGGTTACTATCAAATTTCCAGGTCCTTTACAAATAAACAAAACAGATGAATGCTCCAAATCACACACATTAGAAAATATAAAAATAAAATACAAAAACTTTATTAAACCATTATATGATAATATATGGACTTACATTTTGAGTGGATCTATACTGTGCATGAACATATTCTCCTGCTATATAAAGTTCACATATAATTCATAATTATGTATTTCCAGTGTTACAAGGTCTTCATGCAGATAAGAGTGCCGCTTAGAGCTGTGTATATAAGTTTACATCTGATTACTTATTTGCTTTCACAAAAAATAAGAAAAACAATATACCTCATTCACACTGATCCATATATTTGTATAAACCTGCAAAACTATTTTGTTCATAAAATGCTTAAATTGCTGTGTTCCCCAAATCAAACAAAATACCAATGGCATATGGTATGATATCAAAAGATAAAATTAAAAGAAAAGAATACAACAGTCACAAAATGATGCAAACCATAGAAAACAAACATATAGTTCTTGATTAGGAATTTACACAGATTTTGGCTCATATGAGAGTGAGAGAGTCAGTGAGGAAAAGAAGGCCCAACAAACAGTATTTTCATAAGAACACAACAGAAATTCTAGTAAATGAATTTAGATTCACAGCTAATTTATGGTTCTTTGTGCCAACAAAGTGTAAAATTTCCAACAATCATCCTCATCATTCTCTACGTGCCAGGAAGACATGTGCAACAAACAGACAGAACCTGCTGAAGAGGTCATTAGACTCTTATGTACTGCTTATGTTTGTACCTAAATTACAAAGCATATCCATTAAATGGCAATCCTCATTATGAGGTAAGAGATTCTAAAACATTCAAGAGTATTTTACAGAACAACAAAACAAAACACTTGGATTTAAAGAACACAAGATAGAACCAAGTCAGTAAACTGAACCTTATGGAGAAATATAAAATAAAGGAATGGTATGACTTTAAATTATTATGATTAACTAAAATAAAAAATGATCAATCAATATGTAACATTATAAGGGTTTTACATTGAAAATGATAAGTTATTTACAGAAAAACTGGATGGTGTTTTGCATTAACGCTATAGCAACACTGAAAAAAAAAAAAATCAAATCGAGAGGAAAAAACTAAGACACTACAAGCACACACTGAAGTTTACTAGTCTGTGAAACACCTCATCCATACTGAATACAAAGCCATACAACACATAAAGCATAAGTCCCACTTGCAAATATAAAATGTACTATATTCTGTTGTATTATGTTTCATTTCTATATAACAATTGTGCAGATAACATGCAAAACTACTGCATCAAATGTCTCCCACCAAGTTAAAACATATTTGTGTACAATTCATATTTCAACAACATATACTGCATAGGGCCATTTTTGTTTAAGTGTCTAACACAATCAGTTTTAGAAATAAAAGTAACTAAAAGAGACAATGTATAATTTAGCACTTTTCATCCTTACACTTTCTAATCACTGCTTTGTACAGAAACTTTGGCTGTTAATGCTTTTTAGCAGCATGCAATAAAACTTTTCTGCTCCTTTGTTCACAGAAAATGTGACAGTCATCTGTGCTTCAAGAGCTAAATGAATGAATCCCAGTATGTTTTACATTTGATGTCTTAAAGTTCTATACCCACAGTTATTCTGTGGTGGACCAAAGATCAATGTTTTTGGTGGCAAGTCAAAAAATCATTATGCAACACAACAAATAGTCAATAATGTAAAGGTATTCAAGCATATATACAATATCTTCTACATTTTTGTTCTTGCAGAATTAAAAGTCTTTAAAAGAATCCGATTAAATGTCATGGTATTTCACAAGTAATCCCATAGGCAATAATAATAATACTACCTAGCTAGCACAAAACAGTGGAAAATAATACATCAAGAACAACACAACACACAGGAAAAAGTATAAGGCATTAGCATTTTGCATATCGTATTATAAACTATGTTGATGACTGCTTCATGCAAAGATATGATTGCATAATGCATTATGGCACATATCAATTCCTTTATAAGGATTTTACTTAAGCAGAACATAAGACATAAACCACAATCCGCTCTACAGAACTGGATTTTGACCAACATATTTAAATCTTGGAAACAGCATCCTTGAATTTAACAAAAAGTACAAAAAGAGAATAAATACATGTGAATGCTTAATAGCATAACACAGCAAATCAATCTCTTTTGAGAGAGAAGAATGATAAAACATTGGTTAAAGCATGCTACAACAATCAAAAGTCTTGCATTATATATTTTTACATGTTAAAGTATGTTTTGAAAAACGCAAGGAATAATCAGCTGTTTCTCAATTAAAGAAACAAAAAGCACCCAGGCCTAACTGTGCAATTCAAGCAAAATATTGTAACCAGACACGCTGAAACTGAAGTGAAAATAACTGAAACCCCACCAAATTATACTTCCAATTTAGATATCTCAACTATTTCATTTATATTAATAAACATGAAGTGCTTTAATTTTCTTTGGACATGAAACCACGTGAAGTACACATTCTAGACTAGCTGTGCAAGTGCCGATGCCCAGCAAAGGCATTCATACTGTTCTTATAAAACATGCTGACCAGGTCATTGTAGCAGCATGGCCAATGTAATATCTACTGGCCAATCACATAATAGTCCCTGATCAGTTCATGCCCACTGAGATGGCTTTTTTGGAATATAATTGGCTGAAAGCACAGACTTTTAAGCATTTAAACATCAGCATAAAAATCTGAATTTACATCCATAGTGTGCAGCACAGGTTTTTGTTCGGCATTGGGCATACTGCTTAACACCTCTGCAGAAAGTGCGTAGCTGCTCCCCGACTTCTCCTCAAACCAGCTGTCTAGTGGCCTCTTGCCATCAAAGTTGGCAATGGGAGGCCCGTTAACAGCCAGGGTGAGCAGGTCATTTATCTGCTCCAGAGTTAGCCTGGAGCGGTTGTTCCTTCGCACTCTGTGCAAAGAAATTCGTCCTTTGTCGCAGCAGACAGTCGATGTTGGTAGGACTCTGGTCGCCTGCAGGATTTGGTAGAGCAAAGGAAAACGCTGCTTGTGTCTCCAGATGTGACTCATTACTTCCTTAAAGCCATTCGTGCTATGGTAGTCGGTTTTGAGGTCCCTCCATTCCTCGAGCAGGCTTACACGTACGTCAGTGCTGTAACGTGACTGCTTGCGACCTGGTGCAGGAATTGTCTCTAGATGGTCAAAAATTAGGAGTATCTCTTCTTCCCCATAGTTCCGAAGGTCCTCCTTGTGCCGTGGCCATGATGCCAGATCAAGCACCTTGCAAGCCTGCATGACAGGGCGACTGTGCTGGTCAACCCTCTGGGCCAGAATGCCTTGACTTCTCTGGCAGATTTTCTCACGAATGGACTGGAATTTAGATTCAGCCACTCGCAGATTCTTCAGATCCACACCGTTGAAACTTTCACGAAAGTTCTCCTCAAACTCTTGCAGATATTCTCCTGGAGAATCAACCAACTGGCCGATCTCATAAATGGCCTCCTCGATCTTTGCATCCACTTGAGACACGACTAAATAGTCTCCCTGAAAGATGAAGGCAAGGCGTGATAGAACAGCTATGATATCCAAAAGGAAATAGATCAGTTTGACAGACTGATAATCCATGAGGAACTGCAGGAGGGATAAAGCAATGGCTGCTGCATCAGCCCTCTGGGTCTGATTGCTGATGCTCTTAAGATGTGTAACCACTTCCAGATAGTCTTTAATGAGGGCATTCAGGACGTTGGGTTCACCAATGATCCACCGAATGGCTCGTATATCCCCAAGAAATTCTGTCTCCTCTGACAACGTAGGTGCTGTTGACCTCAACTCAGCCATCATACGAGGTGAGTACCTGTAGAAGCTCAACAATTGCTTCAAGTTGTTCTCCAAATCGTCTAAACAGGACAGTTCCTTCCCACAGATGGCATCCAGTATCTCCAGATGGGGACGATGAATCATAACAGGTACACACAACACAAATGGAACAATCTTTCGTATGGCTACACAGAGGTTTGCCCTGAGGCTGGAGGAGATCTTGGAACCATCTATTCCCAAGCCTACCACCAGCATGTCCTGTAGCCTGAAACCCAGGACACCAAAGGCACGATCAACTGCCTGGATGTAGCCATCCGCACTGCCACTTGTTAGTCTCTGTAATGACAGAAACTCAGTAGCAGGTGGACCCTCCGTGGTGGTGAACTGCACATAAACTGCAACAGTGTCTGCCAGTAAGTCGTCATTCTGTCCATCCATGATTACGCCAAGAAAGGGTGAGAGGCGGATCTTCTCTGCCAAGTCCTCTTTGAACGATCGAGAAATGTGGTGGATAAGAATTTGGCAGTCACTCTCGTTCATGTACTGATCAACTACCTTCAGTTCACACTTCTTCAGCAGCTCAGCCAAAGGTCGGAGGTCGGAAAATGGTCGGCCTTCAACGGCAAGATGGTAGGCGGCATTGAAAAGTGTCAACATATTCCGGCACATTTCCTCCGTCTTCTCGGGATGCATGCGTAACTTGTACAACTGCAGACATTTCTTATGCAAGTTGCTCTGACTATGTAGTTTGATGGTGTGGATTTTGAACTGCTTGGAGCCAATGATAAAAGCAGAGGTTCTTGAGGACTGCACGGTATACTGGCGGCACACGTGGCACCACATTTCATTTAGTGTTGGAGAATAACGCAAGAACCAGAACTTCTTTAGCCACTCCTGCTTGAAGCGACGAATCCGGCGTCCCGAACTAATTGACAGCTTTGAGGAATCATCAGTTGTGACCATCATGTCCGCAGCTATAGACTCATCTGCAGAGTCAACATCCTGGTCGTCTTCTTCCAGCATGACAGGGAGTGGCGTGATGACCTCCACTGCTGCAAGAAAACAGAAATTTCAGTTTAATGTTTCTATTATCAGTCAATATGCTTCCAAAGGGAAAAGGAAATACCTCATTTTAAAAAGACTTCAAGAGCAGTGCAGTAGTCAAGTAAATGCCAGTAGCCAGTAAAATGAGAGAAGACAATGTTTTTTTCCAAATCCAAACATTTAATCAGATCATTAAATGTACAGTTCCATAAAAAGCACACTGACAAATGTAATACACCAGAGCTGCTTAAAACATAACTGTGAATTGGGAAATAACAGAAGCAAAATTTGCTTAAAAGCAAGACCAGAAAACCTCTCTCATTCAATGTGACACAGCACAACATTATTCCACAAC
>JAVGVS010000006.1:4834606-4922106 GCA_032718565.1 Distichodus sexfasciatus
TCAACACTTGACGTTCACTCGGGATGAAAAAACGGCAGCTCTGAGGATGCTTCAGAGATTGTATTTCTATTACATTTTGATTTGGCTTGATTAAAGGAGCCAGCTGTTGATATTTCAAATAATCTATGCTAGGGATAGATGCTTAACACACACACACACACACACACACAGAAAATGTGCAGATGGTACAGGCCTACATCTTTATATCCCTTCCTCTTTATTTTCCATAAATAAAGCAGAAGGAGAATTTTGAGTATGACTGATCATCTCTTTTAACTTCATCCAAGAACTCTTGAATGGGCCATATGTGGAACATCCAATGTTTGAACCGGAAAACAGATACTTCCGCTTTTCACGTCGGTACGCTTCTAGTGAATATACAGTGGTTTCTGGTTGGACTGGAGTAATAACATCAACCAAAAGCACACTAAAAACTGTCACACAAAAACACCGTCAAAATTTAAAAAATCTAATGATAGTACACTAATTGTTTATTAATTTATTAATAGTAATAAACAGAGCCAGAAAATGAGGGACAAAACATTCATCAAAAAGTCAGAACAAACCAAAATGCTCAATATACCAGTGACTGCCAGTCACGCATTTAATAGTTAGCATGATGGGCTAACTTGATGAGGTAAAACTTACTATATTGCTAGACTTATGTCAGCTCAAACATATTTTTACGGTGAAAAAACTGTCTAGGATTAGTTAAGGTGTGCTTGGTTGATTGTGGAAAACTACATAATTGACAAATTGGAAAAAATACCAAACAAGTTACCAGAAAAAAAACATTTGTCCAGTCTGCTTTCTGGTGTTGTTGACAACTTGCAGATCTGGTGGATATTGGATGCAGAGATGTGGGGAGCTGTCTACTGTAAAACGCCATTTGTTGATGGTATTTGTGTAAAAAGTAACCACATACAGAGAGGTAACTCGCTATTTGCAAAGTTCTGAATAGTGACGGCAGAGATGTCACCTGTTTAACGAACACGGAACTAATGTTGCACATAAAGCCATTTGGGATTAACTCACATCAAATACACAGACTTATTTTCTAGATTAATCATAGAAAATGAGAACTGGACAAGTTTCCTTTATTCATAAAGCAGTAAAAAAAAGTTGTAACATGGCATGTTTGATTTCATTTTCTCTTACATTGCATGACCTGTTCTGTGACTGTTGTTCATGTACGCCTTACAATGACGATGAAGAAGTGGTATTTTTTTATTCATTCATTATCCAAACCGCTTAATTCCAGAGCATATCCCGGGAACTACGGGTGCAAGGCGGGGGGAACAACCCCGGGCAGGCACAAACACACCTTACAGGGCCAATTTAGAGTCGCCCATTAACCTATATTGCATGCTTTTGGACTGTGGGAGGAAACCAGAGCCCCAGGTGAATACAGAGAGAGCATGCAAACTCCACGCAGAAAGGCGGACCGAGTGATTGAGCCCAGGACGTTCTCGCTATGAGACGGCAGCGCTAACCACCACACCACCGTGCCGCCCTGATATTATTTTTACAATACAAATTTTGTGTAAACCGTTTTGATCTTACCTAAATTGTTCACAAGTGACCTTTTAATGTTTTTTTCTTTCACTGCAGAGTAAGAGGTACAGACGTAGGCTGAAGTCACGTGATAACGGATCTCTGGGGAATGCAGGAGAAAAGGCCTTGTCCATCCCTCAAATCACATATGATCATATAGACGACAAGGAGGACAGGAGAGACGTGCCTTTCTTCCTGGAAGAACCTACAGGTACTTACAAAAAATTACCATAAATAATCTGTATTGGAAACATTTTAAGCTCAGGATGTTCAGTTAAATTGAATTTGGTCATGAGAGTGACGCTGCCGCATCTAGGTCAATTAAATTCTCAAAAATAAGTTTAAAAAATAATAACTTTCTGTGCTGGAGGTACCAATCAGGTACCATCAGGAACACAGAGATTGCGAATGAGATCTGGTGTTGTGAAGGAAATTAAATAATATAATTGTGTGATTTGTTTTTGGGGTTGTGTTGTGTTGCGTTGCTGGTTCTGCTCATTGTCATATCAATATGCATGAAGTAGTGCGAATGTTAAACAATAAACCAGATTTACCACAGTGCCACTCCCCATGCATAATGCTTTTATAGAATGACTCCATAGATCGGCCCAGTGCCTCCGATACACGATTCAGCTGTTTGAGTCATTATCAGACCGATACCAATCCACGTATCGTATCGGTGCCATCTCCAGCTGTTTTTAATGAGAATGGTTTGTTATTGTCCTTAATATAACTTAAGAGACATTTTTAAAAAGGTTCTCACAGCTGAAAAGAACAAAGACCAAATGTAGAATTGTCTTACTTATGGCTTGCTTATGATCAGACTGTACAGTACAGTAGTAGTGGCTGATTGCATTTATTTGTGGCTGATTGCGTTATCAGTGGCTGATTGCATTTATTCACATCCGCATTCAGACAGCCCAAGAATCAAATACAATTCTTAAATACCACTGTGTACATTTAAGAACCTGATAGTATATGAGCATAGTATATCACAATACATGCACGAAACAAAACCTGGTCAGATTTGCTTATAAATTCCTTTGCTTTCTGCTTCACCTCTTTCTCCCATAGAGAGTACAAGTCTCTTTGCTGGACTTCAGTTATAGTTCAGAATCAAGAAATGTTATATTAGTTCTGATCACTTATGGATATAGCACCAAAGAATTTTAGCTTAAACTTTCAAGACTACCAATGATGATTTTTCATTAAAAAAAGAAAAAGAAGAAAACAGGCAAATTTAACAGTAGACATAACTGCTTTTGTAAGGCAGGGAAAAGCAGTGATAAAGAGGGACACTTAAATGGATAAAACGAGGTTTTGGCCTGGCCCATTTTCCATACTGGTGAGAGATGTCATTTTCCATATGTGAGTGGAACACATCCTGTGTAAAAACAAGCCCCTGCCAAACGAATCCACGCCTTCTGTCTGTTAATAAGGCTGTTTTGCAGGTTTTTACAGGGTTTTCCTGTCGAATGGCTTTTTCATAAAAGCAGAGACATTTACGCAGACCGTCCCCAGCAGAGAAACCAGCTACTGAGGGGGAAAAAAAGAAAATGCCAGTTCTGAAGCTTAATTAGTTCAGTGGGAAAGACAGTTAGTGAAACAGGACCATATGTCTGTAAGACTTTGAACCTCACCAAGAAATGGCCATTAACACTTTGACTTATCATTGGGTGAAGTCAGATGGTTTCCAAGATGAAGGGATGAAGGAGAGTATAAAATGTCCCTAAACAAGAGATGTGGAAAATACAGATTTGTTAGGCTTTAGATGTGGAATTTCCACAAAACTGTGGGGTTATCTGAAAACCTACATAAAGACAAATGACTGATCGGATCAACTCTTTAATTAACAGCCAGTAAATCCAAGTTACACAAAATAAGTGGAAAATTCACAAGCTCAAATGAATTTCTCCCAGAAAGGCAAAGAGCAAGACGGGAAAATGCTTCCAGTCCGTGTTTTATCACACTGCGTATTTTCAGTGGTTACTGGTCCTATTCATTGCCTTGACAATGAAAATTAGTTGATAATTTCATTCCATTTCCTACACAAATACCACACTGATCTGATATATTGTAAAATAGCGCCATTCCAATTTAATTCATGTTGATTCTGCAAATTTTAATCATTTGAAGAATTCTTTTCTTGCCCCTTTTTCATGTTTCACCCCTCCAGGTGTCACAAAGATGTTCAGGCAGACAGGTCAGCCCCCAGTTTAGCATGACATCCTTATTTATGCTGTGCAATGCTATGGGTTCATCTTTCATGCTTTTCTCATGCTATGAATCACGTTTAATGCCATCTTGTCTAGGGCTTTTTAAACACTGTAGTTAAAAGTGAGATATAAACACTTTAGACATTAACAAGGGATTGAAAGAAAGTAAGTTAAAAAAAAAAGTAAATCAAGCCAAGATCATTTTACATTCCCAGATTTCCTCTAATTATTTTATTTAAAAATTATAATGGGAATACTAAAGTGTACTGACTGGCCTAGAGATTGCAACAGATGCTACAGTTTAGATTGAGTCATATTTAAAGGTTTTCCTCCCTTTCCCCGTTTTCCAAATCAGTTTTTCCCAGTCCTAGTCCTCCCTACCCTTGCTCTATGCTTGTTAGTGTTCTCTGTGCTCCCTTAACTTAAAGTTAATTAAGCCCTTCATTATATGAAGTAGTTGAAATGAGTGTGGTAGAGGGAAGAAAACTGCAAAATGTGCAGAGCAGGAACACTCCAGGACCAGATATTGAGAAACACTGCTCTAAATTAACAGTAATATTTCAGTTTTAGCTGTTGCTTTTGGAAAACCTCATGTACAAAAATGTACAAAAATAAGTTGAAATGGGATGAGAGCTCTTGTGCCAGTGGTTCACTTACAGCTCAGTGGCTGAAGAATAATAACTTCATTTGTTGGTGTTTTTGGTGTAACGATAGATCAGCATGCAAAAGCCATCGAGGGTCACTGGTGGTCAGATATACACTGGGCATTGTGGACTCTGTTCAACATCCGGCTTATCTCTGCGTTATCTGTCTGCTCCGGTCGCCTGAGAGAATCTGTGAATGGGGTTGTGGCTCCGGGACCCTGCTGTCACCAGGCACTGTGTTTGTTATTATTGGCCGGGGCCCTACCAAACCAAACGTGTTTGTGCAGACCAGGGAGCTATTAATAAAACTCAGCTTTCTGCATGGAACGCTTTCTTTATTTCTATGTCTCTCTCTTTCACATGTTTTTTCCTATAACTCTCCAAATTACGGCTAGGCTCCGGTGAGCTGTGCTGTTTTAGCTTTCTTTTGCAGAAGCAGTTTGACTGCTACATCAAAACATTAACTGACATTTATTAAAATGAACTTGATTTTATTTAGGATATTTTGCATCCTTGAGAACGTAGCTGATTGATTCCATTATTGTGGCATCTTTCTTTTTTCTTGTAATGTAACTGGATTTTCACTGTTGCTTCATTCACATCTTTTATTCAGTTTTATTTTTCTTGTGTGCTTTCTGTTCTTTTATGCATGTCTGCAGAATGTCAGCACTCGTGGTCTTCCTTTACTATTAGCTGCCCCACTTCTCCAGGTATCATACGTTCTCATTTTTTTTCTGTTCTTCATTTCTGGTGACTTTCTGTAGTTGCAGTTGTTTTGAGAGACATCTGATTGGAGTTGCCTTTGTTTTCTGTTTCACAGTGAAGAAAAAGTTAGATGGCCCTTCTGACCTCTCACGCTCCAACAGCCTAGTGGATGACATAGATTTTGCCAGTGAATACATCCCACTACCAGTACTGACCGACACGTCCCAGTGAGTACAGTTGTTCATCCGTCCATCTTTCTAACCATACATAAGTCCTTTCTTCCCTAATCCACCTATTGTCCATCCATCTGTCCACAGTGCCACCCTACAGGCCAATACTGTGACTTAACTCACTTATCCATTCACCCACTTCTTAGTCCATCCTTCCATCCTTTCCTACCATCTTTTTGTCCATCCAACAACCCATCCCATGTGTGTTTCAATACACACCAGCATAACCCATTGATACTGTGTCTCATTGTCTTGTTTGGCTGACCTCTGCCCTATAGAGTTCTCCTGAAGCACTTTCCTCATTTGGGGCTTGGTTTTGTGTTGAATGCTTCAGACCCTGGAGTAATGGCCTTTATTAGACTCTGCTGTGATTTCTGAGAAAGAGTTGGATTGCAGAGCTGCTGTGTTACTCTAAAAGGAGAGGTGCTTGGGTAATGTAGAGGAAGTTCTCAGAATGGAGTCAATTAGGGTTTCCCAGAGGCTAAAGCCATGTCCCTGAATGCCAACTGATACCTGGAATTTTGCTGTTAAGTGCCTATATAACCTGTCTTGTGTTGTGCAGAGCTATGACTCTATAATTTCTAATTGTGTGTTCTGGTCACTGCATTTAAAAGCAATGCTAGTGCCACAGGATTTCAGTGGTTCTAGCTCTGTGGGACTGAGCTTCTATAGTTCCAGGTTTTGCTCTGCCACTCAGTTCACTCTGAAATAGTTTCAGTGCATAATTCAGCCTTAGTGGTATGAAAAGATTTTTCAAAACCTGGAACATGAAATAATTGATTATGAGCCCTGAGGTGAACTTTTAGTATTTCATGGAACTTAGCATTTCGGCAATTCCATTCATTACCGGAAGGGCTTCAGAACGCGCAACCAAAGATTCTAATGTAAACATCTATTTAACGTAATTTGCCCGCAGACAACTAAGTAAGTAAAGTGCATACAAACGCAGAAATGACATTTTTCATGACGTAAACACATGCTGTGTTTGTGGACACATGCGACTCTCACAGGGAAGGCCACCATTCACTAAAACGCTACAGTTCAGTCAAATCTTCCACTTTATTTCAGACAAAACTTATATTTTAGCTGATACATAACAAAAACAATCAACAACTACTCATAATACAGCCTTTTACTTGATATTATTAGTGTGTATTCTGGGACACACGTTCATTGCATTATTAACCTTCCCAACACTGAGCATAACTATGCTATTTTTACTTGCAAACGTGGTGTGTTGGATTCCAGTGTCTAATGTCTGTTTCAAAATTGCTTGAAACTTTTAGCCATCTGTGCCAGTCAGAAGCCCATTAAATTATTTTTTGACATATTCCTAAGAGTTGTACTGTAGTTCATGCATAACACTGATCTTCTCAGAAGCTGCTTATTTTAGCATGGTTCCACTTTTTTATTTTTACAGTGGAGATTTTGGTGATTACAGAGGTTCTTTTGAGTTCAAACATATTTGTGGACTGTGGTCATAACTATAAATTCATATACCTTGTTGACATATGTGTGCAGACTTTTTATGACTTCACAATCTTATCAGTGTCTACATACTGTGTAATCCTGTTTACATCACCACCAGTGGTTTCAAACTCCTTCAGTCTTATTATATATGCATCTCCTGATTGAGTATCTACACAGATGAGAAAACTGCTTACTTTCTGTCTTTCAGTCTTCTGACAAGCCCTTTCTTGGCAATGGAGGACGACTCTGTCTCTACAAAGCACTTAAATTCAACCAGGTATCTTTTCTCTCAGCTTTCATACCCACTTTCCACTCCTCTCTGTTTTAATACTGATGTGATTGCATTAAAACTGTGATCCCCAATTCATGTCACTGCAGAACACCTACAACAATGATTTTTCATACTTCAGTTACTTTTTAAGGAACAATACAACTGGGTGGAATATAGTGTTGTGACTTATCTATGGTACTTGCATTATTGTGCACACACCACTTTTTTCCACACACACCGTTCTGCTATGTGTTTAGTTCAGTTCAATTTAATTTTATTTATATAGTGCTTTTAACAACAGTTATTCTCACAAAGCACTTTAAATATAGCCCAAAGCCCTAACAAGCAAGGCTGAGGTGACGGTGGCAAGGAAAAACTCCCTCTAGTAGGAAGAAACTTTGATAAGACTCGGAGACGACCCCATCCTCCTCTAGACGAACAGGGTGCATGAACATTTAATACACAAGTAAATATTAGTTTTGAGATTATTCATTAATTAATGATTTTTAAAGAAGTTAATATATAGTCCAAAAGATGCTTTCGAATCCCCAGTTGTTGCTGGGGCTCCACTTAGCAATGTTAAGCTAAAATTAGTTCAATATTAAATTGGTAAGTTGTAATTGGTAAGTCCATAGGGTCCGAAAAAGTCCCAGATGATGGTCTGCATAGAGTCTGGGTGATGTGTTCCATGCATACTTCCCCTTTTTATAATATGTGTCTGTTTTTATACAAGCCCTAACTCTTACCTAGTCCAACGCCATCTGCCATTGTGGATACCAGTGTCAAGAGTTGTGGAGAGGGGGGCATTTTTGATGCAGCTTTGTAGATGTTGCAATGAGACTTTGACGACAAGATAAAGTGTAAGATCTCATAAGAGACCTAAAAGGCTGGTTGGTGCGGGGCTGCATGTCCAAAAGTGTCGCTCATGTAAGCATTTTTGGATACAGTGAATAGCTTTATCTATTCTTATGAAGCTAGATTTATATGGTTACACTATTTTATGAAGTTTTATTTTTGATTATTAACTAGACAGTATGTTAGAGACACGAGGGTCACTTATGATGATTATGAATCTTTTTGTTCTGAGAAAGTGAAATAGTTGTTATAAGAACAATATTCTACAGTCTTATGCAAAAGTTTGGGCACCCCTGATAAAAATAACTGTATTAATTCATAACTTGCTAAGCTTGAGAGGCAGCAACTTAATTTTAACATATTTGATAACTAATGGAAACAGCAACAATTCAGTAGTGAAATATTTTTTTATTGGGCCAAAAGAAACAATGTAATGCTCATTTAAACAAAAACAGGCAGGTGCATAAATTTGGGCACCCCAAAGGAATAATCCCATTAATATTTCGTAGAGCCTCCTTTTGCTGAAATAACAGCCTGTAGACGCCTCCTATAGCCACTCAAAAGTCCCTGAATTCTGGCTGGTGGTATTTTGGACCATTCTTCCATACAAAATGCCTCCAGTTCAGTCAGGTTTGATGGCTTCCGGGCATGGACAGCCTGCTTCAGCTCAATCCATACATTTTCAGTGACGTTCAGGTCTGGGGACTGGGATGGCCATTCAAGAACATTGTACTTGTGCCTCTGCATGAATTCCTTAGTACATTTTGAGCAGTGCTTTAGGTCATTGTTGTGCTGAAACATCCAACCCCGGCGTAACTTCAACTCTGTGACTAACTCTAGAACATTCTTTTCAAGAATCTGCTGACATTGGGTGGAATCCATGCGGCCCTCAACTTTAACAAGGTTTCCAATACCTGTGCTAGCCACACAGCCCCATAACATGATGGACCCTCCACCAAATTTTACTGTTGACAGCAAGTTGTTCTCCTGTAATGCTGTGTATTTTTTTCACCATGCATAGCGCCTCTGGTTATGACCAAATAACTTTATCTTAGTCTAATCTGTCCACAGTATTTTTTTCCAGAATATTTCTGGCTTGTCCAGAGGCTCTTTTGCATACCTCATGCGGCTCTTCTTTTTGCGCATCACCCTTCCACTGAGCTGTTCCTGGAGCAAAGTGCGCTGGACTGTGGAACGAAGTACAATGACACCATCAGCAGCCAGATGTTGTTGTAGCTCTCTGGAGGTGGTCTGTGGTTTGTCTGTGACAATTCTAACCAGTCTGCGCCTGTGCCTTTGAGATTTTTCTTGGCCTACGACATCTTTTCTTCACAAGGACTGTTCCTGTGGCCTTCCATTTCCTAACTACAATCCTGACTGTTGAGACAGACAGTCCAAACCTTTGTGATAATCTTTTGTACCCTTCTCCTAATTCATAAAAATGCATTATCTTAGTTTTTAAGTCAGTAGAGAGTTCTTTAAAGGTTCCCATGTTGCCACTCTCTAAGAGGAAACCAAGGACAAGTACTTCTAGCACCATTTTTTTGATTGGTTGCAGCTGTCTTTGTAGTTTAAGGTCTAATGAGCTAATCAAAGCAAATTGCAAATTGTCAGTATTAAATGACTGCAGGTCTTCAAAGTAATGCAAGTGAGAGGGTGCCCAAACTTTTGCACATCCCATTTTTCAAACTTTATTTTATTTCAACTCAATAATGCTACATTGAGAATTTTGGTCTGATAAACACCCCCTTGTCTGTATATCTCTAGAAAAAAAACACATCTTGCTGTGATCTTCTCTTATGAAGACAGAGCTAATTATCATGCAGCCTTGGTGGGGTGCCCAAACTTTTGCATAAGACTGTATGTTTGATTAGTATAGTGCATTAGTTCATAAGGGCTCCAATAAAAAAATAAAAAAAAAGCTCTCACCCATATCTGCGATTAAATATGTAATAAACACCAACATCACCACTATTAAGGCATTTTTTGTACTATTCTCCTTCCATTTCCTTTACAGCCAGGTCCAATGAGACAGATTTCCTCTGATTGTTCATTTACAGCAAAATGTGTGAGAAACTATCAGCATCTGTTGATTCATTCAATAAACATGGTAGAAACATAATGCTCTTGTATTGCTCATAAGAAGTAGTTTAAATCCAATAAACCTTAGAAGAAACAACAAACAAAATACTTGGAGAGGCAGTGAAATTAATACCCCACCTTTATTAGGGTTTCCTTCCTTCTCTTAAATCTTGCTGTGAATAGCTATGCTCTCATGTAAGATACACTGTACCTAATAATGCTAAATTACACTAAGAAAGAAAGAAAGAAAGAAGCATATAAATGATGTAAATAGTATTTTAGTAGAATCTCAAATCATTTTCTAATTTTTGCCCCTCACTTGCCACCTCGTTGCTGACTGCACACTTGATTGTGTCATACTATTGGATAAAACGTATTGCTCCCCTTAGCAAAAAGTAGTTTATTCAAGTGTACTATGAGTATACTTATTATATACCAAACCTGAGGCAGTATACTTGAAGTTTACTTTTTATATACTATATTTTATATGCTTAAGAATAGTATAGTGAAGTATACTTGACTTATACTGATAAGTATAAAGAAAAGTCTACTAAAGTCTAAAAGTATACTTTTGCAATTTTAAAATGACCTTATAAAGTATACTTAAAGTATACTTTTATAAACTTAAAAATGTTCCAAATTAGTCCGAAGAAGTACTAAATTAGTATACTTTCTAGTACACTAAAAAGTACATGGTACATGGTCCGTAGTATACTTGCTATACTTATACTCAAGCATACTTAATAAAATGAACTTTAAGTATACTACTTTTTGCTAAGGGTCTCATTAGCTTTTGAGGTGGAATCTGACAGACTCTTGAAGACGTTCATAAATACTTAGTCTTGAAAGGCTACTTTTGATGTAATTCCTTTTTGAGCCTAATTTTTTTAATGTGTTTATAAAGACCTCCCAAAGACTTATCAGTGATGTTATAAATCACACACACACAGTAACTTTTTCTGTCTGTTGAAGACACAACACAGCAAGAGTTGGAGAGAGTAGAAAGAACAGTCAGTTGAGCCTTTTGAGATTCCTCCAGTAGCTGTTGGGAGACAGAGAAATTTATGGTTTTCTAATGAAACCGTTGTGTCTGATCTCTCTTGGGGTTCAGGAGAACACTGAGGCACTACTTTTAATTGTTGGTTGCCATACAATAATACAATACTTATGCCTATAAAACATAGAGGGAAAAAAAGCCATGAATTCTTCTTAGCAACCTACATTATATGCGTTCTCTCTCTCTCTTGCTCGCTTTCTCTCTTTCTTATTCAGAATTGCGTGACTTCTTTACATGCTCATGTTAGGTTTGTATTGAGGCAGGTACATTTGTCCAACATCAATATAACACTTTGGCTAGGAACTGACCTCATATTAGCATAGTGATACAGAGGATAACTTTTGGTCTTACTAGATCTGGACCGAGCTGCATATGTAGAGGTTGTTTTTGGATATAGAGTGTATGTCAAAATGTGTGCACTGTTATCTTTTTGAGGACTAAAATAGAATTTTCAAATCACATTCAAACCTATAGGCAACACAGCCAGTGGTAACTGATCAAGATAACTATTAATTGTCCCAAAAATTGCAAAATTGACCTAATAAGCCTTAACCAAAGCCATGGTCTCTATTAATTTTTTTCCTCTAGTTCACCCCATGCTATGCCATGACAAATCATTTTGAAATGAAAAAAAGGGAAAAGGATAATAAATTCAGGAAATTGCTGTTTTTGCAGTGTGTCTCTGCAAACGGACACCAATGCCATGTTTTTGTTCTTCGGGGTGGAGGAGGGGGAGCATATGAGCGACATTACTGTGTTTGTTTGGATTTGAGCTTGACCCGCCCTCACCCCTCGTTGTTAATGACGACGACGCTGTTTGGGTTTTCGTTCTGCCACAGTTCCATGTCAGATGTTTTTCAGCCTTTTTTGCACATCATTCTGTTTCTCCTAATAGAGTCATCTGCTTTCCCCCCTCTATTTTAAAACTGTTTTCTTTTGATATGGTCTGTTATTCTTTCCTGGTTTATAAGTGATTCAGTAATGAGGCAAAATTGCTTTGATATGATTCTGATGGCTGGTTGATTGTACAGCCTCAGTGAGCGAACTTAAAAGCTGGCAAAAATGGAGAGTGTTGCAATGGAATTACTGATATCTCAAATTAATCTAACTTTCAACTAGTGCTGGATGAAAGGTCCCCTACCCTCCCTTGCCCCTTGCTAGCATATCTCACTTCCTTTGTTGTTCTTTCATTTACCCTAATGAACTCTCTCTGGGCTAGTCTGTTTAAGGGGTAAATACACAGGCAGATACAGAGCTGTATTATTTGATCCTTTGGGTAGATGTTAGCTTTCCATTCTTCTTATCTTTAAATTTCTTTAATTGCTGGACTTCACCATTACAGAGGTTCAATGCAAAGGTTTCCAAAGACACTTAAAATAAATAAAAAAGGTGCTTTATTCACTGTATAAAGTTTGGATGGCCACAGCAGCAGCAGCAGTGCTACACAAAAGCTCCTGAAAAGAAAACACACAGTCACTCTCTGGAGGATAGACCACCAGCAAGGCAAAATCTCCCTAAATTACCATCAGCAGGAGAGAATTTAATGTTGTTTGTCCCTGAAGCACCTTCATTCAGTCAAAAATACTTTACCTGCTACGATAACTTTCCATTAAATATATGAGCTTATTCTACAGATGGTACTCTGGTTTGTGCCACTTTGTGTGTTAGACTCATTGAGACAGGAACCCTATCTAAATATTTTATCTCATTATTTTAACACATTTCTTTAAGCAAATAATACCATAAATACAATTGAAAACTGTATAATTAAGATAAAGGAAATTAGAAAGGAATAAATGTCAGAAGTTAAATAATTATGATGTATTTATTGTGGAAAAAAACATAAATAAAAATACTAATTAAGAAAATATGTAATATTATATACAATACAAGAATATTATACACTTACATTTACAGCATTTTGCAGATGATCTTATCCAGAGCGACGTAAAACAGTGCATTGTATTCCACAACTTAAAAGCTAAACTTATTGCCTGTTAAGTTACACACTTAAACAAATCCTGTTTGAGAAAAATGGAAGTTAGTACATAGAGAACAAACACACTTATTAGGTTAGTGTTTTTTCATATTATAGTATAATATAAAAATTTATATATTAAATTTGACAAACTGCTAAAATAATCAACAGATGAATTGTTCGCAAAATGGTTGTTAGTGCCCTAATTGTGTAGCACCTTTAGATTGTGTGCCTTTAAAGATGTCTAGGCATATGAACTTTAGACTTGGCTCTGTGGTCTTGAATTCATTTTTTTCACCCTCCATCAAAGTTGTTCTTTAGGTCCCACTCTCATTCCCAGAGCACCTGTATAAATAGCAGTGGGACTGCTGTTGCTTTCCAGCCCTTGTAGTGGCGTGTTTATCTGCTGTGCCTCCAAGCCGGCTGCGGTGGCGAGGGCCGGGATCAGGTTTGGGTAGGCCGGCTCGAGCGCTCTGATGTGGGTTTGTTCAGGTGAGTCTGGGTGGAGACGTGGAGCAGTGCTGAGAGAGAGAGAGCCAGTGTTGGAGAGGACCAGCTAATGTGAGAGGCCTGTTGATGAAGCCAGAGTATGTGTTTGTGCCATAGACCCCCACACAGATCTCTTAACCAAGACATAAGTGCACAAGCAGACATGCCCATGTAAGGGGTCCTTCCCAGTGCCGGAGCTTTTACTCTCCTGCTGTCTACAGAGCAGGACACACCTGTGAGGCATGAACACCTCTTTGTGTAGGAGCAGGGAGGGGTCAGAGGTTGTGGCAAAGGACCGGAGCTGGAAACTAAAAACAGCTCTGTAGTGTGCATTAAAAGCCACCACTTTAAGCTTGTTTCTCCATTAAGCCTTGTTTACACTACTATATTTTCCTCCTTTAATCTCAGCCATCTGTAAATAGTCCTACAAAATTGGGGTACTCAAGACCAGTTTTTAAAAGTCTTGGTCTCGTCTCAGAATGGGTCATATTTGGACTCAGTCTTGTCATGGACTCGGGATTCGAGAATTCGGGATTTTATTTGGAGACCAGCTGAGACCACAACTATCAAAACTCAGCGCAGGCATTTTGCGTTGTTTATTAATTAGTGTTTTAATAACTTAGAATCCTTTTAACTTACCGCAAATGACACACATACCGTTAGAATCACAAGACTTTCAATTTATATTCCTTATATTCATTCCTCTGTATGTGAAATTATTTCTGAGTAATTCCCTGCGCAAAAAAACAGGCGTTAATTACATTATTCGCAATATAAACATGCGTGTTAGCGCTGGTGACTCTCATATGGAATGCCATCAAGCTCAAAACTGTAGTTCCCTTCCAGAAAGGCCAAAAGCAGCTCATTTTGTAGGCCAGAATGAGTCCAAATCGGCTCAAAATTACCCAAAAGTTAAGCATTTCTTCATTTTTAATTGATCAGAATATATTTTTTCCATTTTATGATGTTGGAGAGTAATCAATAGGGGAAAAAATAAATTTCGAAAAATGTATTATTTGTTATCAAATAACTTTATTCTGTATCCAGACAGATACCAAATGGATATAGAAGTGTTTCCACCTGCTACTCAGCTTATTTTTCTTCACCATACTAAGCCATAGAATGTATCTGCATAATAACAACTCTGCAAGGCAATAAAACAGTGAGTTTGGTCTTGAGGAGTGTTCACTGTTGTTTGTTTTACATATGATGTGATCAGTTTGGATGACTGCTTCCAGTGAAGCTATTTACTCATTATAGATATGTAAAAAGGAAATATTGAATAAACATGTTTAATGTTGCATAGGCTATGCATGTTCCACTTGTTGTCGTGTGGTGTAAAACGTGCATTGGTCTCTGTCTCGGCCCTTCAGCGTCTTGGTCTTGTCTCGGTCTCAACACACTCCGGTCTTGGTTTGATCTCGGTCTTGGTTTAGGTGGTTTTGACCCCAACTCCAGAACTTACACATGCATTCTAGTTTGGAGAGTAAATATATAGATTCCCTTTAAACATTTTTGATTAGCTTCTGATTGCTTCCACTTAAACAAATCCCTTACAAACAAGTTGATGAAGCTTATGTGCCGTTAAATATTGCTTTGTATAATGTATGCACGTTAGTGTGAGTAGGACTGTAGTTATACTCATTCTGATCGGAAATTCTGCTGATAAACAACCGCTAATTAATATCCTGTTAGAATGTTCTCGCAGAACAGTTAACGGACATTCTGTTTATAATTAGCCTTTAAAAAGTAATTTATCTACTAATAGGATAAAATACTGTATATTGGCATCGGAAAGAAAATAAAGTCAAAGCAGGTCAAAAACATCAATAAATTCATTTTCATATAAATAAAATCTATGCATGCATCTTACATTCATCTCAAAATGAGTTTTATTCTGCTTTTTGTTTTTGAACCATTTGTAATCACTTCTGTAAAAAAGTATGTTCTCTTTAAGAAGCACCATTTCAATATGGAAGGGAAACATCACCAGAGCAAGTTTTAAAAAGTATATTTTGGCATGGAATTGCTTTTAGAAATCGATGTGCATCAGTATATATCAGACTGTAGTTTCACTACTGCGAGCAGGACAGAAGACTGGAAGAGCTGCATTTTTTCTAACGATGCAACACTTACTGCCTTATGGTCCCACTTAGTGGTTTAGCATGTTGGCGGGGGAGAGAAATTGCATTTTATAGGGCGGCCTACTCGGACCTGTCAGCATGTCTGCTGGTTTACCTTTTTGGTGAAATTGCTTGGTAAGTGCACAGCAGCTCAGGCTGGGTAAAGCCGACCTCATGTGATCAGTGAATGGTGTTAGTGTGATATGAAACGTGATTCATGCTTGAAATAGAGTGTATATACAGCAGATGGGCTTACAGGCTTACAGCACAGTGGTGTGTGATGAAGGTGAGCGTGTGTCTGTGTGTGTGAGAGATGTGGTTCCGCCATGTGCCCTGTCAGGTGCTCGGCTGAAGTGTTGAGGGAGGATGTGAGGCCTTATAAGTCCTGCTGAAAAGAGAAGAAGTCTAAAGTGGCCCTTGTGATCTGGAGATAAAGTTAATCCAATCATGGCACACTCCGCTGATCCATGCTGGATCTTCTGCCTGGTTCAGGAGTGTTTCAGCTTTAGGGAGTTGAGAGTCAGACGGGGTGGGTGTGGAAGCCCAAAACTGGAGTCCAAAAATAAAAGTTTTAGTGATTTTAGAAATGTGTTATGTTGTACAAGATTTTTTAATGTTTAATCTCTCTCTCATTTTCTTTCATTCTCTGTGTTTCTCACTCTGCTTCTCTCTCTCTCACTTTCTTTCTGAGTCTCTCTCACTCAATTTGTTTCGATGTCTCTCTAATGCGCACCCATACTCACACATTCTTTCTTTCTCTCGCACACACGGTCTCTAATCCTTGCTCTCTCTCGCTCTCTCTCACTCTCTCTTTCTGTTGTTAACTTTGTTTGAGCAGCTCTCTTCTCTCCTCTTCAGCATCTACAGATGTACATGTAGCAAGTGAGATCTGCAGTTCCATGAATAATTAAGACTGTATCCTCCCCAGGTCTGCCCTCTCTGCCCACGCTCGGCCCTTAATCACATCCATACCGCCCCTGTTATGGCTCTCCCAGAGGCCTCGGCTCTAAGTACCATTAATAATGGCTGAAATAAGTCTCCCCGGGTGTTGAAATGCAGACCCTTTCTCACCACGGGCAGATATGTGCTGGAAAGGCGCCTCAGCGGCTACCGCCAGGCAGCAGACCTCCTAGTGCCCGAAAATGCCCATTACGGCTTTTTGTAAGGCCATGCTACTTTATTAGTTGTTCCCCTCTGATGACTACACAAATTGAAACGACATTTATTCACATATATGGAGGCAGAGAGGATAAGTGTTTGATTTTTTTTTAGTCTTACCATTAAAACAGTAAGCAAGAGATAGAAAGAAAACTCTTTACGCCATGTTTGTAATCCTTGCTTTTTAGAAACGGAAGCTCTTTGGCTGAATGGATTTTCATAGAAGGAGTGAATCCTGGATCCCATTGTTAGATAGATATATACTTTAATGTCCCCATGGGGAAATTTGGCCTGGACTCCACAAAGTTTGACCCGTAGCAAGGACACAAGTACAACATAGATAGGTCCATAGGTCCAAGCCATATAGCCCTAGGTACCCATTTTCACTCAATAAATACATGGGAATAAGAGGAAAACTTACAAGCACAGACATAAGTAAGGTACTCAAATGTGAAGTAAAAGTAAAACCAAATAACAATAAATGAGTAAAAATTCTCCTCCTTCTGAAGTGTTTAATACCTTAAGTTGTTGGTAAAATAGAATGATCAACTGCACATTTATCCATGTCTGCTATTTTATTTTGTACACGTTTTATCAGTGTGCTAAATAAATGTGAACGGACACCAACACTGCAGTGCATATAGGTTTCAAATATCACTCATAAATGTGTCCATTATGAACGCACACCAACCGGTTTGCTTCTACCAACGTACAACTGTTCATTACGTACGAGCCAGACAATGAAAATAAATCCTCTTCTGACCCTCCAGCAGGCCGGCGTAGCTCAAGAGGAGGTTAAAAAGGGAAACATTGCAGAGCAGCGTTTCTCGGGAAGAGCATCATTCCATTTCCTGTGCACGCCGTGTTGAGAGCTGTCGCAGCAGGACGTCTTTGAACGCGCTTGGAGACAAGACTGACCAGAAAGCAGAGGGAGACTGGTTTATTTGTTGTTCACTGACGGGAGCTCAGAGACGAAATGTAATAAGTAGAGATAGTCCGATAGAGCCACTGTGTTTCATGTCTAATTGTGGAAGCAAACAAACAAGTGAGAGACTTTCTGAACGCCTCATGAGCAAATGCTTTTGGGTTTGTTTGGTTTGTTGTTATCTTTGGTTTTGCTATTTTGGTTTGGCGACTTCATCTCCCTCCACCATGCTGTCATGCTTTTCATTAGTAAGTTTTCATCTTGGGAAGTTTATGCACATTAACCAGTACATTTTTTTTCTTTTCTTAGAATTAGTCTCTGTCTCATATATATATATATATATATATATGGTGTGTGTATATATATATATATATATATATATATATATATATATAAGGTGGTATATATATATAATTTTTGTTGCATTTTCCATAGAATGAGCAACTTTTTGTGTAAAGTGTAAGAGCTTTATTGGTCGGGTTGCATGAGTCATAGTCTGCCTAGAGTTGAATAACCACTAACTCAGCCACAATTTTTAATGTAGATGTGATTAATGAAGAAAAGTGAATAACAGCTCTGTGAGATCAAAAGCGATGACTCACTGAGAGATGAATGAGAGTAAAAAATAAACTCTTGATGTATAATTTTGCTCTGCTTACGCTAGCTTTTGCACAAGCTCCACAAGTTTCAGTCCAGTTGAGTGTAATGGGCGTAGTAGCAGGCCTGAACATTCAGCCCTTAAAAGAATTTTCAGCATTAAAAATCTGGCAAAAATACATTGAAAAAGCATTAGAGAGTGTTCTGTAAGTCTGGTACCCAAGTAAATGGTCGGATACATTACTGAAACAGTACTACAATTTTAATGTTTTTTGTCGCATTGTCATTTGAAATATCTATTAATTGTTTAGTCTGGTGGTGTTAAATGCCTAGTGGTTTAAGCATTATTGTGATGATAGTAGTTATGCTAATAACATTTTAGTTTTATTGTTTGGTGTTGAATGCACACACTTAGCTAACCCTGTCCTGCTTAAATCAGAGGGGGATGGATCACACTCAGAGAGTAGTGTGTGATGTTTGTTAATTGTATGTAAGTCAAGCTTAATTATGATTAAGGCCACATTTGCGCTTGTTATTATTGTTCTTTTTGTTTTATTATCTTTTATTATTCCTCGCCTCTAATTTTTTCGGGCGTTCTTCCTACAGCGCTAGAAACACCGTTACACACCATAAAACGTGCAGCCTATAGCAGTGTATGTCACTTTGTCGACACGTGCACTCTTTTGCGAGCTCTGTCCATTTTTCTGACCATTAAATGCGTTATTTGCCTTGTTATTTCGTTATCCACACATGTGGCGCCACTACTCCTCCTACACTGTGCACTAGAAATGCAAACGTGGCCGGTGTTGTGTGTCTTCATTAATGTTTTTGCTATGTGCAAATTATGTCCATTTTTCTTTTTGTTGGTTATTTGTTTGTTATTTGTGAGAAACCTCTTTTTGTTCAATGACTAAATGTTGCTGAGCATTATGAACGGTCTGCTTGAAAAACATAATGTGATAACTCTAACACATTATGGTAACTAACCCTAACTCTTGCTGCAAAAGCAATCAGAACATTTGCATTTTCTGTAGAAAGTGCCTTTAGATACTCTAGATGGTTAACTGTAAATTGTTGACAGTTCCTTATTGGCTTGACAAATGCAGATTTTAATATAATTCAGACTGCATCCTGGGAACCAAAACAAATTGTTGCTGATGTTTTATTTGCCTACTCAGTAGCTACAAAGTTAAGGTTTTAACAGTTGCAAAGCAGATGTAGTACACTTATAATACTCATAAAAAATACAAGTACCTCCAAAATACTTGATTAAAGGTAATGGTAGTAATTGTTTGTCTCCACCCCTGGTTCTGAGCACTGGTATCTCAAATATAATGATTTCTATAAAAAATATCAGCTCAAAAAACATGGTCAGATTTAAAACATGCAGATAGCATTTCTACAATTCCACCTTGAATAGGCTTATTAGCACTCAGTTGTTGACCTTCCTAAGTTGATACACTTGGTGCAGGTCACTGGTGAGTTGCGGACCCTGTCTTCTAGAAATTATGCACCACTGGTTCACCGTAGCCAACATAGAGGGTTTTGTGTCACTGGTCAGTTCCAGACGTCTGGCCAAGTGTAGCGTTTATCTTGCTAAATCACTTACACATCTGCTACATGAGCTGTGCTGCTGGTATTTTGCGGAGCAGGTTTTTGCAAAACAGATGAAGGCTGTGGTGTGGCCTGGGCTGAGCGGTAACAGGTATGGATAGTTATCAGACTGGAGCTGCAGCTGCTTTCTGCTTATGCTGTTTGGTCGCAATCTTGCCCAGAAAAAAAGTAAAATACACTTAGTTGGGGTTTCTAAAACTATAATGTGCCCATTAACCAGCAGGTTGTGCTGTGGCAGCACACACACACACACACACACACACAAACACAGAGCCACGCAGAAAAGCACAGTCTTGTTTTGCTGTCTCTGTGACGAACTTGCATTAGATCTTAATAATACTACAGCTACACACCTACACTTCTGCCAAAAAAGTAACTAGAAATAAAACACGACAATAGTTTGAGTCTTTACAATTTAATTTCAATAAATTAAGCTATAAAAGAACTTTGTTTTTATGAAGACCAGACAAAAATAAATCTCTACAGAGCTGCAAAAATCAGATTTTGTTTGTTTTAGGGGCACCAGGCCCCTCATAACCACCCACTACCCATTAACCAGGTTGCACACACCAGGCACACACACACACCACACAGACACACACACACACATATTACTATCTTCACAGACATTATCTTTGTGAGGTCCTTCAGAGACTCCAATAATGACTAGATGTATATAATTTTATGCCTACACCTAACCATAACCTTAACCTCAGTAACCAAAATGCACATCTTTACCTCTTTTAGTTTCTCAGATAAAACATAAGTGATTTGAAGTCATTTTTCTTTTATGGGGACCTCTCAAATGTCCCCACAAAGCCCAAAAAATGAATAAAAGTGATTTTAGGGGACAAAAAGGTCCCCACAATGCCATAAATACCCCCCCCCCCTCCCACCACCACCCCCCACCCACACACACACACACTCCATCACTTCACTACAGCACAGGCAGGCATCTCTTTAAACCTTCCACCCAGAAACAGAGGAAACAGTCCAGCAAAAGTGGAAACGATGCTGTCAAGTGTTTTCCAGTGCTAGTGAAGAGAAAGTGTGTGTGTTTGTGTGCCCAGTCAGCCTCACCCCTGTCTGGCCAACACACACCCTACTCCTTCTCTCTCTCTCTCTCTCTCTCTCTCTGGCACACGGTATTCATTACGCCTCTATTTGCAAGTTACTCTGCTTGAATGGGAATTGCCATAGTAGTCTGTCCCTTCGGACAGAGAAATTGCGTGAAATTGCACAATAATGTGAGGATTGGAAACATATTTTTTCGATTCCTGTGGAGCGAGTTGGTTCTGTCATGCAAGGAGTGAAGCTCAAGGTGGTGTAAAAGGCATCAGGTCTTCTTAAAGGTCCCATATTATGAAAAATTTCACTTTTCTGTTCTTTGGACATCCATTTGTGTCTATACTGACTCTGCACACTGTAAGTTTGATGAAAATGATGAAAATTGTGTTTAGTATTAATTTACTAATGTCAGAAATCATGTGCTTAAACGAGACTTTTAGATCTCTCCCTCTCTTCTACGTCACAGTACGAGATATTTGAATAACTCCACCCTCCTATCTGAGAACCTCCGCCCACCAGATAGAACTGCTAGCGCTTCCTGATCCGCCATGTTTTCTTGCAAGCGCCAGCGTAGGAATCGCAAAGTCTACCAACGGAGTGTTGTGTTGAACATGTATTGCTGTATGGATGGTCTGTTAGCAGCAGCCATGTGGATTATTTTCATGTGAGGTAAACACTCGCCGTGCTGTCTACACCCCAGTTGTGGAGTGGGGTGTGGGCAGCAGCGACTCATTTGCATTTAGAAACACTATTGAGAAACAACCTGTTCTGAAAGGGACTGAAATAGAGGAGTAAAAAGCAGGTGAAAATGCCTAATCTGAGTGGTATTTTCAGCAAACTACCGTAAATGTATAATGTGGGATCTTTAATGAGACGTGTTCGACTGTTTCTGTGAAGAATTAAATCTCTCATTATCCTAAAACTTTCAAATATTCTAAGATATATTTTCAATTTGTTTCTCAGGGCATTTCGTATTTTTTCAGGAGCCAGAAAGAAAGATTTGTGTGTTTTTTTCTGGTCTAGCCCCGCACCGATGATGTCTCCTGCCCTTTAGTTGTGCTCCCAGGCCCTTGCAGGTGTTTGTAAGACTTGGATGCCATTGGAGAGCTGGGATCTGGAAAGTGGATCTGGGAAGAGCTCTGTCCAGCTGTCAGTGTGGGGAAAAAACCTCCTCTGGTGGGAAGTGAGGTAGAGAGAGAGCTGTGTTCATGCCAGACTTGAGTTCCTTACCCTGCCACACACACTCACACAATAACACACACACACACACACATACCCCTGCTTATTTACGGGAACACGGGGGGCTTGCTGCACTCCATCTGGGCTTTACTCTGAAGCAGAGCTCTTAAGGTTGGTTCTCGATCGCCTATCAGGATTTCCCACTATTGGTCTGCAATTTTCCTCCTAAGTGTGTGTGCAGATGTCACGGGGATTTGTTTTAAATCAGATCGGCACTGCTCATGCTAAAAAATGAACAATGAGGCTTTTGCATGTACGTGGTAATCTTTATTTTGCCACTTGAAATGGAAGTGATGGGAGGAGGGCAGAGAGCAAATGAGAGTATTTTAATACACCAGAGAAAATGAGACTGAAACAGTTTCTCCAAACCAAGAGGTCAGGCCCAGAGCTGGAAATCTTTCTCTCACAGTCCCTTTCTTTCTTTCATACTCACTCCAACTCTCATTCACTCTTTCTCATTCATTTGCTCTCTCTCTCTCTCTGTCTCTTTTTCTTATACTCTCACGTGTCTCACTCACCCTCCCTTTCTCTTGCTGTTTCACTCTCTCACTCTGTCTCTCACTCTCTTAGTTTCTCTCTCTCTCTCTCACTCTCCCTTACTCACTCTTTCTACTTCACTCGCTCTCTCTGTGTGTCTCTTTTTCTCTCACACACTCTCACTTATATCACTTACTCTCCCATTCCTACTTATTTGCTTTCACTTTCTCTGTCTCATTCATTTTCTCTGTCCCTCTCTCTCTGTGTCTCAGTCTCTTTCTCTCTCCACTTCACTGAATGTCTGAAGCATGAAAATGAGCTGTTTGTGAAGGCAGACCCAGTTCTTTGGCACTGTGTGTGTGTGTGTGTTCTTGTACTCGCTACTTAGTGAGAACCAAAATGAGATTTTAACCTGCAGAGTTAGGACATTTTTGGCAAGTGAGAACTTTTTAGTGGTCCTCACGTCTTCAAACTGCTTTTACAAAAACAACAACAAGAAGTTTATTTGCAAAACTAAAAGTGTAGAAAGATTAGCTTTTGGTTACTCAGGTTATGGTTAGGGTTATGTTTAGGGTTAGGTGTAGTATTATTTAGATACAGTAATATAGAAGTCAGTGGAGGTCCTCACTACTATATAAGCACAAGGATGTGTGTGTGTGTGTTTGACGTTGGCTTGAGGAGGACCGTGTGGGGCCTGCACCAGAATCCCAAAGATTCCCAAAGACCCCAAACAATGTGGGAAACACTCAGATGTTTGGATAAGGCCACTGGCCAGTGAAACTTTTCAACAAGTTTGCTGAATGCAAGTGTACAAAAGGAACCACATTGGTGATCATCTTCATCACTCTTTTTTAATGTCATGAAGATGAGATTGGTTTCTCAAACTCAAATGCATATACATTAAGCTCATATCCACAAGTGTCCTCCTGCTTGGCATGCGTTACATTCATGCGGCTGCTGTAGTGCTTGGCTCCAGTTCTGTTTGGAATCCACCATGATCCAACTCTTGCTAGTGGAGGAGGAGGTGCAGAATTTCGGGGTGTATTGACGAGCTTAAGCACATAAAACTGAGCACTGTCAAAGCAAACAGCAAGACGGGAGCAGTGGAGACGCTAACCCGATCTGGGAGCATAGCACCCAACCCTACCCAATTATAACGTCCTCCGTGCAGCCGTATCAATTTCCTATCACTTGGTTACAAAAATATAATAAAATAAATCATGTTATAATTAAATTGTGTGTAAATACTAAACAGAGTTCTTGCATCAAAGATATGATTATGGAACAGTGAGGTGTGGTGAGGGATAACGGGATGATGACTGATAAGATAAATACACCTCGTCTGTACCTCTGATTACTGGCATTCAGGTGCATCCCATGCAGCCAAGAGATAAATCAAACCAAACAAATGAAAATAGAGCAAAGCCATTTCAAGGCACATCCTTCAGGGCAAAACCTGGTTACAGTAAATGTTTATTTAATGTCTTTAGTGTAATAAAAATGGAATCAGCAGGGATGTGTGGAATTAGCTTTCTAAATTGTCTTGATATTGCCCAGAATGTATGGGTGCTTTGTTATTAATTTTCCATTGAAGATAGGAAGCTAAAAAGGCTTTCACTTTAATTGTTACATGTACATTTGATGGTTGCTTTTAAGCCTGGGATCTAATTATTTGACTATTGGATTCTGCACTTAATCACCGCTTTTTTTGATCTTTGAGTAGTATTTAGGAGTGTACTGTCCTTGAATTTGAAAAATATCCATTAGAATTCTAGTAAAAGTATTCTAAAACTACTCTAGATTACATTACATCTTACATTTAAGGGTTTCAGTTTGCAACATGTGTTTCCAAAGAGTTTCTTTCATTCCAAAAATGATGAGGACCAGACAATAAGACTAATCACTTTAGATTTCAGGTATATAAAAACCTACTGGTGGCAATACTACATATTAAAGTCTCAGTTTACAAAAGGAAAATGATATACTGATATACTTAGGGTGCAAAATGTAACAAGGCCTGTTTTCAAAAGAAATCTAGAAAATAGGTCAGATGGTGGTGTAACGGTTAGGGTGTTCACCCCATGATCAGAAGGTTGCCGGTTGGAATCCCAAGTTACCACTGAGGTACTCATGAGCAAGGTAGCGTCCCCAAGCACGGCTTCCCGGACGCTGCACATGGCAGCTGCCCACTGCTCCTTCACGGATGGGTCAAATGCAGAGGTCACATTTGGCTGTGGTGTGCCGTGCTAAGGTGTGTTTACAATGACAATCACTCACTTTCAAAAAATGGCATTGCTTTCATTATAACTATAGCCATGTAGAGAGTGAATGCTGCTAATACTGATAATACTCGGAAGTACTCAACGTAATACTTAAGTGATATAACAAAGTATAATTACTACAACTATAGTGCTGTGGTGTAGAAGTACATTACACAACTTGTGCTACTGTCATTTAGAAATGACGAAACTAAAATAGGCTATAATATTAGGCTAGACACATCGGATTTAAAATTGTGTGCGAAAACCTTTTTGGAACTCTGATCGAAAGCCTTAGAATATCAGCCCAGTTAGTATTTGAACAGATTTGTGCAAAATCTGGCCTGAAGCTCCACAGGACTGTGCGTCGGTGCAGTATGCTGATGTAACAAGCTCCTCATTTAGACAATCATCCACTCTTCTCCTTCACTCCACTCTCCGAAAACTCTAGGTTTACAGGCGGAGCACTCCGTTTGTGGGGCGACCTCTAGAGACGTCCACGCTCAGGCGCTCAGGCATCACTTCACGTACAAACACTCCCCCACACTCCACCGTTTTGGGCTAATGGCAGACTCTGAGCCCCGGCCCTAATCAGTGAAGGTTATGAAGGCCGCTGAGCTGTTCCACATGTGCAGAGGAGCGTCAGATCAAATTAAGCCTGTGTGGACAAAGGCCCTTTTTTTGCACACAGGTGTCTGGGGAGGGGGAGCGAGGGCAGTTTAGAACTGATGTGCTAAAGGAGTCTGTTATGCAGGGATGGAGTGGGTTGGCTCTTAACCCGCCCCCTTCCCGTGCAGTTAACCCTGTAAGGGCTTTTGTACTGATAAAGCAATTAGAGGGTCTAGCTGTTGGCCTGTTTGTTTGCGTCTGGATTGTGATTGTAATGAGTGTTTAGACTGGCCAAACAATTACACTCAAAAAGGTCCTGATCATCGCTGTTTTTATCATGTAAATCAGAATTTTAACCTAATGTTTGGTGAGTGGATGACTTCATGCTTTGACTGCAAGCTTAACCAAAGAACATGACTTATTATATGACTTGATAGTAATAGATCTATAATAGTACACAATAAGCCCTAATGTTACACAGGTTACTAAATAATAAGCCTAAATTTGTAGTTAATTGCTAATACAGTGGAATGTGTGTTAAGGACTTAATACAAACATACCCAAAAATGCATTATATAAGATTTGTGTAATTCTACTGAGCCATGCAAGTTTCTCTTCGCCTCCCTCTGTCTATCACCATTTTGCCACATTTACAATAAAGATACCAACAATACACCCCCTCCATCCTCTCCGCTCTGGCTGCCCAGCAACAGCAATGCAGCTGTGTTGGGGGCGGCTAATTTTTGGTTCCTTAGTCGTACCCTCAGTCTGCACGGAGCTAATTCTTTCTGGCTATTCAATTGAATTCTTCATGCAGTCCCTAAGCCCCTTTACAACGCTTCCCCCCACCTTCTCCCCTCAACCCCCTGCTCCCAGCTATATAAACTCCTTAGCCACGGCCACGAACACTGAGACGCTTGTACTGGGAGTCATTTCTTAAAAGTCAATAAAACATTCTTGTGAGATTTAGCCGTTTAGGCTAACGAGGAGCGTTAATGCGCCAAGGTATTGTGGGTAAGCTGTGATAACCAATTCGGAGCGATCCAGGGACATTAGAGGCCGACTTAAGCCGCCGTGAAATGAATTGAAACGCAGATGTCTGATATTGTAAATAGAATGCCAAGAGAGAGGCAGAATTTGTTAACCGAATCAACAGATGGCACTTAAGCATGTGGAGAGAGAGAAGTCCGAAGCAAGCCATTAACCCATCCGATGTCCAAATGTCAGGATGGGTTCAGTACGTCACCCTTGTGAGTACATTGTTATTGCTATGGTTCAGGAGTGCTGAGCTTCAGAACACTTAACAGACTAGAAATCACCTGATCCACCGGGTCCCTTATCAACATCTGTGGCATGTTTAAAGTCTCCTCAGAGCTCGTCTCTATCGCCGTGCAATACTGACTTATCACTAGAGAGACTGTCTCCAGGTGGCTCTAGCCTTTATGCTCCAGTGCTTAAATCAGATTAGGCGAGAGCAGCCTCGGGGCTGTGAGCGCCGGCCAGTCTCCTCGTCGCAGGACCTGGCCCTGCACTTCACCTCATGATCTCTCTCTTTCTTTCTCTTTCCCCCACTGTTACCCTCCTCCTCCTCCTGCTGCTCCTTGACAGCAAGGTGATGGAGGAGTTAGCACTCTGAAGATGTTAAACAAGCAGTTTTTCAACTCAATTTAATGGAGACCAACAGTTCTCCAGGCCTAATGTGACAAACATTGTGAACGGTAGCTTATCTACAGGCTACTTATGATTAAAAGTAGCTAAGCCACAGCCAAGCTACTGTTTTAATATAGTAGTTAGCTACACTACAAGCCACAGGAGGAAAAAGTAGCTAATTGCACACCGCAGCATAACACACAGTGCACCACAACCAAATGTGACCTCTGCGTTTGACACATCCATGACGGAGCAGTGGGCAACAGCTTGAGGTTGACGTGGTAGTGCTAAGGGACATTACTTTGCTCATGAGTACCTCAGTGTTACCTTTACCAACTGCCTCACACATATTAAGTATTACAAATTATATCTTAACTGTTTCATCCAGTAATACTTCATGTACTGTAGGTGCTGTTGGACACTCTTAAAGTAAATTAATTTTACAAGTGTGAAAATGCTATAAGTGATATGAAAATCAATATTTTCTAACAATGTGATGTCAAATCACAATAAGGTTTCAGTGATGTTTTGGAAGAATTGAGTGTTTAGATTTTTGGCTTGCATAATTTACACAAAAAACCGATTTGAGTGTAAATCATATGTTTTAATACATTTAAAGTTCTCATCAGGAGTGACTTCTATTTCCTACTTTCAGGGACAGTCTGCCTGGAGGAAATTAGGGTTAAGGGTTTTGCTGAGGGACCCAGTGACGGTAATGCAGGATTCAAACCCACAGCCTCTTGGTCCAGAGGCGAGTGTCCTAACCACTAGACCACCATCATCCCATCACCATCAAAATATAATCTGGTAGACAGTGTTGGGGAGTAATGGAATACATGTACCAACGTTATGTATTCAGATTTCAAATTATGGGTAACTGTATTCCATTACAGTTACACTTTTGGCAATTAAATACCATTCAGAAACACCTAGTAATCTTTGTAAAGAGAGAACAATAATAATGTTAGTAATGAAATGAGTTTTGCCACATTACATTGCTACTTGCAATATGAAAGATAGTAGCTTTTAAAGCTACAACATTTTAAAAGTAGCTTCACTACTGATCACCTACGGAAAAAAAAAAAAACCCATTATTAGTATTGCTAATTGTAGTTACTCTCCAGCACTGGTAACATTGCCGTTCCAATTCCCGTAATACACCGCCCCACTATTATATTCTTGAATATAACTTGGCAGCCGAAATGAGCTTTGCACTGCTTTCTTTGGACGCTTGCATGTAAGGGAGGATGGTTGTTTTTCTTAGATAAACTTGCTGGAACTGAACTGAAATGTTGAAATCTATTTTTTCCCAGATCGCTTGAATTGTCTTAGGGTGATGCTGTGGTGGAGATGCTCTGTTCTTGCAGACAAAGCTTTAATGAGTGTAGCTGTGGCATGGCACTGAGCACTGCTCCACTGGGCAACTGCTGTTTGATGGGAATGTGTGATGAGCCGAGCGGAGAGCCTTTATTAGAGCCGCCTGCTTCTTTGATGTGAAGCACAGACCACGGCATAGCACGCTGCACGCATATCTGTCACTAGCCCAGCTGCACCGGGCTCAGCCTGCCTCTTCACCTGCATTTGTGTGTGAATTTTGGGATTAGTTCACAATTTTTGGAAGTTGTGAGGACCTGATTATCACTGCAACTTAAAATAGTGATCCCCACAAAAATGTCCTCACAAAGCCACAAAAATCAGATGAGCCTTGTTCTTTCTTCTCTTTTATAAAACCACCATTTCCTTACAACTGCCTAAAACCTAAATTTAGTTAATTAGGAAAAGTTGTATATTATCATTTTAGCATTTATTTGAAAAACTAAAAACTTTCCTTTATGTTGAGGCATTATTAGAGTGTAATATTTGGGTATATTAAGGTATATTAAAATTGAAATATATCCATCACAAAGATTAGCAAGAAGAAACTTGAACTACAAGTTTCAGATACAAGAGCCCTGTGTTTGTAGCATATGTTGTGTGAGGGATGAGATGAAATAAATAGATGCTTTTTTGCATTGCAGTCGACAGTTGTGAGTTTAGGAAACACATGAGCAGCCTCTTTCTCAGTTTCACTTTCCCTCGTTCATACGGTCACGCTTCCATTTACCCCGTTCCCCCAGTTATGGTTCCCTTTAGCATCATGAATCATGATGGCACGGTTCAAGGGAGTGTGTAAAATTTGCTTTACCATAAAAAGGACTGGTGTTGTTCTCTCTCTCTCTCTCTCTCTCTCTCTATTACTCCTTACTCCCTCGGGCTAATGTTGTTGTTGTTGTTGCTCTCTGTCTAACTCTGCTCTCGGCTCCACATCAGCGCAAAACTCGCCACTGGGAACTTTGTCAAGTCATGAAAAGTAAAATCTGTTTCTGCCTGCAGTTGTAAAGCAGCTCTGTATTCTAACCTGGCCCTTTCATGCCTTTTCAACTCTGGCTTAACTTAACGCTTGGAACGAGAGCAGTTTTCCATCCAAAAAAATGGGGGTGGAATACTTCATCCATTTAGTAATAGCAGGGGCCTAATTATTCAGCCTCATCCTAATATATCCTTTTGATATATGGAGTTTTATATTTCTTGCCTGTTTGCGTGCTCTGCTGTATATCTTTGCCATGTCACACAAAAAAATATGCATAGATGAGAGACCTGTCAAAACACTCATCCTATAATGTGGTGATATACAGTGGTGGTGTTGCGAGATGAGAAAAATAAATTATGGGTTGTAACAGATACTAACACCTTGTGTTTGCTCTGCATAAGGTGTTTATAAAGGCTTCATAGAGAAACGGGGGAAGGCTTTTGACGGCCGACATTAATGCCCGAGTTGTAAGTCAGTTTGGCCCGGATGACATATAATGCTCGGCTGGAGTGGAGGTTCCAGTTGCCTAAAAGGAGCACAAAGAGCTCACAGTAGGGCCCAGATGACTGGTGTGTGTGTGTCTGTTTTTAGCTCAGCACAGACACTCTCAGACTCAGAGGGGGTCTGGACTTTTTTCTCTCACTTTTTGAGAATTTTTGCTTGTTGTTTTTCCCCCCCTTTTCTGATCACTAAAGCAAGGCTGGCACTGCTTGTGCCATTTTTCTCTCTCTGTGGTCCAAAGTGTTAACCAGACACTTAATTTATTGATATGAGCCAAGAAATGGAGAAAAGCACACACTGAGTCAGAAATAGCTCTGCACACACAGCAATGTGCAAATACAAACACACACACACACACACCCCGACCCGCATAATTGTGCTCACTAGTGTGTAAGAGAGACCTTCAGTTTTATTTACTGTTGCGACCTAACTATGCATGTAGTGTTGCTGTTCCTAATTTGGACTGCAGTATATGGCTGATTTGTTAGATAAGTCGTATTTTTCTCACGAAGCCAAGTGTTAAAAATGACATTTCCTGTGTCTTTGTTTGGGGAAGTGTGTGTGGCAGAGTATCCTAAACTAGATTTTATTTTTAGCCAGAATGTGCAGCATTTGTCCCAGCATGTGTACGTGTTTGTGTGTGTGTGAGTGTGCAGGATGTGACTTGGTCTCGGCACTCTGTGTGAGAGAAAAAAAAGCGGAATATTTGTCATTTCTGTTTCACTACAACGTGAGACGACAGGACAGTGAAAACAGCAAACAGTAGATTCCTTTTGTCACTGCTTGATTTTTGCAACTTAGAAGATCATTCCATATATTGATCCATTTTTACTGACACAACCGCAAAAGTTTTCCTTCCAGCCTTCCAGAGTTAATTTTGGTGCATGTACTTACACAATTACTTAGCGGTAATTGTTCTATTTGGTGCTTTTGGTGAAACTACATTTGTATCTTTATATACTCATGAAAATGATCAAACCACTATAAAAATAAATTATTTAATGTGTTTATATTTATCCTTCCACTCACACATACATACTGTACACATACACACACACTCACACACACTCATTGAGACAGGCAGTAATAAGTAGCTGGTAGTCCAATGGAGCTTGAAGGTCATGAATGATGAATGTCATGGGTGTGTGTGTGTGTGTGTGTGTGTACTGTGTCAGCCACACAACACAGCTGGTCTCTGCCCTACAGGACAGACTCAATACGAGTGCTGTTACTCATCTCAGAGCTCCACTCCCTCAAAGCTCACAAGGCATTCACACCTGCTGCTCTACACACACACTCATACACACACCGACTTCAATCCCTTTTTGATGAGTCGCTGTGGTTTGATCTCTGTTTGCTGACACTACAAGTTCAAGCGTACCCATCCCTCCCTCCATCCCTCTCTCTCTTCTTCTTCTTCTTCTTCTTCTATCCCTCTCACTCTTTTTCCTCTCTGTCTTTCTCTCGCTCTCTCTCCCTTTCTCTCTCTCTCTTCTAAGCAGATCTGCAAACACATTTAGCTTTGTAAAATCCTCAACTCACCTCACACAGTGGATTATGTCTTGTGAATATCCCAAATCCAGGCTTTGTTTTGCATTTAATTGCAAGGAGTCTTGACACATTTCAAGGCAGAGGCCTGTGTCTGTCCTTCAAAGTTATACTCAGACTCTGACCATCATCATCAGTCATCTTGTGCAGTTTTCTTCAGCAACAGCAACGACTTGAGGGACTGTTGTTTTAGCTGTGAACCATTTCATGTGAAATATTGATCACGCCTTTTCCATTTTCCATTCATGAATTTGTAACAGCTGTCCCGTAAGGACGAGCTCCTTGATTAAAGCGCTCAATCGCATGCATATTCAGCGTCGAGCGGCCCACTTACAGATGAAAAAATATGGAAGTACCTGCGCTGGAGTTAAAGTAGGCCTGCAGTGAGGAAAGCTGAGTGATAATGGCGAGGGTTTGTGGCAGGCCCGCATTTAGAAATATTAGCTTTGGATAATGTCCAGAGCTTTTCTGGGTCTCTTGCCAGATAAGCCTTCTGCAAGCCTGGAGTACACACTCTACACCCGCCCATCACCCGCCCCCCACCCTCTTTTTTGGGGGGAAAAATTACACAAGAGCAGAAATGTATGCAGGAATGCAATTGCGCTCCATCATCCTCCTGCATTTAACTGCTAAATCCAAGGTGAGGCAGCGGTAAAAATAAATAAATGCTTTCCTGTAGTGCTCAAACTCTGGCTGTAAGATTTAAGTAGGGATTCTGGGAATTACAGTCCATTTACACTGATCTGCAACCACTTAGACCATCTTTCTAATGGGTGTAGAAAACTTTACCCCAGACTCCAGTTTAAGGTGATACAGATGTTGCTTTTATTTGATATTTGCTAACATCACAAGTTCGCTCTTATTTTCACTTTTTAATTTTTAGGAAGGTATCTTAAACTTCTAGCTCTATCTGAAGTATGTGAAATATGTGTGTTGTACAACTTTTGAGTTTTGAGATTAATGTACCCAGGGAGATCTGATCCACCCCCTCCTGTTTTTTTTGTCTTCCACGTGTTGGGTATCTCTTCACAATGCTCCGTGTCATTCAGGATGAGTGTCATAAGTTCACTCTCTCTCTCTAGTCCTCTGTGTGACCCCAGAGCGAGCAGGGGAGCCTCGCCTGGGGCATCGCATTCAGCCCGCCGTTGTAGGTGTGCGGCATGAGCTCAGCACTCGCATTCATTTGCTAATGAAATGGCATGAGTTAGGAGGACCGACACAAATACTCAGCACCAGTGTGAAGAAGCTGTGTGATTAGGTCCCCGAGAAATGCTGCAGGGAGTCTTACACAAATAGTGCTCTTAAAGGTACAGCTACTGTAAAGAGGTTATAATAAAATAGGAAATTTAACAAAATGGCAAATATCGATTATTTATGAAGGTTTAAAGACTCTTTTAATTTTAGGGCTGTGGATCGGTTAGATCAGAAATTCTGTATTATCTGCTGTATTATGAGTAATGAGTAATTATTTGTCATTGTGAACGAAATGTGACCTCTGCATTTGACCCATCTGTGAAGGAGCAGTGGGCAGCTGACGTATTCAGTGGTACCATCACTGGGACAGTTGGTTTTGTAACGGTTAGGGAGTCTGCCCCGTGATCAGGTCATCAGTTTGAATACTGTACTGGTAAAGGTACCACTGAGGTACTCATGAGTAAGGTACTATCCCCAAGCACAGCTCCCCGGATGCTGTCCATGTCAGCTTCCCACTGCTCCTTCACAGATGGGTCAAATGCAGAGGTCACATTTGGTTGTGGTGCACTGTGTCCTGTGGTGTGGTGTGTTCACAATGACAAATAATCACTAACTTTCACTTACTGGCCTGGAACTTGAACCGGCAACCCTCCGATCACGGGGCCAACTCTCTAACCGTTACCCTACCAGCTGTATTGTAAAACAGGAATCTTTAGTAAATAAGTTTTTTTTTTCATTGTGAAAGTGTAAAAGCTGTGCTTTATTTTAGACATGTAGGCCAGCCTGGTCACAAATGACATTCTTCTACAGTGTTTTTAGGTGATATTGTGACATCTTTAGAGATCTCAGGCCTCCACATGCCGCAACAACACAGAAAATGTCTCTATCACACACACTACTTGACTTGTTTACTGACTGCTTTTGGATTCACTCTCTCTCTCCCACATACACATACACACACACTGATTTAAATTTCAATGGTAGGGGCTTGGTCTCATACAGCTACACAAGTGACTGTCGTTGACTGCAGCAGGCAGTATTGGGCCGGTCAGTCCAGAAGCCATGGCCTGTTTACGTAACAGTGACCAACGTATTTCAACAGGCCATGACTTTTCCACTGTAGTTTTTATTTCAAGAATATTTCTCTTGTATAATTTTATCTTGCTTGTTCACATTTAAACTGGTTTAAATTGATTAGTTAATATGTGAATCTGCACACAGTTTCATTTAGATAGAATAATACATTTAGAGAACAAATATAATTACTTAATGATTTATGAGAATATGCAATAATATAGTCTATACATATCTGTTTTAAGAAATGGAGAACTTAACATTTATCTTAAGTATGTTGTATGCAGTTATCATATCGTTTATGGTTATAATACATGACTTACATATATTTTTCACACCTCTGAAAATTTATGTGCCTTATGGAATAATTAAGTATCTAAATATAATTTACAATGATCAAATTACCACATAATATTACAACTATGAATGAATTGCATAGAATCAGTGTGTAATAGTAGGTCATATATAACTGTTGTAAAGTATAATTTTCCCCAGACTTATGATTATGTGCGTTATGAAGTCATCTCATGTCTGGGGAAATGATTCTAGAAAATGATTTACAGAGTGATTATGTGCATTATGAAGTGCATTCCCTGCGCACTTTTGCCCTTCTTTACAGGGCAAGAAGCTCAAAATTCTGTTCTTCCCATCATGCTGGTTGAAAGATTAGTAGAGCGCCATCACAGCCTCTACGCACTCATGCTCATTTCGGTGGCGGGAGGCTGGAGTCCTGCTGGGCCGGTGCTGTTTAACGATGTGTGTTTGTCAGAGCTGAATGGAGGAGAGTTAAACAAATGGAGAGGCTCCTCACTACCTCTCTGTCTCCTCCTGCAAACAGAGACAACCGGGGTGCACCAACGCAAACACGGCCCACACAAAAGAGCTGTGCAGAGGAGGAGACCGCTGACTGGTGGGCAAATTACCCAGGCTGTCTGACCAGCTCATTCATACTGACCGCTAGTGCTGGCCTATAGTCTGGATTTCTGACCACTTTTGTGGTTCATTTTATCACCAGAAAAAGTCTTTGCAAAAGTGAAGGGTGCGTTGATGGCTCATGGCATCGCTGTCACACCACCTTAAATTGAGGGTTAAGCCTTGATGCTCTATGACAGCACTTTTAGAATATACTATACAGAATATATTCTGAGGGCTGTAAGATGAAACATGACCTACATGCCCTAACATAAAAATATTTGGAATAAGGAAGAAAGTTATTTAAGTTTACTCGGTTTACTTTAAAAACTGGCCAGATGGGTCTGGAATTTGAACCGGTCACCTTTCAGTCACTGGAGCGACTCCTTAACCATCATTCACAATACTGTATTTGTAAAGAACTGAGTTGAAAATGAAAATTACTGCAGATGTGCAGTCTATGTTTCAAATGTACAGTATTTTACTGTCAGAAAATATAATAATACTGTGTGGAGATGGATTGTAAATGTACGGCTGTTGTTTACAAAACAGAGACTAAACAGGTGTACAGAAGCTTTACTCTCAGATATACAAGACTGTATAGCCTCCTCACGCCACATACTGCCAACTCAAGTAGTCTGTCCGTCAGCACCACATCAGCCTGGCACCACTAGTGATTATTGTGTGTCCAGCCACCATCTGGTCAGCAGTGTGGTGTGCCCTTCCCACGTAAATAGTGAAAAGGTACGCAACCTTGTGTGTCAGTCTACGATCCCCTCTCCAGCTGTAGAACATACAGTAACTGTGTAAGCCAGACTTGAGCTGCGCTGAGCTAAGCTAAGTGCTTTATCCTCTAGTAGAGACCCCATTGTTGGCTCGGGGGGGAAAGGGGGTAGAGTGGGAGTTAACTCTTTGTGATCGTGGGCCCCCCTTATGTGAATGAATGGATGAATGAATGAATGGGGCAGGAGGGATGTAACATTAGCTTTTGCCCCCTTCTTCCTTCCACCTCCATCCCAGCGTCTCTGCGTGGCTGTTGGCCGGGTTGGGGAGCCACAGACAGATATCATCAATTACCACCTCCAGTCCTGGTCCCCATATGGCCAGTGGCCGTATAGAGAGATCTCTGTTCATCCCCCTCCACCAGTCGTATGTTTGCAGGCGTCCATTAAGAATGCCGCGGGTCGCTTCATACGGTTAGGCATATGGGGGGTAAGGTTACGTAGAGGGATTTCTCAAGGCAGAGTTGAGTTGCACATTTAGCGGGAGAGGGGGAAGGGGGCAGGGCCATCTGAATTTTCAGATACGTGCAGATATAAGAGGCATCCATAAAGGTGAAAGCAATGGGACAGACAATATTTTCACCACCAGCTCCATTTCAACCGTATGTTAGACTGACTGTCATGGTGGGGGCTTTTTTGTTTTGATATTTATGTAAGCTTTCTGATTTGATCTTCATCTTATAATGTCACACTTCACCTGTTTGCTATTTAGCAAGTTGGCAGACATTTCCAGCCATCAGTCTAATTACTAAACATAGCTAGTCATTTTTATGATCCATTATCATCAGCTGTTTTATTTTTTGCTGAGATATAGGAACTGTTGTTTTGCTGAAAATGACATCTGTATGATATCAGGAGGAATCACAAAAAAGTATCATGTTAATACACAAGATATTACTCTTCTAATTGGGTTAAGATAATGCTCTGTTAGAACAGGTAAGGCATTAGCAAACTAACTTAATCATTACTACCTTTTTATTTAAAAATGTCTGTCTTGTATTGATCTTTAGAAGTAATCACAGTAATCTATCAGCTTATCATTTGTGTACTATTAAATATGTAGATATTGATTTGTACTCTTATCGCATCTGGAAAAGACTTAACCTCAGCCATGCTCCTTATTTACTAGTAGGAGAAAAACGTTTTCTCAGCAGACTACAAATTACTATTGCACTGTTGTCACTCTTGGTGAGAACATTAGCTGTCAAAGACAATTTTGGTGTAAGTGAGAAATGATTAGCATCAGTAACTTTCATATGACAGGATGTTTTGGGGTCTCAGTAGATTACCAGAATACCAATGGATTAAAGAGCCATAGGGCCAGTTAAAGAATATAGTGCCGGTTTATTTTACTTACAGCAAATCCAGCTCCAGCACACAGTTTCCTGCAATGCATCATCGATATGGATCTTACTTTGTCAGCGGGAGACGACAGGGGAAGGTGGCCTGCCTCTGCTGGTTTCACATGCACTTGCTGAGTGGTGTTTCCCAGCACTGGCACAAACACTGCAGTTCCGTTCACACTTGCTCACCAGTCTACACAAAGAGATCAGGATTAATCCGAGCTATTTAGAGTGGCCTGTGACCCGGACAGTGTTGCTTTGGAGAGATCCGCTTGAGATGACACAGCTCTATCAACAAGAGCAACACAGCGGACCACAGCTACTGCAGTGCCCAGTCTGTGTGATGCTGGGCCTTAATCTACTCATATACTTGAGGTAGTACAAACTTATATTTGGGGGTGAGGCGGTCTTGTTCTTAATAAACTTGCCTCTGGACCTCCAGAGGTTGTGGGTTTGAATCCTACCTCCAGCACTACCATCATTGGGTCCCTGAGCAAGAGCAGGAAAGCTGTCCTTGTAATTTGGAAATGGAAGTCGCTCTGGATGTGTCCACTAAATATAGCAAATCTAAATCTAGAGCACTGCAAGTGGTCTTAACTGTCATCTTTATCTTTTAGTGGTTGACTAAGTTCTCTATAGTTACTGAGGGTATGACAGCACGTCAGTTTATTGCTCAGCTAATGAAAGAGATTTGTGCATTTAGATGTCCAGTGATCTGTTTGTTTGTATATACACTTGATTTTGGGACCATGCATATACTGCTGTGACAAGAAATTTTGAGAAATGTCATGTAGACATGAAAATTGTCCTATGATTGATAGGGAGAGATTTGAAATAAAGTTGTTGATTTTTCCTCTAGGCTGAGAGGTCACTTATGTATGTGGGTGGCATGGGCAGGCTGAGCCCAAACGTGTTGTTTTACGCAAATCCCAGTCTTCCCCTTCGCAATCCAAACATTCTCCCTGATATCTGTTGTAAAATACATGACAGCCTCCCTCCCTCCATTGCTCTTGTCTTTGACGTCAGTGACCACACTGTTACATGTGTTTGGGTTAGTTAAAGCTTGTGCTGTATCAAACTTTATAGATCAGAATCCTCAAAGAGGAGGAATAACATTCAGTGTGTCTGTGCACATTGAGTGCTTATATCCTGTCTTTTAAGGCATAAACAGTCCTGCCCCTCTTCCCAATTTGTCTTTGCACTCTTTTAGCTGTTGTTTAAAACTCATACTTTCCAGGTCTCTAACATTTGTGTGCGTGTGTGGATGGTGATTGAACTGTGAGTGCATGTCGCAGACTCATCCAACAGTGGAGCCTGGAGCACACATGGCTCAAATTTAGACGTTAAAGCAAATGATTAGGAGATTAAATCTGAAGCTTTGTGATATGCAGCTAGAGCTCTCACTCCAGCAAAGGTCGCAGAGATAGCCTCGAAAGCTTCAAAAAGATTACACAGCTCAACAAAATGTTAGATTACAATGGCAGTTTTATTTTACTTGATTATAGCCATGAGCCAGGGCCTTAACTGTGCTTTTGTAAGCACGAGAGAACTTGCTTCTCGGCATATGTTGGAACACATGACCTTCTTCTGAGGACATGCAGAGGTTGGACATGCTTTGGCCGACGCATGGGTTGAGATTATTTTGAGTGCTTGCCAGAACTCAGTGTGATTTAGCAACATCATGTTCTAGCACCAGCTTAGATACTTCCTCAAAATGGGTTTGCTAAGGTTGGCTGGCAAGTTGTGGTTATCCTAGAGACAGCCTGCGGTCTTAAAGATGCTATTATGAAATAAGCGGACTCATGTGCAGAGTATATAGAAAGGCACAGAGTAATGGGATTTTGGGAGAGAGAGAGAGCTGGATAAAAGAAAGCTGGAGTGAGGTTGTGTGTGTGTTTGTTTTTGGGTGAGGTCTTAGAGGTTTATCAGGACCTCATCATACCCTAAAGTATGGGAAACCTGATATTTGTCAGATTTTTGTAGCTTTTTCAGGACTTTTGTGTATGCGGTGTCAAAGTCAAAGTAAGCTTTATTGTCATCTCTGCTGTATACTGTACAAGTACACAGAGAGACAAGATAACGTGGCTCCATTTTTAACAGTGCAAAGACCAAAGAACAAGGAATAAAGAACAAATAAGGCACATAGAATAAACAATATATAAATAGAATATAGAATATACACTTTGAACTAGAAGTGGAATATAAAATATAAATGTTGAAGTAGAAGTAGAAAGAGAGACCATTAGGATGTGGTATTCAGCCTACAATTATGGTCTTAGAATTGTCTCTTACACTGAATGTGTATGAGGTCAGTAACCTTTTCAATATTTTAAAAATCTATACAGTCTATTAAATAAAACAGTATCTTTTATTAAGTCTGAGCTAACATTCAAGTCGGATCAAGTAAGTGCAGATATTGTAACAGCAGTGGAGGACTACCGTCTGTGCAATACTTTCAATACTTTGTGCGTGTCTGGTCCTCATAAGGAGAAACGTTTTCATATTATAGTTCCAGCATTTATTTTAAAATAAAAAAGGTTTGTGTGTTTGTGTGTATGTTATTATGGATGTGAGGACATTTTTCTCTGTGTTTTGGTTTAGAAAGCCTTAGATTGAAGGCTAGTGGTTGTCTTTTTAGCTTTTGTGTCTCTGCAGACACTAATTTTGGTCTTAAAGTTCTCACTTTGATGTCAAAGAATTGAAAGCTACCCCTTATGTGGGCATTAGCCAAACGAAGCCATGTGACAAACATGGTAAAAAACAACAACATACGCACTATTAATAGAAAAACATGGATGTAATCTGTTGAAACACTTTAGAACTTTCATTCCTGTCTTACTGGCCAACCAGTCACCTTACCGATCTTGTTTGATAAGAACTGTTCTAAGTGTCCTCTTCCTGCCGCTGCTGACTGTGGAACACTTTGTAATTACTGTGTTTACTTGTTTCTTACCAGCAATCGCTCACCTGGCCAGCTGAGCAGGTCTATACGTACTGGTGTGTAATTATTTTTTTCATAAGCAACAACCTAAACCCTGAAATTCTTGTTGTTCTTCTTTCAGAAGAAGACCGGTCTTAATGGAATACTGACAATACTACCATCTTATAAACTAAAAGAAAAGTTAAAAGATTAAATTATATCATTATAGTTACAGCTTGGTAGTTACACTCTTAGAACAAATGTGTAGAAAACTTTAGTTTATACATTTTGTGTTAATATTTAATCAAGTTGTGTTGGAAAAAGTCAGATCTTTTATACAGTTATTTGTAGTTTTAAAATGTACACAACATGTGCATTTGTTCACAGCATTCAACACAATATGTGTAACCAAGGACAGCACATGTGTTAATATTATACATGTTTACACATCTTTGTGTTACCTTTCTTGACACCAACACTATGTAAAAAGTGTTAACACAGTGAATGTGTTAGAATTAACACAAGAAACATTGTCCCAAAACTCACCCATTAATGTGAAAGAATTTGATACAGTTTGTGTCCATTTTAACACCTCCTTTTTAAGAATGTACGGAAACAAATGTTTTTAAAAATAGATTAGTTGTTGCAAGTTGACTTTTTGCAAACAATGCACTGTATATGTATGTGCGTTGTCAGGTGGTGTGAAGACCTGTTTTGGTTACTGATTTACATCTCGTCAAGGAAGTGCCTCACAAAGACTGTAAAAAGTGACTCTGTGGTGTGTGTTTAAAATGATGTCACCTAATCTAGCAATGAATTAGTTTACACTATTTTAGTTTAATTTCAGCATTTTAAAATAATTTTCATCTGTTGCTGGTTTTGCAAACATAATAAAAAGCCTTTAAGCATTTCCAAAAGAAAGAGTGAATTTGTGTGTGTGTGTGTGTGTGTGTGTGTGTGTAAAAAGTGCACCTGGGCTTTTAACTACCAAATAGTTAAAATGCAGGTGTTGCATGGAAACAGTTCCAACACATTCTGCGCCACATATATTTACATTTTAATGAAACTTTCATGAGATATGACTGCAATTTTCATTCTCAATGCTTGGAAAGACATTCTTCTGTAACCTTGACCGTGAACGGAAATGTCTCTATTAGATCTAAAGTAAACAGTGACCTATGATCAAATAATTTCAGATGAGCTGCATGGGGTCAGTGTGCTCTTGCTTAATATAAGCTTCCCTTGCTTGGAGACTGAGTCTCCTGGGATTGACCCAAAACACACACACACACACAACTTTGATACACATCAGTGTGTTTAATATCCTGTTGGCACTGTGTTCAGCATCAGTTCCTCAGATGCTGCTCAGACTGGGGGCACTTCCTGGCCCTAGCTACACTGTCTCCGGCATTCACAATGGCTTCACTTAGCAGACAGTCACTCCATTACACTTTTTTGTGTCATTTTGTATTTGTGCTTGTGAACCTCGATGTGCAGTGCATACGAGTGGAGAGGTAGTGGTTAAGATCTGAATTATTAGTTGATAAGTAGTTGATAAGTAGTTGATAATGTTTTAACAATTCATAATTTTTGTATTTTCTTGCATATATTTTCATTTGATCTACAGTACATATAAAAAGTTTCACATGTTTCTTCATGAACTATGACCTTTTTCTTAATGCAAGCTTTAATGTCAAGTAAATGATTTGAAATTTAAAAAATGCTGCTTGTGTAAATATCTGCCCATTGTAAGAATAAACAAAAACAGTCCTAACTACCTTAAGCTTTTTTTTATTTGGAGAGATTATTGGCTGGAGTTTCTGGACTGCATTTTTTAAAGACTTTAAAGCCTTTTATAACGGGACTGACATTAGTCCATTATAAAACGTTTGCATTTTTTGAGATGCTCCAGTGTTGCTGTGGCTTACGCTAAGGATACATGTCTTGCCTAAAGGCAAACCTTCTCTTAGGCCTGTGAGCCTGATCGAACAGAAACATTCATTTATTCATTCATTCATGGGGCAGTTGGTAGTGTAACCGTTAGGGCGTTCACCCCATGATCAGACAGTTAATGGTTCGAATCCTGGACCGGTAAAGGTACCACTGAGGTACTCGTGTCAGCTGCCCGCCGCTCCTTCGCGACTGAGTTAAATGCACAAGTCACATTTCATTGTGGTGTACTGTTTGCTGTGCTGTGGTGTGTTCTGAATAACAAATAAGGACTCTTTTTCACTTTCATTCCACCATTCATTCATAAGTCTTTGCAAGTGTTCCAGTCCCTGCAAATAAAAAACATCCCCATAGATTTGAACTGCCACCACCATGCTTCACTGGTGGTCTTTCTTGGAGTTTCTTCAGTAAAGCCACTCTCTCAAACATGTCGGATTTATGGAAGGCTCTTGATGTTGTGAACTTGTGTACATTCATGGCTGGCTTCTCTGTGGCTTTCGTAACAGTCTAGGTCTTGTTTAAATGCTGTTATGGCAGAGCCTTATTTAGTCAGTATTTTCTGATGATACTTCTGATGATAGAGAAAATTCACGAAGAAAATGAAACAAGCACATTTGTCATTTCCTTAAGTATAAAAAACCTTGAGCAAGTTAAAGACTCAAGATGCACTTTTGCCACAAATGAAGCAAATTAAGAAATTAAGATTTGGTTTTATCTACAGTGCCTTGAAAAAGTATTCATACCCCTTAAACTTTTACACATTTTGACACCTTACAACCACAAACTTAAATTTTTTTAATTGAGATTTTCTGTGATAGACCAACACAAAGTAGCACATAATTGTGAAGTGGTACGAAAATGATACATGGTTTTCAAACTTTTAAGCAAATAAAAATCTGAAAAGTGTGGCGTGCATTTGTATTCAGCCTACTTATCTCCAACTTTATCCCTGACCTGTCTGGTGAGTTCCTTGGTCTTCATGATGCTGTTTGTTCACTAATGTTCTCTAACAAACCACTGAGGCCTTCACAGAACAGGTGTATTTAGGGGTATCAGAGTATAGGGGGCTGAATACAAATGCACAAATGCAATACACTTTTCAGATTTTTATTTGCTTAAAATTTTGAAAACCATGTATCATTTTCGTACCACTTCACAATTATGTGCTACTTTGTGTTGGTCTATCACAGAAAATCTCAATGAAAAACATTTAAGTTTGTGGTTGTAAGGTGTCAAAATGTGTAAAAGTTCAAGGGGGTGAATACTTTTTCAAGGCACTGTATGTCTGACAATAATAACATTTAACTTTGCCAAAGACATTTCAATATAGCCAACATAAAAGTAGTGATATAAATTTAGCGATGCTTTTAGCTGTTTGCAGGGTGCTGTAATTTTTTTGTTTTCCTAATAGCTCTGTATCCCCATCTGTCCATGTGGTGTTTTCATGAATTTTGTATTTTGTGTTTTGTATTGAGACCAAAAAACTAATTAACAGTCCCTCTTTAAAACTCATTGAACTAGACGCCCTACATTTGGCCACAAACATTAATCTATGGGAACACTTTGGACACCGGCATATTCCAACACTGAATTTCATATCCTGTTGGCTGTGTTATTTGTCTCGGTCCTCATATGAACTTGCCTGTCTGTCTCCTTAAATAGTAACTACACACTGTTTCTATTAAGGCATCCTTCCTTAAGAACAGAGGTCAAACTCGAACCTCAGCAGAAAAACCCTTGGGACGAATGTGTTCCTTATTGTTATTATCCCTGAAGGAATCTGTTCCAAAACCTAATAAGAGATTTGGTGTTCTCTGTGACTTAATTAATGCATTATTTATTCATTTGTTTTTTTCCACAGTAAAAGAAAATTTCAGTTCATTAGGGTGAATAAAAGAAAAAAGCAACAAGCCAAACGAGGCAAACAGGAACCTCAAGATTAAGCTAAATGTGATTTAAAACTCACAGAGATGTTGTGTGTTTGTGTGTCTACAAGTGTGTGTGTGTGTGTGTGTGTATCTGCAGGGCTAATGGCAGTGTGCTTGATATTTTACCTCATGTTGTAACTATTAAACATACAGTAGCTTTGCCCAGTATTGCCTTACATTTCCTGTGTGCCAGTTTGGCTCGATGCCTTGAACCTTTCCCCCTTAAGTTGTAATAGTGGCAGTGTGTAAAACTGCACTTTCTTCATACTGCATGAGCAGAATGTTGGCTATAAGTGTGCACGGTCGCCTGTGCTGGAGTTACTGCTTTATGTTTGCTTTAATTGTGAAAGCGTGGGCCACACTGGTCAATGCGTAAAAACACTTCACCTCTCGGGGCTGCGTGTGTGTGTGAGTGTGTACGTGTGTGTGTATATATGTGTGTGTGGGTGTGTGTAACACTGTCCTGCTAAGCACATTTTCTTGGCTGCAGTTACTGTCTTGGCTCTGTGTGTGTGTATGTGTGTGTGTGGAGGCAGTGCTGAGTGCTGTGTCAGTGGGACCTGTCAGGCATGGGGCCAGAGGGAAGAATGAAAATATTGCACACTGGCGTCTGCTTGATTAAGCCTGCACACGTGTCTGAGAGGGAGAGAGGGAGAGAGAAACATCCTGTTTCTTATCCAACATCATCTACTCATATTACTGTCACTCTCTCTTTCATTATCTAGCTTTTTAATGTCTAATTCACTTGATCAGTTTTTCATTTGATTCAGCCTGACCTTCTTTTCAAATTTGCAAACCTCTCTCTCTCTCTCTCTCTCTCCCTCTCTCCACATCCCCTCCCCCCATGTCCCGACAGAGGGATAAAACTGTCTAGAAGGAGATATAATGTCCCAACAAACTCTCCAAGAGGGCCATCGCTCTCCTCATGAAAGCTTCTTTACATAAGACACCTCACCAAGAACATACTGAACACATACCATGAATAATTATCCTCATCACAAGTCATGACTTTTAGCATTTTGAAGAAAAAAAAATAACCTGGACTTAAAGGAAGCAAAGAAATGAGTTTAATTCTCTTCTCACCTCCTTGTGTGAACTCTCGTTTCTGCTGACATTCAGGGCCAAATCAGAACTGAAAGGGTGAAAAAACTGCAGAAATATGAAACAAACCTTAGCTCACCTTAGCCAGACTGTTAGAGCTTAGGTTTGACATGCTGTCAAAATACGCACAGACTGTGCACACAGACACACACACACTCACACACGCCTTACTATCTTTGGGAGGTGCTAACTCCTACAGTGCTCAGCATAAATGAGTACACCCCACCAGATTTGTCAGAAAACCTTTAGTTTCCTTTCAGAATCAACATTGGATATTATACTACAACATACTCCCACAAATGTGGGCCATTGATTGCAAACAAGATTTGTTCATTTGCACACACAAAAAAGTGATTTTCCTAACAAATTCATTCAAGCCCATGTTGCAAAAACGAGTACGCCCCACAACAAAAACTAGTACATCTAGTATTTAGTATGACCACTGTGATTTTTAAGGACAGCACCAAGTCTTCTAAGCATGGAATGAACAAGTTGGCGACATATTGCAACATCTACCTTTTTCCATTCTTCAAGAACAACCTCTTTTAGAGCCTGGATGCTGGATGGAGAGTGAAGTCTCTTCAGAATTCTCCATACATGTTCGACTGGGTTCAGATCAAGAGACATACTTGGCCATTCAATCACCTTCACCCTGTTCTTCTTCAGAAATGCAACAGTAGCTTTAGATGTGTGTTTTGGATCATTGTCGTGTTGGAAAAGTGCACAACGACCAAGAGCACGGAGTGATGGTAACATCATCTCTTTCAATATAGAGCAGTACATCTGTGAGTTCATGATACCATCAATGAAATGCAGCTCCCTGACACCAGCAGCACTCACGCAGCCCCACATAAGGACACTGCCACCACCATGTTTCACTGTAGGCACCATGCATTTTTCTTTGAAATCCTCACCTTTCCGACGCCATACAGTTTTGAAGCCATCAGTTCCAAAAACAGTGATCTTTGTCTCATCACTCCAGAGTAGAGTCCCAGTAGTCTTCATCTTTTTCAGCATGGGCCCTGGCAAATTCTAGGTGTGCTTTTTTGTGCGTGGGCTTTAGGAGAGGCTTCTTTGGTGGACGATACCCATGCATGCCATTCCTCTGCAGTGTGGTGTATGGTGTCACGGGAAACAGTCACTCCAGTTTGGTTTTCTACTTCTTTAACTAACTGCAGTGAACTTGCATGGCGATTTTCTTCAACCCTTCTCATCAGAAGACGCTCCTGTCGAGATGTTAACTTCCATGGACGGCATGGATGTCTCTGTGAGAAGGTTACACTTCCGTCTTTCTTAAAAATTTGGATCACTTTTGGTACAGTATTCTGACTGATATGTAAAGCTTTGCTGATCTTCTTGTAACCCTCACCTTTTTTGTGTAAAGAAATGATTTCCTTTCTCAGGTTTTGTGACATTTTTCTTCTGTGTGGTGCCATTGCTGACAGCATAAAATGGGAAGGGGTTTTCTTTGTTAAGTAATGCCCTTTTATAGTCACCTCTTAAATGGATAATTAGACTCACCTGTGGTTGAATTCTTGTTAGTTAGAATTTTGTAGTCTTCAGTTTGGCTTTTCTCCTAAGACTTTAATTGGGGTGTACTCATTTTTGCAACATGGGCTTGAATGAATTTGTTAGGAAAATCACTTTTTTGTGTGTGCAAATGAACAAATCTTGTTTGCAATCAATGGCCCACATGTATGTTGTAGTACAGTATCCCATAGAAAATGTTGATTCTGAAAGGAAACTAAAGGTTTTCTGACAAATCTGGTGGGGTGTACTCATTTATGCTGAGCACTGTATATCCCTACATCCAACTTTTGACCTAGTTTTTTAGTTAACTTTAAAAAATGAATTAAACCGGGAACTTTTCTATAGAACCAGTCCTCACAAAAATTTCCTCCAAAAGTCACACACACACACACATTCACACACATGTTCATGTGAAGTGTCGTTTCTAATGGGTTCCATTGACTTTCATTATATTCTAATTAACCCCAACACTTAACCCTAAGCCTAACCAGGCCCCTGAGCATGACATCAACCTAATCCTAACCCTAAACATAAACTTAAACAAAGTCACACACTTAAACAATGTCAGGACAAGCGAAATGTCATGATTTTCTTAGTGGACAAATTCTAATAGATTCAGACATTTATGGGCATATGCTAATGGAATCAGACCTTATACGTCACAAACACACACACAGACAATGGGCCTCTTCTAAGTGCACACCTCAATGCACTGTCCTTCTCTCCTGCCTGCTAAAACACTTAGTTTTTCCCCTGCACCCCTCCAATCCATCCATCAGCGCTTGTCATCCCTCAGCGTAGCTAAATGATTCTGTTACATGGTCACGCTCTCCTCTGTCAAAGCCCTTCTGTTTCCCTCCTCCACGCTGCGCTCCGACTCTCAGCCCTCCTCCAACCTTCCACTTACGCCTTCTCACCCTGTTCCCATTGCTAAATATGAGCCCACACTCACAAGTCATAACATAAACACTCTTTTTTTTCCATTTTCTCTAATGTCTCTCCCTTTCCCTTTCCCAACCCATGCTACCTATTTTTCTCATTATCCCCATCTCTCTCTCTTTCTCTCTCTCTCCCTCCACATGTACAGTATTGTCTCCTCCTCTTCTCACTAATTCTTTTATTCCTACATACCTACCCTCATTAACACACCATTTCACACAGACACACCTTCTTCCTCATGACTCCAGCTTTATCTCGTCATTGTCCCGTGAGTGTCACTAGTTCAGATTTGCACCTGACGTGCATGTTCAGTGCTGTACAGAATCTTTGTCAGTTAAGTTTTTTATTTGTATGTTTTTATCTGCTGTGTGCTGTGCACTTACAAATGAGATAAGACTGCACACAAATGTTTAGCCACAGCTGGACAATAGCTTTAATTAGGGATGCGTCGATACCGATACCAGTATCGGTACTGATACCACCTCCCGTGCAGTTACTCGTACTCGGAACAAAATTCCCTGATACCTACTACCGATACCACATGTGGAAGATATGAGGTATTTATGTTTATCGCCACGCGGAGGAAGTGTAAATGCCACAACACTTGCCAAATAAACTGTAAACTGTGCGGAGATAAAAATGTCTGCCATCTGGAGGTACTTTAAAATAAATGATAACGACAGCAGCAAAGCAGACTAATATTTTAATATTTTATTTAATTGTTGCTTTTTTATGTTTTGATACATACTGGACAAATGCATGGATAAAAAATTGGTATGATTTATTTTATAAAATGACATAATAAGGCTCAAGTCTCCTCTAATTTATATTTTGGTTTTTGAGTTTAGAGTACCGTATTTCCCCAACGATAGGCCGCAGCTTATACATGAATTTTACAAACCTGCGTGTTGGGTGCAGCTTGCTGAAATGGAGCGGCCTATCTAAAAACATGAAAACACATTCTCCAAAAGTATAATTCAGTGCACAAAAAAACGATATACGCAGATGATTAGTTGAATTTAAATGTACTGTTCACTGCAGCAACAAACAGTTTGAAAAGCAACGCAAAACAAAGATAGATCAGTGATCCTGTCACTTAATTGGCGCTGCCACATCCAGCCTCGTTGCTGCAATGTAGAAAGGCCTTTGCTACATTACATTACATCCTAGTAAATAATACAGTCTAGGCAAAAACCAAATTTAACAGAAATAAAAGGAACAAAAGTTTGTTGTTGGCTGGGAAATATAAGTTTTTAATTTTCGTTTGAATGACTGGAGGGTGGGGGTCCTGCAGTACAGCAATGCCAATCATCCGTCTACATGTAAATTCTTCAGTATAAAATTAGCAACTCTGAAATGCAAAAATTATTAGGCTTATCTTTCTTCAAATCCTTCAAAATCAGATCAGTAAACGTCATCGTCGCCGAACAACACGATTGTGACCTGTGCTGCTTTGCTGTCACTGATGTCGGAAACGCTTTCGTCAACAGTATCGCTCTCAGATATTGCAGACGTTGCTTGTGCTGCTGGTCGGCTTGTAGGTGGAAGAAGGATTTCGGCTTTGCGAAAACCGTTCTGTATGCTTTCTGGTTTCACGTTGTTCCACGCCCATTCGCACGCTTGACTGTACGTCGAACGTCGCTGCCGGCCATGCGGAGTGAATGTATAATGTCACTAAAGAGTTGCAAAGGTCTCCAGGGGCGTGGCAAATTACGTAGATGCTTTTACTTCAGATTGGTAAATTCAGTAACGTGGCGGCTAATAACATAATAACATAATAACTCTTAGAGTTTTAAAACATAAATGAGCATTTTCTGCGGCTTATACAATTGGAGGAATATGGTAATTGATATTGTTAAAAAAAATAACAATTCTTTTAAAATTCTACTATTTTTATCACTGTTATTAATAACAGACCTACACATGTATCGGTACTCGGTATTGGTGAGTATCCAAAAATAAGTATCGGTACTCGGACTCGGTTTCAAAAAAATGGTATCAGTGCATCCCTAGCTTTAATCTTTTCATTTTAAACTCAGATCATTAATTATCAACACTAGTGTACCGACCTGCTTAACAGGTCTCTAAAACGTCTTATTGTGGTTGGTACCGGTTGATTTTTTTGTATTGTTTTCCGTGTAGTGCAAAAGAGATGAACCGAGATGAAAACAGGCTTTGTACATTTAAACAATGGTGATTAGTGACATCCCTTAGTTACCACTTTAACTGACATTCCTTTTCACCAACAATATAAATAGAGACTTTTCATTCACATATTTATTTCATTGATCCTAGTTCACCTATTAGTGATAACTGATATGTATTGTATATGAGATACTGTAGTGTTGCAGTTAATATTTATTTCTTGTGGCCTATCAACCTTATTACACCCCGCCCATTGTATCCATTTCTGTCTTCTGCTTTGTGTTAGAACTTCCGGTTAGCTAGTCAGATACGAGGTCTAGGCCACTTCAAGATGAACATTACATGGGAGGAGACCACTGAAACAGTTCGTAGCTCTGACGCTAAAATATTACCATACCCGAGGCGACTAATAGAGTGAGTAGATGACATGAGAAAGTGGCCTCCTGTCATTTTTAAATTACATGGTACTGTTGTAGGATTTATCTATCTATATTTTGAAAACACTTTACTCTTAAATTAGATTTTAAACATAGCTACCTCAATCTAGCAAGCTCGCTCACATTAGCGCTCAGAGTTATCCCAAACTCAACATAAACTTACCTGACAGCCTTACACGCACCCGACTTTTACACTTCACCGGAGCTTTACAGCCAAGCAGTTTCTCTGGAAACGGGTATTGGGTGGTAGATTTCCCCTCCACAAAATGAAAAGAACAAACATACAGCTCTTTGGAAGGTTTTTTTCAAATTCAGCGCCCTCAGCCTCTTCTTTTTGTGAGTAAAGCACTCCTGCTGAAAAGAATATTTCCAATTATTGTGACAACCGTGCACCCTGTGATATTAATGAACGTCAATGAATATGCTGGATAACTGGAAGTTTGCTAGCTTTTACAACGAATGTACATCATATTCAGACCATCAACTAGCACTTAGTTGAGAGTTTATAGATAATTTGCAAAATCTTTGTAAAATACTCCCGGTTTGTGTTCTGTATACACTCGAGCCTCCTAAAATAATGTGTTACAGACATGATGGTCATACTAAGATTGATGATCTCTTAGCTGATTACTCTTTATAATACTTTCTGGCTTAAGTGCTTTCGACAAATGTGAAAGATTTACATGCAACCATAACAAAAATCGTAGTCAGCAATTATATACAAGCCAGAGTTTAAAAGGTCAGTCCTTAATGCACACAGACTCCGGCGTCTCCATGCCGAGGTCACGGCGAGACTCTAAAGAGGTCGTTTTCCCAAATCCATCCTTGTTGCCCATGCAAAACATTCAGATCATCTTTCTTTTTTTCCCCTTTCTCTCTCTCTCTCTCTCTCTCTCTCTCTCTTTCTCTCTCTCTGTCCTCCGTTGAATGGGACGTGAACTCTCAGTGTGCAGTCATACTGTCTCCAGGCTCAACACAAACAGGAGTGACGACCCTTAAGTTCAGATGTATATTCGTCATAGACGGCTGAGATGTTTATGGGAGTGTAATGGTAATGTTATGGTAGTGTGAATGCATGCATAGACTCGGCAAGCCTCGGCAAGTCCTAGCGAAGATCGATTTGGGAAAATGTTCTCTGTGACCTCGGCACGAAGACGCCTGTGTTTCAGTCTTAAGTGGTATCATACAGCAGGGGAATATAACTTGGAGACGGCTGCTCACATGTGCCAAAATGAAGTTTGTTTGTTTGTTTGTTTGTTTACCAGTATATGAATTTAAATTTAAATTTTTACATTTTTTTGACATTTTAGTTGAAAGTGCAAATAGGAAAAAATATTGGCCACCTTCAGCAAAACTAGTGAATCTGATTTTACTTGTTGTTTTGATAAAGCCATGTTTAAATGCTAATGTTACTCACTGACAGGTAGCTGTGCAGTAACTTTAGACAAGTATGCAGTCATTTACTTTTTATAATCTTTTATTAATGAACACTGTAGTCCTGCTAGGCCAATGCTACTTTTATTTGTCCAAATAATTTAATGCATTTAAAGGGTCAAGTTGTAGAGCTTTTTACATCCCTGCTCGGTCTGTGGTCGGCCTGGAGACTGGACTTTAGACTTCTTTGTCATACAGCATGATTGTTTTTGTGGAAACATACTCTTAAAAATGTTTGTTTAGTAAGCATGGCTGTCTCACCCACATCCTGTACCATAAGGCTTGGTTGTTAAAGAAAAATATGCTGTAACGTCCAAGACCATGAGGCTAATTTAGCCCAGAATTACTCATTAGCATTTGCCAGCAAACAGAAGCTATAGATGTTTTCCTTAAATAATTTACTTATGAATCTTAACTTGCAACACTGGCCAAAGGTGATAATGTGGGTAACAGTGAATAAAAGGTAATGGAAAAAAGTGCATGAACATTCTCATGCAGCCTGTCCCTTTTAGCAGCAAGCAAAGGGATTTAAGAGTGACCAAGTTAGCTAAAAGTGTTAGGTTGCATATCAAGTCTGTGTGTTTACGTTGATGAATAATGTATTTTCAGTGTGACTCAGAGTGAGTAATATCACTACTGCAGTAGGAGTGTGTGGGTGGACGGCTGGCTAGATGAGGGAGGATGGGGTTTGCGTGTGTGCAGGAGAGATCACCGAGTTGTTTTCGTGACTGCCTGAATATATTCATTCCGCCTTTGACTTCCAAATGGCAAATATATAAAACGTGTTCTCCAGCTCTGGCACTTTGGCTGAGGCCCCAGTGGGTATAGCTTACCTGTAACAGTATCCAGAGAACCACAGGGCAGGCCCAGCTGTGCACCTCCCTGCATCTGCCCCAGTGTAAACTGGATTATGTTGCAGCTCTATGCCAGTATTGTTTCAGCGGTCGGTGCCTATCAGTTCCAGAAAGCCAGCCGTCCTCGTTTGCTTACTACTATGCAGAGTGAGGACCAGTGATTACGGAGCCAAACTGCTCCGTCAACAAATGCATATAAACTGTAAGCATGTGTGCACGTGCACACACAATCGCACACGCACACAATTGCATGCATGCACACGCCGTGCTTCACAGAGTGTGAGCGTCGTTTATTACCGATACAAGGATTCTTGTGACAGAGATGGATGATATGCTCGACTGAGTGTGTGTGTGTGTATGTGTGCTAATGTGTGTTTGTATGATGGATTGCAGCAGCACTACTCACACCTTCAGGGCCTGAGGGAGAGGATAAGCTCTCCCTGTCATCAGTTCTTTTCCTCCTCCTCCTTCTTCTGCTGGTCTTCATCCCTTTTCTAGTACGAGTTTTGCCAAACTCTAGCTACGCCAAGCAGCTTTCTTTTCCCAGTTTTCTTCTCTAAATGCAAGTCTCACGCACAAATGCACATGCATTTAGTTTGGTGAGATTACCAATATGTGAGAAAGTAGTAATCTCTGCAACCAAAAAGAAAAGTCTTTGCTTTTGGAGTTTTTAAAATGTTTTGTTAAAATCTTTTATCAGATGCTAACCACTTTATAGGTTCTCAAAATGTCTTTATTAATGTTGAGCTCTTTTATGTTAAGAAGGTTAAAGGTCAGAATAGCTCCCGTTTTGATGTGTAGTCAGCTACATTAACATGAAAAGACCTTGTTGCAGGCAGGATGCTACATAGAGGCTACGTTCACACTGCCATGCTGAAGTGACTCAAATCTGATTTTTTGCCTTAATTTGACACAGATCTGATCTTTTCAGGGCTGTATGGACACGCAAATCTGATCTTTTCAAATCGGATTTGTGTCACTTTCATATGTGGTACTAAATCCGATACATATCCGATTCACGGCCATGCGACCTGAAGGTGAACGCTCAGATCGGAATTCATGTGGCTTTTTGCTTATACGCATTTTTGTTGTTGGTGACGCAGTTGACCCGTGAAAAACGTATCAATGTGCGCATGCGTGATGTTTCGGAGGACCGAAGTGCTCACATTACAGTCAGATACAGCTCACTTGTAGTTATGAATGTGAACCGTCAAGATAGACAAATCCGATCTGAGCAAAAAATCAGAATTGACCGATGTTGCTGGCAGTGTGAACATAGCCAGAGAGTAGGGGTGGGCATTGATAAGATTTTATCAATATCAATGCCATTATTGATTCTGCCTATCAATCCAATTCCTTATCAATTCTCTTACCGATTCCTGAGTAGTTTTTTGGTCTGAAAAAAGGAGTTTTACACAGTCTTCTGCACCAAAAGCAACTATTTTATTTTTACCAAAATTATGTCTGCACAAGACATGAACACATTCATATTCATATTCAGAGTTTTATTATGCAGAGATGTTCTATGGCTTAGTAATATGAAGAAAAATAAGGTTAGGAAAAAATAAGATGAAAACACTTCTTTATCCACGTGGAATTCATCTGGATATAGAATACAATTATTTGATAACAAATAGTGCATTTTTCTATATTTATTTTTACTCTCTAACAGTTTTGGCGATTTCTGAGCATCTGGGCTCATTTTGGCCTATAACTCATTTTTGACTCATTTCTGGGAGAGAAGGCGCAGAGAGTGACGTAATGCACCACGACTCAAAACTTTGTGCTGGGAAATGATAAAATCCTTACGAAAAAATCGATCATGTTGGAGGTGTACAATTCCAATGGAACTGATCCATTGGAACCGGTTTTCGATTCCCACCCCTAATAGAGAGTCATTTCATACACTTCATTTTTCATTGCAGAAAAAAGCACATCTGAACACACAGACATCTGATTCTTTCTTCTTAAAGTATCCTTGTGCTTTATGCTTCTCCCTGACCTACAGTGTAAATGTTTCTAGTGTTGTTGGCACTCCTCAAGCGAAGGCAGCCAGGGGAGACTGTGCTTGAAGGAAAGTAGTCTTAAGAAAAGAGGACTAATTAGAGGCACAGGGGCTTTATGTCTCTCCCACTAGCTCCCATTTAGCAAAATGAGAGCACAGCTTACAAAAGAAACAAAAGAATAACTTCTTTTGTAATACCTTATCCAGCAGGGGGAGAGGCCATAACTTGGTCTATGAAGGTCATTGTCTCCCTCTGCACACTAGTGAAGTGTTAAGCCAAGCTGAACAGTTTCTTTCTGGGCCCCAAGAGTGCCATGGCCCGTCCTCTTCATGCCCTCTGCTCTCGTGTGCTGGTATTACTGTGGAGCATCAAACGACAGACAGTTTAATCCTGATATTGGCCCCCAAGCTGAGACGTTTCAGGGCACAGTAGCCACCTTGCTTCGGGAGAGTAATTCCAGAAATTGGTTTAAAAAAAACAAAACAACGGGCCTAGTGTAGCTTCTTGAGGGACCCCCTGACAGGCAGCAATAAATAGATTCTTTCTTTAACATGCCTAATCCCACTAAACAGCCTACAATCCTATTAGGAGCATGAATCATAAACCCTGCCTTGCCATTGCACTTGGGTCACTCTGCTGTCCCCCTATTTCTGAGCTTGTTTTTGTCTGAGAGAGGTCAGCTACCACTGGGGTTAAAATTCTCTCCCTTTTTTCTGTTCTTTTATACATGATTTTTTCGATGACCACAAAAATGTATCAGGCTAGGAACGTGGCTTAGTTTTGTAGATCTCTTTAACCATTTAACCATATGACTGTCATTCTTATTTCAACCTGTCTGCATTTAGCGAGAGCAAATAACTAGGTCCTGTCATTAGTGGGAGTGAACGTTGTTAATCTTTGAGACTGACTGTGTTTTTTTGTTTTTATCTCCATGTAATGAATTTACACCTTATTTTATGGCATATTTCCTCCTTCTAGATCCCAACCCTCTTGTGGGCCTCTTGCCTCTTTGAAGTGCTTTGAAGCTGATTACATGATTGTTTTTGCCTTAGAGGACCTCCAACCATTTCCTTTTCCTGTTAGATAGACAAAGCTTACAGATCAATCTACTCATCAGACAACCTTTGAACATGGGGCAGTAATGTGCTAATGATCCAGCAGCCTCTCCAGAACTTAGGAAGATCTCTGATGCTATTAGTATTCATTTGATCAGTAGAACTCTAAATCATTCATCAAGTACAGAATGAATGGTCAGGTAGTGGTTAGGGTTAGATGTGGGATCAAGGATGTATTATAGCTACGTTTAATCTTAGGATTAGAAAAAGTGTTTTATGAATATTTGGGTTAATCCTTGTACCTTGGCTCTAGTTATAGCTTAGAAGATTTAAGTCAGTCTTTTTAGTGTGACTGAGTAGGAAACACTGTGAATATGATTATTTAGGGGTATAGAGAGAAGCAGAAAAGTGGGCAGAATATAAATAGTAACATTGAAAATGAAGCGTTATGTTGTATCTGATTTTGTCTGCCACTTTTTGGAAATACGCTAACACCTGTAATAATTTTTTTTAAAGTAATTCTTGCCTGAAAAAGTCTTTTCTTTTAATGATAACTACTTTGTGACTTGAAGTAAGAGATTAGAAGTGCATGTGTGTGATGAGCTGGGAAGGGAAGGGAATGGATAAAAGAAATGAGAAGACAGAGGTTCTTAAAAAGGTTTTTAAAAAGCGTTCAAGGAATTAAAGAAAATGCTTACTTGCGGCTACTAAGTGTGATTTATTTAATTTCATGCAAACAGCTGTCAATTTTAGACGTTTAGAGAACTGTTTGTAAAACTAGATTTTATTATAAGTGAAATCAGCAGAACACAGAATGAAGAACTCACAATGACAATGCAGGAGTTCGTTTTTCAATAACCTGGAGCTGGCTTGTAAGAGATGGTACCTGCTGAGAGCTCTTTGGTTGTGTGTGTGTGTGTGTGTTCTAAAGATTTGCTCTGCCGACGTTATGAAGAACAGCGTCAGCCCACAGGGGGTCTTAAGCCTTGTGTTTCGTATGAGACAAGAGCCTCAACCCTCAAAATCATTGAAAGACCCCAAACACAAAACTGGTCTTGTGTGTTAATGCCAAGCTAAAAAATATCACAACACACAGAATACATACAGTTGATATAAAAAGTGTACACACCCCTGTTAAAATGCTAGGTTTTTCTGCTGTAAAAAAATGAGACCACGAAAAATAATTTCAATACTTTTCCCACCTTTAATGTGACCTATAACCTGTACAATTCAATTGAAAAACAAATACATTTGGTAGGGGGAAAAAATAACAAACATACAATAAGCTGGTTGCATAAGTGTGCACACCCTTGAACTAAAACTTTGCTGAAGCACCTTTTGGTTTAATTACAGCATTCAGTCTTCTTGGGTACACACCTGACATCAATTAAAGTGGCTCTGATTAACCCCAAATAAAGTTCAGTTGTTCAAGTAGGATTTCCCTGACATTTACTCAGTTGTCTGCTGCAACAAAAGCCATGGTTCACAGAGAGCTTACACAGGATCAAAGGGCTCACATTGTTAAAAGGTATCAGTCAGGAGAAGGGTACAAAAAAAATTCCACAACATTGGATATACCATGCAACACAGTGAAGACAGTCATCAAAATGTGGAGAAAATATGGGATGACAGTGACATTGGCAAAACCTGGACGTCCATCCAGAATTGATGAAAAGACTGGACGAAAACTGGTCAGGGAGGCTGCCAAGAGACCTACAGCAACACTGAAGGAACTGCAGGAATTTCTGCCAAGTACCGGTTGTGTACTACATGTGACAACAGTCTCCTGTATTCTCCATGTCTGGACTGTGGGGCAGGGTTGCAAGACGGAAAACTTTTCTTACAAAAAAGAACATCCAGACCCAATTAAAATTGGCAAAGAAATATATCAAGTCTCCCAAAACCATGTGGGAAAATGTGTTATGGTCAGATGAGACTAAGGTTGAACTTTTTGGCGACAATTCCAAAAGGTATGTTTGGTGCAAAAAACCCTACTTCACATCACCAAAAGAACACCATACCCACTGTGAAGGGGGTGCTTTTCTTCAGCTGGAACTGGGGTTTTAGTCAAGGATGAGGGAATTAAGAACAGCTCTAAATACCAGTCACTTTTGGCCCAAAATCTTCAGGCATCTGCTAGAAAGCTGAAGATGAAGAGGAGTTTCACCTTTCAACATGACAATGATCCCAAACATACATCCAAATCAACAAAAGAATGGCTTCTTCAGAAGAAAATTAATGTTTTAGAATGGCCCAGCCAGAGCCCAGACCTAAATCCAGTGGAAAATCTGTGGGATGATCTGAAAAGGGCTGTGCACAAGAGATGCCCTCGCAATCTGACAGATTTGGAATGCTTTTGCAAGGAAGAGTAGGCAAATATTGCCAAGTTAAGATGTGCCATGCTGATAGACTCCTACCCAAAAAGACTGAATTGTGTAATTAAATCAAAAGGTGCTTCAACAAAGTCTCAGTTCAAGGGTCTGCACACTTATGCAACCAGCTTATTGTATTGTTTATTTTTTAATATTTTTCCCCTACCAAATTTATTTGTTTTTCAATTGAATTGTACAGGTTATAGGTAACATTAAAGGTGGGAAAAGTATTGGGATTATTTTTTGTGGTCTCAGTTTTTTACAGCACAGGGGTGTGTACACTTTTTATATCAACTGTATGTACGTCATACACAAAAGAGGTGGTGAATACACACAGAAATTGAGATTTACTCTTTCACAATAGTTATACTTAATTAAAAACGGTCAGACTGGTCAAAAAGTCACGTCTCATAAAAAGAGTGTGTTATCAACAGGTCGACATACAGTATGTGAGCTTGCCATATGTGCTTTCGGACCGAATCCAAACACCACCACATGAATGTTCAGGCAATGTTTTATTTTGGGAATGCATGTGTGCTATTTCTCAATTACATTGTCGTCTCAAGCACTTCCTCTGTAACACATACAGAGAAAAATCCAAGGCGGATGTTTGCATGCTGCCTGCGTTCACATATGGAGGGAGAGAAAGAGAATGAGAGGGTGCATGGGGGACGCTGACAGCATAGAGGTTAGCATGCGTAGCCTTGGCTTTGATGTGCAAGCTTTACTATGCGTGTCAGTCCACTAGATGCTTTTGTTGCTTGGTCCCCTCCTCTAATTAAGACCTCCTCTCTTACTAGTGACGCCACAAAGAGGAGCCGGCAGAAAGACGGCGAGAGAGAGAGAGAGAGAGAGAGAGGGAAGCAGTCAAAACACAGCTAGTCTACCGGTGGAGCCTCACAAAAGCCTGTTAGCTGAGCAAGCTGATTTATGTCGTGTGGAGAACATCTCACTGACAACACTGAAGGGCTTATCTGAGGAGCGCCGGCCCAAGAGGCACAAACACACACACTCTTTTGTGGTTGGGTGACAGAAGGTTTTTTGAAATGTCGTTGTTTTTGTGTGTGTGTGATCATGTGTTCTTGTGTGTGTCAGACAAGCCAGCATTCCAAAAGGCCAGACGTTTGTGATGTATGTTTTTATTTTCTCATATCAGTAGGAAGTGACACCCTCCTTTGAACCTTCTCCATTTTTCTTCGCATTCAATGTCCCCCTATTAGTTCTTTTTCTCTGTTCTCCTCTGCTCTTTCCTCTCTCTCTCTCCTTACCTATTCTGAACAACATCTTTATTCAAATCTTTCTCTGTTCAAAGCTGCAGTGCTCTAACTCTTGGATAAACCCAACACTTTGAAGTCAGAGATAAACTCAGAGGTGCATGGTTTTAGGCAGACATGTGGAGTACTCTGTTATCTCAGTGTCAGGCTCTACATCACTGATAGGAGTAATATCTTCCCCTTTTTTCATATGACCGAAAAAATAAATAACGGAATTAAAATGAACATTCATGTGTTTAAAACAGATTTATGACTAACCGACAAAGGTCTAATGAACTCTGCATCATTTGAGAGTTGTGTGAACTGACCACTAATGGGGAACTTATTTTTGGTCTGCACTTTTGCTAATGTGTATGGAGCAAATAATGACGTGTGTGTGTGTGTGTGTGTTTGTTTCTAGACTCTCTCATGCACACAGGTCTGCAGTGAAGGTCATAAGGAGGATGCAATATTTTGTAGCCAGGCGGAAATTTCAGGTAAAGTTTAGTGATTCATATTTACTTACACTTTTTTACACATTTTTTCTACACTTGACTGTTGTTACGATACTTGATATGTTATTGAACATGATTTGTGCACATTGCTTGTGTAGTTTTCTCCATTTGACTGCTGTTACAATATCTGCATATTATTAAACCCCTCCCATAGTTAACTTAGACACTATAAATATACTGTTATTTTTTAAATAGATTGCCTGTTTAGAATTTTCATATTCAACTGCTGCAGATTGTACACACATTTAATGCAAAAAGATAATTCCATGACCTAAATTGTTGTTTGAATTCACATGTAACTATATTTCTTTTCCACCTCTAGTTTAGAGGTTGTTATATTTTATAGTCTATGTAAATACTTTAGCTTACTCTGTGTCATTATTTGTATTCATGTATTTGCTTGATTTGTGTTATGATTTTGTGTTCAAACACAAAGTCTAATATATATACAGTGTGGGTGGGTGTGTGTGTGTGTGTGTGTGTGCGTGTAGGTGTGTGTGCAACATATGAAAAAATGAAATTCCTGACCAAATTGAAAAATGTTTAAATAGTTTGTGTCATCAAATTAACGTACATCACAGTGTACAATGCAGAAAATGTAATGTAAAGAGAAAAAAAATGTAGCTGTAGCACTGACACATTTTTGCTTTGATCTACAGTTTCTCCTTTTCAGTGAATGTTGGAAATTTTTGTAAGTCTGTTCCATAAAATAGTCCTTAGACCCACTTAAATACTCTTCCTGACCTACTAAAACATTCTCTGCATTTTATGGCCGGTGTTATTGAGTGACTTTTAAAAAACACCCCGTCACAATAACAAAGCGTGGAAGTGGAGGCCCGTGGGGAGGCAGAAAAGGCTGCAGCCGGTGACAATAGCTTTTATCTGTGATTTCTGTCTCTGCACTCCGCAGCAAGCGAGGAAGCCGTACGACGTGCGAGATGTGATCGAGCAGTATTCCCAGGGTCACCTCAACATGATGGTCCGCATTAAAGAGCTGCAGAGACGGTGAGACAACCACTACTCCACCACCAACACTATAGCCCAAAACCACCCTGTTCCCTCCCTCCTCTTTCGACTGTCCACTTGGTTGTCTGAAGTGGAATTCTCAAAAATACTCTGCATATTTCATTATTTCCTGTTGTTTATTTTCCATCCCAGGCTGGATCACACGCTGGGAAAGCCAGGAATGTTTTTACCAGGTATGTATCAGTCTGGCAATTGCATCCACCACGCATGGCCATGAAAATCTATTGCCATCTCACCGTCATATACATATACAGTTATACAGTGAGATCTGATGATGTGGCACCCCTTTAATAGTATAAAAGCACAAAAACATATGATAAAAATAAACTCTATACCTAAACTAAAATGGGCAACTAGATACAGACTAAACATGGCATGATACCACTTTCTTATGTCCGATACGATACCGATATTGTGTCTGCTGATACGATACAAATCAGATATTTTTTGAACATAAAACAGTAAATTATGCTTTAAAAATGGCTGAATACATAACTGAGATTATTCTGTTTTGCTTAAGGAAATACTTGACTTAAATACTGTTTTCTTAACTGAAACAATGTAATAATTACACACCCATATACGGTATATGCTCAATTATTTATTGTTAAAATAACATCAAAAGAATTATTCATTTAAACTCAGTTTATTGATGGTCCCTAATCCTGCGGCGGTAAAACCATCAGGAACACAGAGATTGCAAGTGAGGAATTAGTGTGAATGTCGAATAATAAACTAGCTTTACTGCAGTGCCACTTCCCATGCATAACAAATGAGCGTGCACGCGTTTACAGATCAGCTCCATAGATCGGCCCAGTGGGCTCCACACAACATAAATTAGCTTGCTCAGCCACAGGCCTTTGTGAGGCTCCACTGGTAGAAAGACATGGTTCAGAGTTTTACAAATGTAAAACTAGCAGTAGCAGCTTATAGGATTGTTCCTGTGTTCTCGACTATTTTATTTTTTAGACCCCATATTGCTGTGCATTGCAGATAATAAAACTACAGTCAGCACACACAAACACACTCCATCACAGTTATCATGTGACACTCGACACGTTCCAGTCCATCAGTCTGTAACTTTTAAAATCAGTGTTTGAGAGCCTGCTCTGTGAAAGCAACTCTTTTTTTACTTTTCACAGAAAAGGGGGTAGACAAAGAGTACCACACTGTTGGAGCCAGGCTGATCCGAGTGGAGGATAAGGTGAGACTGTGAGGCTCGGCCCTGTGTACTGATGGCTGGATCTCCTGTTCTCTGATAGCATCCGTCACGTTCACACCCGCTATTTTGACTGGCCAATTCAGAGACAAGTCACAATCTTACTTGCTTTTTGCACACACACAACCTCACAAACAAAAACACACACACACAAAGATCCTGTCGGTCTAAAGTGATAGCGTAATCTTTAAGTTGCAATTGTTGCACTAGCTAAATCAGGATGTTTTTATTATAACAATACCTTTTTGCTGAAGAAGTCAGGGATGTATTTGATTGAAGGTTTGAGTTTCTTAAGATAAAACAGTGCAACACCAAATTGAAAACTGACTTAGAGGGTAGGGGAACAGAGTAGAGGGTAGGATAATATCAGCACACCTCTGAATGCTTTAATACCGCATTTGAGATATGAAACAACAACAACCTTAACCTAACAACCAGTGTCTTCACCCAGCTTTGCTGCTGCAGTAGTCAACACTGGTTAACAATTACCAATAACAATTGTCATTAAAGGAAATAAGAGTCAACAACATACATCAATAATCATTCAGAATTGGTAGTTTACTTTTAAATACCTATTGATGTAAATTATTCAGTGAAATTGCAGATGCTGAGCCACTGTGTTGGTCATCTTCAGATTCAGCTAACTTTGAAAAAATGACCTCCCTGTCAAGATGTAAAGTCAAGAGAGCAGATGTAATCTCTGGTAGCCACTTCTCCTCACATTTCAACCACTATGTCATACATTTTATACATATAAATTCCACAGGTAGTATCACTATGAGTTCTAAGTTATATGACACTTTAAAAGTATAAAAGTAAATTGAAAAAAAGTTGAATAAAAGAAGATGGATCCAGTGAGCTTTATCAGCATACCATCCTAACTACAGCCTTTTCTTTCTTTTTCCACAACGGGATAGCAGGGGTAGAACAGACTGTGTGCGTAAAGGAAAAAAGCAGCTGACATGGGCAATGAAGCCCAGCTGTGTTTAGTGGGGGTTGTGTGCTGTTAGGTGTGTCCCTGCCTTGCTCTACAGGACGGTTCTTATTGGACAGATCTTGGTATTATGGCCCGCAGCCAGGCAAGCGCCCAGGCACATGCCATGGGCTTCATGACCCAGACCTGACCCACTGCACTCTGTCTAGCCTGTGTGTGTGTGTGTGTGTATGTGTATGATTCAAATTCTTTAGTGTTTCCTCTGAAATATTTGTTAGTTCGAACAGTAATCTCTTCCCAGCCCTGTCAGCCATGTGTGAACAGGCATGGAGTAATGACCAGCGACAAACCAAACAGTCCGTCCAGCTCAGCTCCAATTCATGGGCACTGGGCACTTTTATGGCTCATTTAGCTTGTCCATGTTATAACTGCAGCTCTGATTAGGAATATAAACCTGCGTTTAAAGGCATCGTGTCATACTCAAAGAGCACATGTTATTATTAAGTGGAGGAGGGAAAGTGGAACTAAACTCCCACTAATGATTTAAGAGTTAAAGAGAAACATTCAGCTCATTCCTAATGCAGTCTTGATCATGTAAGGGCCAAAAAAAATGTTTTTTAATTGGTTTTGTTATTACATTATTATTTTTGTTTGTTTTCCTCTTCAGAACTTGGAGTGCTTAGTTGTAGGGTGTTAACATCTAGACATCTATGCATAAAATAGACAAACTGGTGACTATAAACATAATTTTAATATATTGTAATATATGTTGGCCACAAGGGGTTGCCTGTTGTGGAAAGAGTATTTAAATCTGTACTCAAGTAGTAATGTTGTAACATTGCTGGTGATAAGCAAAGAAAAAGTCTTAGGTTTGTCTTCAAGATGTTTTGTTCTGTCACTGTACTTAAAATGTTGTTTCAAGTTATAGGTGCTATACAGTAGTTTTTTTGTGTATGAATTGCAGTAATTGACTCTGCAAAGAAAAATGGCCAGCCTTCTGCTTTTGAACAGCAAAATTTGAGTAATGGGGCCCTTCAAATTTAATATCTCAGAACAGATGCTCATCCTGTGTGATGAGAAGGGTGATGGTGGGTGAGGGAATATTTCATGCCAGTACTGTGCAGTCCACCATGTAGTTTCTTGGGCCTCTCCGTGCCCCAGGGCAGCAGGTGTGTGAACCCACTGACCCTGACACACATGCACACGCACATATGGATGGAGTGTGTTTTGTTGTTTTGGTTAGTCTAGAGCTGGAGAAAGGAAGAAATGCTTTGGAGACATCTGGGCATGTCTGGGGGAGTCCCAAGACGTGCAAGTTTAAAGTGTTGTTCAAATTAAAACTCCTCTCTGACAGATGTAGCAACATGAAGTGTATATGACTGAGAAAGGAGAAATTAATTCTGGGATTTAAAACTTGTTGTGAAAGTTGTGAATAAGAAGCAGGACTTAGTACTTCTGCATGTTACATAATGTGTGTTTCTGGTAAACACTGAAGCTCTTCTAGTTTTATTTAATACCGAAAGTAGTACTACACTACTCCCCCCCACCCCACCCCCCGCATCTCTTTCTTTGCCTCCACTTGCCACTTTGACACACTCTTGTTATTTCTTCATGCCATTAGTGTGAATCCATTTATCTTTTGCAATGGAAGTATTGAGACGTTAGGCTGAATTGCGAGTTGGTGAGTAATAGGCTGTTAATATGTGTGAGTCAGACACTGATTTATTCGACTTGGACACAGACACATACACCAACAAATGTTTCTTTCTGTCTGCACAAAGACATACCCGGACGAAGGTGACTTTCTCCTCTCCCTCGCAACCAGCCAGCCAAGACTGTGACAGCTCAAGTCTTCATGGAGACAGATTGCCCCTTGTGATGTCTCAGAGTTTTGCATATCTCCTATTTACATCTTTGCGTCTTATGGTCTGCACAGACAGACAGAATGATACAAGAGATAGGAGTAAATAATTATTGCATATGGGTGAGGCATGCAAACACAGAACAATGACAAGAAATTGATCAATGCATTTTATAACCAAAATTTGCAGTATTCACACACACACAGATGTGTCTTACTGTCATTGAGAGGCACTTATGTTAACTCTCAAGTTTTATTCATTGTAGTTTGATTTATTAGATCTAAATAATACAGCTGCACCTAAACCATAACCCCTACCCTAAACTCAGAACCACAAGCAAATTTTTCCCCTCTTTCAGTTTTTCAAGTAACACATACAACTTTTTTAAAAAAATCACTTGTTCTTGAGAGCAGTCCAAACATACAAAAATGTCACAATCACAAATGTCAGGTTTTCCTATCTTTTGGGGAGTAGTTAGGTCCTCACAGATGCCTGACTCATGCACATACATATACACACACAAACAGATGCTCTGCTCTGACCAATCCATTCCATTTTGTCTGAGGTTCGGCAAGCTCTCTCCACTTATGCCTCGGGCTTTTTATGGGGTGAGTCCAGACAGTAAAGACAGGCCCAGACTGGCTAATTTAATTAGGGTGTGATATAGGAAACACAGACCTAGAAGTATTCGTGTGTTTGATTGTCCTCTGAACCTAAAAAATAAGCCATTGTTTAATAATCATCTCACCATTTCCATCATTGTTGATTGAATCTCGAGTTTGATAAGGATGTGTAGATGTTATACACTATTGTAGAATTTTGTAGAGTGAAAAGGTGAGGGCTTTACTGACAACCGAATAGTCAAAGTCAGGCAGCTTTAGGGTTTATGTTCTCTGAAGACAATGAGCATTGTTGTAAGCTGTATTTTGAAATGCACTCCACCTTCCTTCAAATGTCAGAACTTATTTTGCTTTGGTGCCATAGTTCAGTCACAGCAAAACAATGCCCTTTCAAATAGGATTTTTACAGTCAGTAAAAGTAAGGGCTGGGTTGGTTATCCTTTGAAAAAGATTTCTTTGCAGATTACCAATTATACAATAAGTCTGTATTGCCATGCAGCCAACTACAATAAAAACAACCTGTCATTATTTTGATTACATTGGTTATGAGTTTAACTCAAAATCCTATTATTTTTGTTTCTAATGATTATAATAATGATTCTATTTTCCTTTCCTTTCCTTTTTCCTTCAGTTTCTCAGATGTGTCTTTACCAGTATCTGCAAATGAGCACCGAGTAGACAGGAGTTTTACATTCTCCATCCTTTTTAGCTTGTCCTAAAGTCTAGACAGATGGGTGTGGATAGACTAGATTAGCAGTTAAAGCTGGGTGTAGATTAGCGGATAAAAAGTTATTCTGCAGGCTTTGATAAAACCCAGGTCCACAAGAAGTCCCTCTATGGAGGTGAAGGGCAGGTATCAGCATGTCTAACTGAGCTGGACTACAGCTTGTATCTGTTTTACAGATTTTGCATTCCACACACTAAATGTGAAGTGAATTTGTAAGTACTGTGAATAGGGGTCACAGGTCATTTTAGGCTGTTGTTGATGGTACAATTTCCTCACTGTGTGGTAAAATCTGAACACACTGTTCCACTGTCCCAGTGGTCCATATCAATGCAGTTGTGAGGACATGAAGGTCCCATGGCCTCAGATGCTCCATTGTTCTGCTTACAACTGGGCATACATTAGATATGTGCAATGTTGAAAGTAAGTTCTGGCAGAGGTATTGCTTTAGTAAATCTCAGTCCTGTAGGAACTGATTTAACCCTGATGATTTTTCCATGAGGGGTGATTGACTCTCTGTAGTTCCTTTTCCTTTGGGTGAATGTGTTTTGCTGCACTTTGATTCAGACTCGATTCACAGGCCAAACAAAGGGAGGAAACTTGGCAAGGCATTCACCGGGTCCACTGCACTCCTCGCTCAGGCTGCAGGCCGTGGGGCATGTCTGGGCTTGAGAGGCTCCAGGACTTTCACTTAAATTCAGAGGATGTCTGGCTGCCTGAACACAGCACACACCCTGTAAACATTTGCTGCTTCTGCAATGGTCTGCTCTCCAAAGAAAAAGTTGTGGCATCTTATCACTGCTGTGAAATTCTCAAAATTACCTTTTTGGGGCATTTTGTACGTTATTGGGCAAATATGTAACTTTGGTAAGTGTATATTGTGTAGATAGAATCTTAGAGTGATCTTAGAAATACACAAACACACAGGTCAGTTTACAAGTTAAGTAAGTTAACACTGTGTAATGGCTTCATGGGCTGAATAATTTAAGCTTTATTCAGCTGTTTAGGAATCATGGTTTCTTACTTCACGTCATGCTAACTTTAAAATTTATCAGCATTGTAACCATGGAATGAACTGCATCTTTATTACCATTCTGTCTTTTAAGGGAATTTTGATGATGTATTCCAGCAGTACAACTGAATGTGGTTTTCGTCATATGACTTCCTTTTTTCTTTCTCCAGAGGTTATAGTGAAGGCAGGTGAAACACTTAAAACTGAGCTATAACATTCTGCAAGTGATATAAGAATGTTTGGACATTGCATCATAATGCAAATTCATCACTGTCAGTGAGGCTTTTGAATGCGCCATTTGCATTTCCAGTTGATGCAACTTAACAGAACCATCATCCTACATCAGTGACAACACATTATATAAACCTTATGGGGATCCAAATAAATCCCATGTTAGTGACTCTACAACTATGTGCCGTATGTATTGCCCCTTAAATTTCCACATTTGGCAGGCCTCACATTTATATTTTTACACATGCCGTCTCTCTGTGCCCACTACTCATTTGCACTCTGTCCCACAGAGACAAGGTAACACACATGAAAAGGTTATGGGCAGGTCACTATGTTTAAAATGAAATAAGTGCCTGCTTTTATTAGTCCCATAACATTTTCTTTTTTCTGCTTCTTCTTCTCACTCTCTGGTTCATGCTTAGTAGTAAGTAGTTGTTGTGCCTCTCTGCTCTTTTTGCACCATTAAATCTGTCTACAACATTGGTCAGTGCTATAAACTGGGCAGGCACCACTGTTAAAGCCGAGCACCTTAATGTTCCGGTCACAAAACACTGGATTTGAACACAAGTAAACAGGTTGAGTTAGTGGGGGCGTGTTTGTTTGACCTGCTCTTGTCCTACAGTTGTTTGCCATGACTTAGTTGGAATGAAGAATTCTACTTCTGACTCACATTGTTATTAAACCCCACATTCACAGTGGGTCAGGATCTAACAAATAGATTTGTTTTGTAGATTTGAGCATTTTTATCATTGCACATGTGCTCATCTTTCATTGTCAATAAAGAAAATGTACATTTAATATTCTGATTGAATATCAGTAAATGAAAATTTCACTCTCAAAGTTCTTCACAAATGAGTATGCGGTCCTCTGTTGTGCGTGCTCAGACATGGGGTCAGATTACATGTTGTTTTCTAACTTCTGTTTGTGTGTGTGTGTGTGTGTGTGTGTCAGCTTGCCGTGGTTAACCACCACTTGTGTTACACTGCATTACTCCACAGCAGCGGCAGTGCTCGCGTCGCTGGGCCCCTTTTCTTTCTTTAGCACGATCACAAAACAGCAGAGGAGGCTCAGGGGGAAACCTGATCAGCACTCCACCCTCCAAATGATACGCTGCCAGCCACTACTACAATAACAGGCCGTGTGTTTTTCTCTTTCTACCTCACGTGATCTGTCTGTCAGGCAGGCCACAGCCAGCGAGGGAAGTGTGTGTGTATGTGTGTGTGTTTACTTCAGCCTGACCCATGCTGAAGAAATCTACCACTCTGTGTGTATATGTGTGCACGTCATTTAATACCTTCTTCTAGATTTACAATCAGAATTTTCCCTAAAAGATAAAAAAAATATATAAGATTTGTCAGATTTTCTGACTCTACGACTTTTTGTCCTTATAAAATTTCATAGATATGCTTAAGTTTATTTACAACAGGTTTGCTTCTGCTTATTTAGTTTAAGGTTAAAGTTAGGGTAGTTCAGATGCTCACAAAGAAAAAGTGTGAGTGTGGTAAAATGTACTATATTCAGTTAGTAACTGTATAAATGATAAGCTCTGTGACATTTGTGCGAGTTTTGGTCATTCCCACATTAAACTTTCAGTAGGGTTAGGCCAACATGTAACGTGAGGAACAAGTAGATGACATGCGTGAGGCATTGAGCGCCGGGGCAGTGAGAAGCCGTTTGTGCAGGGGAATGTGATGACGCAGAAAAACCCTACAGATTTTGTGACCAATGCCGGTTTGGTAGGAGGGTTCCCTAATGGCAGGGTTGGTGCTTACTCTGCTGGGAGGGTGAGTGGGGTGAGTGCAAGGTTTGTGTGTGTGTGTGTGTGTGTGTGTGTGCGTGTGTGTGTGATGTGTAAGGGGGGACGGCAGCCTTAGCCTCAGTGGAGCCACTATGGAGGAACCGAAGTTGAGTAATGAGGGGGTAGTGGTTTGGCCCTGAGCATTCAAACACACACACATACACATAGAAAGAGAGAGAGAAGTGAGGTATGGAGATTAGTGTCTGTGCACTGTAAGTGTATTCCTTTGTCTCCGCTGTGGCTGTTGAGTTTGTCCCTATTGGGTCATTTCATCAGTTGTGTGTCTGTCAGTTGAGAACGTTAACACGTAAACCCTCAATTGGTCCATTCTTTATTTTGGACTTGAGGGTTTTAGACCTTCACTCATGTATTACAAAAAATGATGGAATAAACCACCCTTCATCACACCCACTGTCAGCAATGGTTTAGCAACACTGACCTCAATCTGAGTTTTAAAAGATTTAATGATCAGTTATTAGGCCTTAATGAGAAAAAAGTTTTTTTTTGTTTTCTTAATGTGCAAATTTTGCAAAATTGTACTTTCAATGTTTGGCTAAGGTGAAATGTTAAGAGGTGTAAGGTACAATTTTGTTCCTGACAAAAATTACAGAAACGTTCTTTTGAGGGTTCCACTCCAGTGACAAGATGGTATGGTTTTGTACTATATTATTTAAGTAGCTTTAAATGTGACTGTACACTGATCCGCCAGGAATGTAGAGGTGGGGAATTCTTCTTTGTGTTTTTGCATTATTATTTTTTGTCACTTGACTTACAGTGAATAAAGGTGTTTTGAAAGATTTAACTTTCCATCTCTGTTATACTGTATGTAGAGAATTACACAGATCGCAGCTTGGCAACTGGAAAACACCTATTGTTTTTTTGGCTGTTAACATCTTTTTGCTCTGCATTGTGGACAAGATATGAGGTGATTTAGCACTGTTGTCTAAATTTGTTCTCACAAAGCCATCAGTTGCTCAACTTGTGCAGTTTATTAAGTTCATTGACACTTGAGAGGGAACAAACTCTTTCCTGTTTTCAGTGTCACTGTCTCTGTATAGAGTACTGTTTGTAACAATACCCAAGTCCATGATGATCTTAACTTTATTAATATTCATTCAAATGCATTGTTAGTTCTTTTTCTTATGACTTAAGATGTACTTTACATTGCTCAACATGCATGGTGAAATTGTCTTCTTCCAAATTCATATCAACATTAATGTAAAGCAACTTGTCTTTCAAAGTGTGAGCACATTTCTACTTCCATTTGTCACAATGACTTAAATTCTCATATGAGGCCTTTAAAAATCCCAGTGATTAGATCATCCTTTAAATCTCTCATCCCGTGTCATTATGTGTGTCAATACCTAATCCATTAAAGCCTCCAGTCAGCCCTTTCCCCTGGATGGGAAGCTCATTTGGGTTGGGCGGGAATGGCTGGAATTCCTACTTTTCCAGTGAAACTCCACTTTCAGTGCAATATTTGGGCAGATGTGCTTTGGTAGCTGTTATTACATAGTGCCATTCTGTGGTCAGACGGTTTCTGATGACAGAATTCAGAAGGTGCAGGGTGAAGGCTGGAATCACAAATACATAAACTGAAACTTTTATACTTAATACTTGAAGTTTTCATTAACATTCTGAGAATAGGTGTTTAAACCATTATAAACAGGTGTTGTGTCAGTTTTGGTTTTTATTTCCTGTCTACACCAATCGTCTAAGGAAAAAAGCCCGCAGCATCATCTCAGACACCTCGCACCCAGGTCACCCTTTATGCAAAATCCTGCCATAAGACAAACACTACAGGGAAATAAAATTCTGCACAAGCAGATTGAGGAACAGCTTTTTTCCCCGAACTGTGGTCTCCGTAATCCCACATCCAACAATCCAACAACTCATACCACCTCAACTATAAACTACAATAATTTGCACTGACAATAACCCTGAGGACTGTCACGACATCTTGTGTGATTACTTCCTCAGGACCATGTTTTATATCTATTTAACAATGTTTACATCCATTTATCTATCTATTTATATTTTATTTTATGGAGAGATGCCAATCAAAATTACGTTGTACTTGTGTAGTCACAGTTTTTTTTTTAATAATCAATTGATTTAATTGGAAATATTCAAATGAATTGACTTAAAAATAATAGGAAGGACGGCACAGTGGTGCTGTGGCTAGTGCTGTCGTCTCACTGCAAGCAGGTCCTGGGTTCGAATCCCAGGTCAGCTGTGGGGCCATTCTGTGTGGACTTTGCATACTCGTGTTCATGTGGGTTTTCCACAGATGCACTAGTTTCCTCCCACAGTCCAAAAGCATATGCTAACAACACTACTAAGTGCTTTGGGGCAGTTGGTAGCATAACAGTTAGGGAGCTCGCCCTGTGATTGGAAGGTCTCAGATTAGGATTTACCACTGAGGTGTTCATGAGCAAGGTACCATCCCTAGGTGTTGCCAAAAAGCTGCCCACTGCTCCTTCACAGATGGGTCAAATGCAATGGTTAAATTTCAATGTGGTGCACTGTTCTGTGTTCACAATGACAAATAATCACTCACTTAAAAAATTACTCACTTATACGTTAATTGGTTAATCTAAATTGGCCCCAAAGGTGTAACTGTGGGTGTGTTTGTATGAGTTTGGGTGCCCTGCAGTGTGTTTCTGTCCACCCAGGGTTGGTTTAAACCATGTGCCCATAGTTCAGGGATAGGTCCTGGTGTACAAGTGTATTTCTGTTTTATTTTATTTTGATATATGCTAATAGAGTGTTTTAACAGTATTGTCACATAGGTAAATCAATCACTTCGGTTACAGGACAAAACAGAAATGCACCATTGTATTTACTGCAGTTGGTTGAGTTATAACGTGCTGTAGAAAGAAAACAGTCATGGGTTTGAATACTTGTCAGAATTCCAGCTATTTTCCCTTGAGGTTTTGTTACAGTTAGCTTGTCCCTAATGGAGATAATGCTATGCAGGTATACATACTTAAGCGCGTAGGCTCCTAACACAATGCCTGTAGTGTGTGTGTGCATGTGGTTGTCTGTGTGTGTGTGTGTGGGTGCTCTCTCTGGGCTTTTTAGAGGCGTGTCTAAATACAGCATTATTGCACTGCAGTGGAAACATTCATGCTGCCTGTAAATTAGATGCTTATACAGCGCCACAGTAAAGGGTAATTGTAGAACATAATGGGGTAATGGCTGTTTCCTTCACACTGGGCCAAATAACGGAGTACAGCTACTACCACTGTTAGCCTGTAAACACCTGAGCCATTGTTGGTCGTGAACTGTGACCAAGTTGAAGTAGAACAGATTGTTTTTCTAGGCTGGCCCCCCATGAATTCTTTAAGTGTGTAGAGGCTGGAATATTTTGGTTTCAGGGAAAGCCACCATATGCTGATGTGGATTTGTGATTACATGGAAAGGAATTCTTTAGAAACTTTGTCTCTTTGAGTTATACGAGTCATCTCCCCAGATTATCTTTTTTTTTTTTTTTAATATGTAAGCTCTGAATTATTTCAGAGAGTGCCCAATAAAATAGTTGTAATGCCAGCTTTTATTTAAAAAGATGAACAATGTCAAAAGATTTGCTTTTGGCTGCTGAAGCTAAGCATAGGGTTAGGTGTAGTGGTATGGGAGTCAGAGGAAGTATTTTATTAGGCTATGCGTGTGTGAGGGGGTTTTGATGATTGATAAATGTGACTGGCCTTGTGAGGATTTTTTGGCATGTGAGGACTGGTCCTCATAAAAAATGCTTTAGTTGTGTGTGTGTGTGTGTGTTTATCTATATTTAGCCCCTAATACACCTATAATTTATATACAAAATACAGACCTTTTATGTTCTTAGTCCATGGATTTATTTTAAAAACACAAAAAGATAAATGCAGTAATGTTACTCTTTGAACACTGAGATCTAGACCTTATTGAACAGTCCTTATTGATTTAATGGAAATGGTGTGTGCTTTTATATGCATGCATGTGTATATTACAACATTTCTCTCACAGAAATAATTTTTACTTCTTTAGATCAGTCACCAGCTGATCGTCTTCAATTGTGCTGTGTTTTTGTGGCTGTACTGCATGGATATCAGTCAGACTCTCAAGAGATCGTCTGTTTCAGGTGCTCAGACCTTCTCCTCCTTCAGAAAGTGACGCGAGCGAGTGTGATCTTGTGTCTACAAATCTGTCTATGAAAAGCTATGTATATGAAAGCTAAAGACACATGCTGTGTGTTTCTGTCCCTTGGGCAAAAAATTAATTGATGTTTGTCAATTTTGTGTTCAGTGTGAATTGAGATGTTTTTGCACCCGGGAAACAAACGAGGAACTGTGAGATCTGGTAAAAGAAGTTACTGAGATTTCTCTGATGTTTGAGGTTGCTATTTTGCATGTTCTGTGGCTACATCCATGTTCTCTTTGATGCATATGGTTCCCACACACACTTACATACATACAGACACACACACACTGAAAATGTTGTTCTCCTTCGTCTAATTATCTCCTCTCCCTAATTGTCTTAATGAGTGTGTGGTGCTGTCTGTGTGGCTGTGCTGGCTTTCGCAGGCCTCTGTTGTGTATGCTGTTGTTTTTCTGTGGCATTCCTCAAGCAATTTGCGGAAGAGAGAGACAAAGAGCAGCTTGTTAGGGAACCTCTCCATCTATGGGGTATGGGCACACATGAGTTATGAGGGCCTGCGAGAAAGACTGGGTAAATTATACACACACACACACAGATAGTAAAAGGTTTGTGCTGAGTAATAGCTGGGAGTAATATACTTGTGTGCCATTTCAGCACTCTGTACAACTCTGAGACACAAACTGATGGACCAAAAGACTTTTTGCTTTTACTTTAGCTATAAGCTGAAGATATGCAGTTACTGCATTTTATTTAATGTGGTTAGTATTGCAGAGCAGCATAAGTGTGGCTGTGAACGTTTTTTTGAGTCTATGTTTATGCCTATGCTGTGTGTGTGTGTGTGTGTGTGCGTGTGTGTGTTTGTTTTCAACTTATCGTTATGGTGGAGTAGCATAATAAATGCGGGTCTGAATTTTCTTTTCTATCAAGTACATGCCTGTGTATGTGTTTCAGGTTTGGTGTCAGGCTTGTAGATGGTTTGTCCCCTAACAAATAGAGTGGAATAGAATTCTGTGGATTTGGGACGGCTTGTCTCTACTTGAAAATTATTTTGTAAAAAAATGTTCCAGCTTTTATTATAAAGAATGAAGATCTAAAGATATGATTTGATTGCTCAGGTTAGGGCTCTGGTTATGCCTGATGCTATGTAGACACAATCACATGGATGTCAATGGAAACTCCCCATTAAGACTGCATTTGTGTGTGCATTTATGTGTGTGTTTATGCAACCAAGTATTGCTCTGAGGTTAAGATAAAGCTAAATAAAGGCATAACTTCATTTAGTCACAGCCATAAATGATGCAATGGAAATTCTGCACCTATTTGTGCACGTGTCCATCAGTTTTTATACGTGCAGACAGAGGGAAAGTCCGTTCTGCTGATATTGCTCTAAAACGCAGGTCATTATCTGGCCCAGCGCAGGCGTGCTGGCTGCTTATCTCAGGCTGGGTGGAGCGAAGTGAGGCAGTGCAGAGCGATGACGGCTTCAGCAGCTGACAGCTTGACTCAGCCATGCAGATCAGATAAGCACTATGGCCCGACTTGAGGCAGCCCTGCAGAATGGGATAGATGGAAACCGTAGCCGCCTCCGCAGCACAGCTTTCTCCACGCGGCCCTGCACTATGAGCGGGGGGCCTCTGTTACGGTGGGGCTTGTGTTTCTCTGCAGCACGCCACATAAGCTCTATCTCCAACCCATCAGGCAACGGGGTGCAGAGCTGTCATTGGCCCCCGTGGCTCGCGAACGAAGTAGTGCCGTGTTGTGTTACGGCTGTGTGTCAGTCAGGCTGCTCTTCCCGCCTGCTCGACCTTGTGGCATAAATTTAAGTGAGTGAATGTTTGTCATTGTGAACGCACCACAGCACACAGTGCACCACAACAAAATGTGACGACTGCATTTGACCTTTCCATGAAGGAACAGTGGGCAGCTCTATCAGAACATGGAGAGCAGTGCTTGAGGATGGTACCTTACTCATAAATATCTCAGTGGCACCTTTACCGGTCCGGGATTTGAACCAGCTAGCTTCCAATCGGGGGTTACCAGCCTAACTGTTACTGCTACCAGCTGCATGACCAGATGTTGGGATTCTGTGCTGGGCTTTTGCTTGCAATGTTTTTGTGTGAGTAGGTGTTGTAGTCAATTTCAACAGGGGCATGCTGGTGGAGGAAGTGTAACTGGAGGCAGAACGATTAAACAGCCTTGCGTTTAAGGAAACTAGCTGATCTCTAGCACTGTACATATAACTCTTTGTGTGTGGGGTTCTTGGGTGGTTGTAATGACCTGATTGTTCCCTAAAAGACCTGAGATTTTTTGATTTGTGGGGACAATCAGGTCATATGTCAAACCAGAAATATCAATTCTTCTAGGGGTTGTGATAGCCCGATCGCCCTTTAATTACTTAGTGTGTGTGTGTGTGTGTGTGTGGTGTATACATTAGTAGCTGACCTTTTGGCAGTGTTATAGAGGAAAGTGTGCGTGTTTGATGTAATCATTCCTGTTTTCTTTCTCTCTCTCTCTCACATGCACACACACACACATGCACACACACAGTCGCATATTACTATATTTGTGAGGTCCTTCCATGACTCCTACAATGACTGGACTAGATCATTTTAAACCTACACCTAACCCTATCCTATTAGTTTCTCAAATAAAACAGGCACATTTTCTAGAAAGTCATTTTTCGTCATGGGGACCTCTCAAATGTCCCCACAAAGCCCCAAAAAAACAACTAAAAGTACTTTAAGGGGATAAAAAGGTCCCCACAATGCCTAAATACCCACCCACACACACATAGCCCAAACATCCACATACACACATACTTTTAATTAACAGATAAAATTGCATTCAAACGGGATCAATATGTGTCTTGTGTTGCATTTGTAACTATAAAAGGCAGTTGCTTAAATTTGCATTAAACATCTCCATTCTCTCTTTCATCTTTCAGGGACAGAGAAGAATTTGAACGCCGCTGTAAGGTGCTGGTTTCTGTCCTTAGAGGGCCGTGTGAGAAGAGGGCTTTCATATCACATCTGTTTACCTCTTATTCAAATCAGTCTAACCACAGAAGCGTTGCTGCCTGCTATTAGACTGCAGCTATCCTAAGCTCCTGCGGTTTGGCTTTGCAAGTTCCCCTTTTGTCTGAAGCACAGTTAGAGAGCTGCTTATCTGCATATAATACATCTCAAGCTCCCGTCTCGTCACTTGTGTGTGTGCAGGCATGAACACGCTGATGCTTGTGTCTATGTGTTATGTGTGTGTAAAGCAGCCCTTCTGAGAGTAAGAGGAGGAAATATACAGATATGTCAACAACAGGCAGATGGGTGTATGATTACAGAGTGCAGAGACAGACAGAAAGACGCAGAGCAAAAGTGTTGCCTTGTGATTCCTGTCGCAAGCTAGCCTTAACGAAAACGATTCTCCTTTTAATTAAGTGAGACACTGTGTGTGTACACAGGAACTGCAGATGAAGACTTTCCCACCCATACGTGTTATATATATCTGCTTTGTTATAATAGTGCTGTACTGTCTTGGGAAGACAACACACAGTTTAAAATGGCTTGTCTGATTGGTGGTTTGTCTTTCACTGTTCTGTCCAGCTTTTAGCACATGGGAGTATGGCTTTTTGGACAGTGAGTCCAACCTCTTTATATGAAAGTGTTTGTGCATCAGGACTAGTACCATTTAGGTCATTTTTTACACATAGGAAAAAATACTCCCCATAAACTTGCTAGTTTCTGAGGCTGCTTCAGTGTGCAAATGATCTGTAATGATCTTTATGATTAATTCTGAGGCACAAGACAGTGAACTAGCATCCACCTTTTCAAAAAGCTCTGACGGTTTCATCCAGGTCAGTTCTGCAAATTTATATCTTACATGATTATTATCTTATTATAATGTTATTACAGCAGTGATGGTATTCTAGTGGTTAGGACACGCAAATCTGGACCAAGGGGTTGTGGGTTCCAATCCTGCCACCGTCACTGCTATCACTGGGTCGCTGAGCAAAGTTGCTCTCAGGAAGACTGACCCTATACATGTTATTACAATGAACATAAACAAATAAATTGCGGTGGCGGTGTTAGGTACACAGATAGCTGTGGTATTTATAAAAACAGATTTTTTATGCGGTTGCGCCTGTCATCCACACGTAAACAGAGGTTTCAGTCACTGAAACCGGCTATTTTTGAAAACTCCGGCCAAAGTGGAGATTTCTAAGCCGCTGGCTTCAGTGACTACGTGTGGAAGGGGGAAACAGAGTTTTAGGTTTTATAGCATCATAAGTTTGCGACAGGAAATGCGCTGACGTCAGGTGTGCGACGTTTGTTTACGTTGGAGTCAAAAGATGGATACTGTCAGAGCAGCGATTCCCGTCTTCATTATACCAGCTATTTGTGCTTGTTTGCACCTGCTAACATCTAAAAGGAACTTGACTTCCCGATCTGCCCATACGATGTAATGTAACCAGATGTAATTCGTTCTTTTTTTCCAGGATTCTGATTGGCTGACATGATTCTACACAGCTCTTTACAGCGTATTTATCTGGATTAGTGTTTACAGAGTTATTTTCGAAAACGAAGGAGAAAAAATATCAGTATTTATAAAAATACGCGTAGGCCCGAATGTTGTGCGAATGTTGTTAGAATGTTGTCATACAACAATGTTGAAACAAAATTCAGTTTATTGCTCCGTCCGAGGAAATAAACTGGTTCATTCATATAGTTATCAACATCATTTTTACATTTATATGGATGGCATTTAGCAGACACCAGTGTTATCACATCCCAACCGTTTCCCTGAAGTAACATTGTTGCTGGTGCCTCAGACACCTATAACTCTGCCTTAAACCAAAGCTACTCAGTATCCCTGTCCAGAGCTCAAACGAATCACCCAGACTGAATTTTTCCCACTATGGAATTTCCTACTGCTCCAGCTGCTATCTTTGCTAATAAATGGTTTTCTTGTCATTCAGCCAGAGGCCGTATTTATCATTGTGAGTGCATATCTGGATAAATGTTGTCATCTCTGTGTTACATCATTGGGTATTTGTTAAATGAAGACAGGTTCACATTAGTGCTCTTATCTGTCTGGAGTAGATCTCTAGACAACTGTAGAAGGGCAGGTTCTCCCACCTCATCTCTATATAGGGATATAGACTATAGATTATGACTTTCTGGTTTAGTAACTACCAACCAACTGACAAACCAAGTTCTTACTCTTACCAGGGTTCCCGCGGGGTCTTAAAAAGTCTAAAATTCAGAAAGTTAAATATAAGGCCTTAAAATGTCTTAAAAATGCCCAGATTTTCATCTAGGTCTTAAATTTAATTTACCCAAGTCTTAAAATTCTTGCCTCCGTTGATTCACAAGAAGCGCTGTCCGCAGAAAATAACATTTTAAACCGCTGTAGAAATAATCCTTAAATTAGCGAGCTATCGGCCAATCAGAAAATAGAATTTCTCTAAAAAAATGATTTTCACTTCTAGCTGAGTTCCAAACGCCTTCCACATCCTTGTATATATAGTGCACTACATAGGACACACAACTGATGATATTACGCCCTATGTAGTGCACTATGTAGGACGGAGCGACTGAATCGGGCGTTAACCTCGGGTGGGGTCTGAAATAGGGTTCAGCTGCAAGCGCGCGTTTGCTCGCGCCCCCAATCTCCCGCCAAACTAACTGGAAAATTTGAGAGCACTTGTCAAGAGCATAGTTTTTAAAGATGGGTAAGTGTGTGTTTAACGACACTTGGCTCGATAATGCAGATTTTTGCAGCTGGTTACAAGCTGTTCCCAGTAGTAGGCATGAGGCTCGCTGCAAAGTTTAAGCACCGTTCCATATCAATGTCCCATAGAATAACAACCATATAGGCTCATTTATATATTTTCTCATGCCCTCGACAGCAGTGTCTGTAAGTCTATGAGCTGTCTCTCACTTTAGTTTACATATTTCCTTGCTGTAGGCGTAATGTTAGTGAACAATGTTCCTTCATTCACTCGTAAATAAGTGTTAGCGATTAGAGTGTTATGCTAATCTTTGTATGGTTAATGCAATGCATTGTTCAGCTAGCGATGCGGTTTTCAGTTAGCCTGCTGAGTGGTTTGTTAGAACTAAGCTAACGTCACTGTATTAGGCTGGTTTAACCTAGCGATCTCCATAACTTATGAGTCAGGCTGTAAGTTTATTTTGTACAGTACGTTTTGTGTCAGTTTTACTCGCTTTTCACCTGTAATAATGGAGCAATGCGCTCGCGTCTCTGGCTCTTGAACGAGTTTGACTAGCAGTTTATTCTGTGTTCACCACTGACCAGCTCACACACAGACAGAGCGGTATATCGTATGATCTGTGCGACAGCATTGTATCCTACAGAAATGAAAGCCTAATGATTTTTCACTCGACATATAGCCTATGCATGGGGTGAAAACGAGTAGACTAGTGCATGCCAGATTCACACTCCTGTTCAGCATGCCAGTTGTATATTCATATTCAGCTTTCAACATGTTGATTCCAGTAGGATAATTAATATGCTAGATAGTGAGTGAGTTTCAAATATTTTGATTCTGTTTTAATACTGAATTAATAAAAATAGAACGTTTTGAGAATTTCTGGTATCATTCGAATGTTTTTAGTAATACATTGTGTTGGTCTTAAATTTTACTCATAATGGTCATAAAAGGTCTTAAAAAGGTCTTAAATTTAACTTACTGAAACCTGCAAGAACCCTGTCTTACTGCCTTTCAAAAACAGCTTCTTCCTTGGTGCAGTAGAAACACACTTCCAAAAAATACTTAATCCTCTTACTCTCCATCTCCAGCCCAAATACTAGACACATAAATACTAAAAATGTAATCAATGTTTATCTTTGTTTGTCAATAACATTATTTGTTAATACTACTGACAGTTTTAATGGAGGTGTCTGTTTAATTAGTCATACAATTTTATTCATTTATTCTATCTGGTTTTCAGAAGGGCGGCACGCTGGCGCAGTGATTAGCCTCACAGTGACCAGGTCCTGGGTTCGAATCCCGGGGACGGCCGAAGGGTCTTTCTGTGTGGAGTTTGCATGCTCTCCCCATGTTTGCGTGGGTTTTCGGTTCGGTGCTTCGGTTTCCTCCCACGGTCCAAAACACGTTATATAGGTTGATTGGCAACTCTAAATTGACCCCGTAAGGTGTGAGTGAGAGTTTGTGTGAGTGTGTGTGCCCTGTGGCGTACTGGCGCCTGCCCAGGGTTGTTCCTCGTCTTGCACCTGTAAATTCTCTGGATAGGCTCTGGTGCCCCCGCAACCCCAGTTGGGACTCAGTGGTTTGGATAATGAGTAAATGAATGGTTTCCAGAGACTGTGTTATCTGACGTATTGTCAATTTTGCAGTTTTCTTTCTGAAAGGAATGGTAGTTCTTGTCTGTGTAGACCATACAGCAAACATAAAAAATAAAATATTCTTCATCTAAATCTAGACCTCATTACGGAATAAAATAATAATGCAATTGCTTCTATCGAATTAGCTTTATTTTGGAATAAAGTTCAGTTCACAGCTTAGGCTGCGTGTTTATGATGAAATTTTACTTATAAATAACAGAAAAGGTCTGACTTGAGTTTTGGAATGAATAGAAATAGGCAAAAAAAAGGACATTCTGTGGGGGGAAAAAGAGCCAGAATATGGATTAGAGTCATGGTATTGTGTGTGGTTTGTTTTCCTGGGATTTGCGTTTGCCAGCATTGCTTAGAGAAGCAGACTGTGTCATTATGCCCACAACACTCAGTTCTCACTGCCACTCCCATCCTGTGACATCACACAGCTGGTCAACTCCAGCCACACCCGGGTCACACATCAAATCTTCTCCCTTGTCTCTTTTTGGACTGCCGACTGAGAAATGGCATGGTTTTAGGGGAAATATCTGCAGCCAGATTTTTTTGATGCAAGTAACAACTGCATGGTGCAGCTATTATCTCCCCTATACAACTCAAACTGTTCCAGGTCTTCTGTAACGTTTTTAGCCGTTTTTAATGCTTTCATTGTTACAGAAAGTGAGGTGACATATGGTTAAACTCTTCTGTTATGCAGTACAATTTGCTGGTGATGTGAGGTCTTCAGTTTGACGTCTTGTAGGGAAAAGTAGAGGCTGTAGTGGAAAAAGACAAGGCGGCACCCAAAGGAGCTTGCTATTTATTTAGACTAACATGCTATTTCATTTTAACCCACTAGACATCATTTTTTATGCCTTTTTGAACGTCAAGACTCCACTATTTCAAAGGTTACACTTTGCTTATCTCCTAGCAAATCCTCTTTGTTCGTGCCACCATGCCAATCCCCTTCATCTACCCCCACCTTCCAGCTCTCCCCGTCCTCCTCCTCTTTCTCCTCTTCCCTCCCAGCGCCAGCCGTCCCCACTCCCTACTGAACATTTGACCTCAGTCTCCCGTTCCTGCTGCTTAAAGTGATGAAAACAGCTCACTCCCATCCCTGGCCATTAGTCCGAGCAAAACACTTGAATCCCCCTCCTCCCATTGCTGGGTCCACTGAGTCTCCCTACAGTAACCATGGGCCTGCAGCTCAGTTTGCGGCCAACGCCCGAGCCGTCGCGCCAGGGGAGCCGTGGAGGCACGTGCCCCTGGAGCCTGAGACGAAGCGGGCGGCAGCAGCTGTTGGTTTTGGAAGGCCAAATAAGCGCAGGCCGACTGGGCCCGGGAATGGACACGAGCTAAGAGTGGAAAGAGAGGAGCTGCCGTTCTCCTGGTGAAGGTTTGCACAGCTGTGGGAAGAGATCCCTCCCCTGTGTGCATGATGGCGGCCGGCACGGTCTGTGAAGCCGGCTCCAAGCATTATAGATGAGGAGAGAAAAAGGGGAGAGAGAGAGTTCTGTCAGCCTCTCTCCCCTCCTTACAGCCTTGAGGAAATAAAAAAAAAAGTTCAAGGTCTGGACTTTTCACTGTATTCATTTTGTTCTCTTCTTTGGCGTTTGAGTGAGTAGGGTGGGGAGGGGAAGGACCAAGTCCGGGTGCCATGTGTTGAGTTTCTGTTTTTCCCTGGATGAGGTTTTATTTTATACTTCCCCCTGTGGTCTTTGCCAGAAAAGTTGCCGTTCAAAAGGATCCATCGTGTTTGTGTTTTTGGCCTCCTCTTTGGTGTTGGATTTCCAGATGAGGGGGTGATCACATCCAGTGCCAATGAAACTTCTTTTTGGGTTACTCATGTGTGTGTGTTTTTCCAAAATGAGTAGCATCTGGGTAATGGATTGTCAATGTGTGAAATACATGCAGAGTTGTGCTCTCTCTCTCTCTCTCTCTCTCTCTCTCTCCCTTTCTCTCTCTTACACTTTCTCAGTGGAACCCCGTTCTCTTTTGTGTGTGTGTGTGTGTCCAAAATGAGTAGCATCTGGGCAATGAATTGTCACTGTGTGAAATACATGAGGAATGCTCTCTCTCTCTCTCTCTCTCTCTCTCTCTCTCTTTCTGTGTATTTGTCTCACTCTCCCTCCATCTTTCTTTCTGCCTCTGTCTCGCTGCTGCTCCTTCTCTTTCTAACTATCTCTATCTACCTCTCACATTTTTGCTGCCAGGACTGTGAGTTTGGCAGGAGAGAGCCTCAAAATGACTAATGTAGGACTGAATAGTGAATAGGAAGGAGGCTGCCAAGACAAGCCCCATTATAATGTAATTCTTCGAGGTGGATGAAGCTGATAGAAGTGGCACGTATTGGATATGTCTCTGATGATTATGAGTGGGATCAGCATGCAGCCTATTTTATCTACTAACACATCACTTTTGACTTTTTTATTTGACTGCAACAACTTGATGAATATTTTACTTCATCATAGAGTATGTGTGTACAGTATGTTATCAAACTGAGTAACATTTCAGTGCGTCTGACAGACATGGGCAAGTAGAGACTAGTAGAGTCTGGCACACATCGAGATAAAGTTTATGAGAAGGCAACATTTTAATGGCCAAAATTGAGTATGTCTGTGCTGTGAGGGATCAGTTAAAAGCACTAAGAATATAGAACGTACTATACCTAATTTCTGTATAAGCAAACAAAAGAAGGGTTTGGGTCAAGGATGTAATGATATGACTTCAAAACAGTGTCATGATTTATAGAGCTTTTGAATAGGATGGAATCATGTGAACACTGCAAATTGCTTTTAGGGGAAAGAATTAATTAAATTAACCAACATATACAAGATTAGCTCAGTAAGCGGTTCTTAATGTCCACTTAAATACATTTTTGGTCAGTTGCTCAGCCCTGTTCTGCCCTCTTCTATGCAGCATTAGGTTTTGTAAAGCAAAGTTTTTGACACTTTGGGCCTCAGACTGAATTTAACTACAGCCTCTGAAACCACAAAATGTATTTTCCACCCTAAGGCAATGCACATATGGTGGAGATGCACGTAATATTTAACTACTGCTGTTTGTTTTTAACGTTTTGTCTGTGATCCTTCCTGTGTATGTGTGGGTTAGTTTTCCTCTCAGTGAAGCCTAATGCTATATTTAACCTGTCACCTCCTGTTTTATTCTCACGTCTCAGTGTCCAAAAAAGTCTTGTTAAAGTTTGGTTTTACATTTTGGATTTAAATTTCAGGATTTAAATGATAAAAACTGAAACAAAGTTCTTTGCTAGTTCTGAGTCATTGATGTAGCAGAACTTTGAGGGATTTTCACAAACCTTTATCAGCATTTGGAATACTGGTTGAGACAGAATTCTGGCCTTAGAATTCTGTTAATTAAGTTTAATTATGTAAGGGTCTGATTACATCGGAGCTTTGTGGTATGTGCCCTTAATTTTCAGGGTTAAATGTGGTTAGGTGTCTCCTATGCTGTGTGTATTATTATGGAATAAATTACAGCGTATAACGTATATTTAACAGACATAAATTTGATGAAGGCTTTAGACACTCCTAGATGAGATCTGTGTGTCTGCAGTCTGGCATGTTGAGGTGACTTATGAAAGAGAATTCCCTTTGCTATAGTGGTGTCAGTCTCTCTGTAGGACATGATTAAAGTTCTCACTTGTGTTTTCACAATATAAAAGAGGAGTTTCACTAGCCATTTATGGCGGGGTGTGTTTGTGTGTGTGTGTGTGTGTGTGTGCGTTTGTCTGTCTGTGCTAACTGAGCACGTCTGTGTGAAAGGCCAGATCTCTGCACACACACACACACACATCACTGAAAAGGCACCATAAAGATAATTAGTCATCTCAGACACAGGAAGCGGTGGCAACATTAAATCTTCCTCCTCCTACTCAAATGTGCTTGAAGAATTCAGTTTTAGAACATGAGAGATAAAACAAGATGAGCTTTCTGGCCCTGCTAAATTTGAGAGGACTTGAAGTGGACGGCTGTTATTCCTTCATTCACCATCTACAAGTGATGATACACATGGATCTTTATCATATGTATTTGTGGCATATGTGCTTTATATAGCAAATGCTAAACAGTTATGTTAATGTGTTGAAATTACAAAAAGCGATTTTTACAATACATTTATTTTTTTTGCACTATTCAAATACCTCCTGTAAGTTTAATGAATGCAGTGTTTTTAATGATCACACTGACTAATGATCACACTGCTATAAGCAAAATGGATCCTTATTAATGAAATCAGATGCTTGTCTACCGCACTAGTGTGCAGGCACTAGTGTCTCAGAGGCTTTACCTGAGTATGTCCTGGTATAGAATTTCACTTTTATGTGTGTTTTGTCATTTAGAATACTAATACAATACTGCTGTTGCAACTACTCAAATACAGGCATTTAGATTTTGTTCAAATATCATATACTGTGTATCCATAACCAAATTTAGATGTTGGTTCACGGTGTTGTGCACAGTGTAATCTGTGTAACAAAAACAAGTCACTAGAGAATATTTAGAGAATTGATTTAATGTTGGTGGGTTTTTTGTCTATGTCTATTGTCTATGTCTGAAAAGCATGTAAATTACAAAAGATATTTTATCGAGTCAAACTGGCAGCCTTGTCTTCCTCTTCAACCACTGACAGTGTGATTTGTGCAGCTGAATGGACTTAAGTGTTCCAGTCCATCAGGTCAGTGTATGTGAACAGTGGGGAAGCTTGTCATGTGAAATCAGTGTGCTCTGTGACCTGTGGCTAGTATCCCTTAAAGAGTGTGTGTGTGTGTATTTAGAAAACCACATGAGCATGCACAGATGAAAGTCAGTCTTGTATGGTGTGACAATGCCTTATATTGGTCTTCTGATCTGCTTTTTTGTGGTTTTCTGGTCTTGGACTTGATATCCATCAATCACATAAAAGCCTTAACTGCTGTTTCACTCCTCTGCACTTGCAGTGAATTTTAAACTAGGGTTATCCCCAAACACACACACACACGCACAACCACACTCTCCTCCAAAATAGAAACTCTTCATGCAACCTTTTGGAGACTTGAAAGTGTTACCTGGGGGCATTTCCTGCAAGGTTCTATTTCAGCCATCCTGAGTCAACATAAGCACTAAAAGGGGTCAGTGATCTGCCTGATGACTGTTTCCTTTCATTGGTCAGCACCGACCAGGAGAGGCAGACTGGACAGACAGAAAAAGAAGGCAGAGAAATTGGGAGGCGTTTGATGGACACTAGATGTATTTACCTAACTTCTAAAAATACCTGCATGGAGTAGACTGGTGGCAAAGGAGGGAGAGGCGTGTAATGAAGAGTTATGGGTGGTGCAGAGACCACTGGGTTGAAAGAAGAGAACAGGTGGTGGTAGTAGTGGTGAAGTCTGTGAGTCCCTCCGGTCTGAATTGGCGATGTAATAGCCATAAACACTGTAGTCTGACCTTTAAACTAGCCAAGTTGGTGTGTGGTGAAAAGGTTAAGGATTGTGTTGAGCCAGTGAAGGAATAGGGTTCAGATGTCACATAAATACCAAGCTTCAGATGTCACACAAATGGCAGTTATTCTGCAAATTATTTACATATAAACAAAAAGGTTTCTGATCAACATGGGTAAACTGTCCAGTCAACCATCCCCTGAGGACCTGTCCTGCTGGGTTGACTGATCAGTAGTGAGTTCTAACACTGCAATGTGCAAAGATATTGAGTTCACTGAGAATTTCTCAGCTTCCACTAATACACATGGAGTACAGGAGCATTTAAGTGGAACTTGTTTCTGATGTTCTGATTAAATAGCTTCAAGTTTCCTCTTCTGATACTTATCATCTGGGGAATTCCAAAGGTGGAAAGTGAAGTGAAGCTCTGCAAGTCATGTGTTTTGCACAACGATGCAAAAAATCTAATACAACTAGAGAGTTGTATTGGATTACATCACTATCACTAGAAAATTCCCTTTTGGTTTTTATTTGTTGTTATATATCTTGAGAGAACTTGTTCCTTATGTTATTCATAGACAATATCACTGTAATGGGTGAGTTCAATAATAATAATAATGATAATAGTAATAATAATAAATATAACTGCAAGCAGTGATTACCGGGCCCATGCAGTTTGCAGCTTTATCAGTTTTTGACGAATCTAAGTGGACAGACGTTGAAAAATGACACGTTTACTCCTTTTATCTAGGGTGCTACGGTTCAAAACTTATTAGGCAAAACGCAAAATAGCTTATTATAGCGCCACCAACTGGCAGAGTGGTGCAATTTTTTTGCCTGAGTAGTGGGAGGGGTACCAGACCTACCTGCCAAATTTCAAAGCTGTAACCCACCCAGAGCCGGATTTCTATGACAGTGTGTCATTGCAGTCCTATGCCAAGCCCACCACATTTATTTGCATATTACAGCCAAATGAAGACCTAAATTAAAAATGTGCTCGATAATAATTAAAGAAGAGTGTCTTGGGATTCAAATGATACCAGTTGCATGCAGATTGGATAAAAATCCAGGGACTAGTTTGCAAGAGATGGTTTTGCATATTATGCAAATTAGCAAGAAATCCAATACAGAAATAGATGCGAGGGTCTATAAAGATTCGACTTGACCCAAGAAGTAAGATGGTAAAGGATTTTTGAGAATCGGAGCTACGGTTCAAAAGTTATTAGGCAAAACGCAAAATAGCTTATTATAGCGCCACCAACTGGCAGAGTGGTGCAGTTTTTTTTTGGCCTGAGTAGTGGGTGGGGTTTGTGACCTAACAGCCAAATTCCAAAGCTGTAGGTCTTACAGTTTTTGCTCCACAAAAGGTTTAGCATATTACGCAAATTTGCGAGAAATCCAATATTTTGGAAATAGATTGCAGGAGTCTGTAAAGATTCGTAATGACCCAAGGATTAAGAAGATATAAAATTTTAGTTATTAGGCAAAATGCAAATTTTTTTGGAAAAACGCAAAATAGCTTGTATTGGTGCAATTTATTTTTTTGCCTGAGTAGTGGGTGGGGTACCGGACCTACCTGCCAAATTTCAAAGCTGTAGGTCTTATAGTTTTTTCTCCACAACGCGTTTTAAGGCAGAATTAAAAAAAAAAATCAACACAATTCCAATTGAATAATCATCATCATCATCATCGTTAGATGTACTTACATCATCATAATATGTACACTTTTCAAAATCCAAAGGCACTA